>CM051707.1:4001365-4558865 GCA_028022725.1 Lycodopsis pacificus
ACATGAGCTGCCTGCTGCTGTAGCAAAATGTGTGTGGGAGGCTGACAGCCTCTTGGTTGTGCATGCCTCATGGGAGTGTGGGCGTGTGCACACATGCACCCGTTTTTAATGAGTCGGGAATGTTGGGATGGCTGACCGGTCCTCCTTTCACAAAACTTTGGACAGATTTGAAAGTTCCTTTTTGGAAACCGTGCTTCATGTTATGAAATCCCAAATTGTTCAGTGCATAATGTCATAACTAATGCCGAGGTGGGCTATTGGATGATATGTTCAGTAGCTCTAAATATTGTCTTTGCGTTGTCCAGAAAAGGCACCTCTGCGCACACGTCCGGTAACAACGGACTGTGCATGCTGGATTGCACAATTCCTTGTAGCAACCTCTAACGCAAACATGTGGTCACACCCACACAGTCTGCACCAACAGTGTAGGTCGAGGCTATCACAATTGTCCAGCTCCGACAGACAGTCGGGATACACAGCGAGCGAAGGACTCCGAGATTATGTGCTGCGGCGGCGCTCGGATTAAGACGGGGGGGCAGTCGCATTCTCCACATGCTCCGAGGAACAAAGCCTCTTTTGACCAGAACACATTCCGTCGTGTATACTGTACTCTGTGAAAACCTCTCGCTACAAAAATCAAACGTGCGTCCCTGTAGCGAGTTGAAAGGACTCCCCCCCCCTCAACCCCTTAGTCTCCTGACACGATTGACAGCTGGAAAGATTTTCTGGCTTTTCTGCGTCTTTATTTTGCATTTCTATCCTCTGCTTTAACCCGAATGAGGATGCAGCACACCCACGATAATGAGCAGCTTCTCGTTTCGTCTACCTGCGGAGATTTAATGAAATCAAGTTTTCCCACAAGAAAAACAGAAATGAGAATCAAAAAAAAACTTCCAACATGTCGGGCTTCTCTGGGGTGTTATTTCTTTATAGTGGAACCTTTTTGAAAAACAGGAAGTACATTTCGTATGAGTGTTATTTATTATTTTTCAACCAAATTGTGATGGGCACTCATTCACCGAGTGGTGTCAGTGATCAGCTGTAATCTATATTTGAGAACACATTGGACGCACAATTCTTTGGATGGAGTGTGTTGAAAGGTCCATATTTAATCGCGATTAATCGCATGGATTTTTTGCGATTCATCGCATTGTTATGGCAAAGTTCAAGAATGAATTCAAAAGTAGTGTATTGCGCACTTTTATTTTAAAAGTACTGCTATATGAACAAAAGGGCAATAACATTTGCTGCACGAGATGCAGGCAGCATGTTTTATACTTAATGTGAATATAATTCATACTTTGTTGGCATCTTATTCTGAAAACCGGATGTTCGTCTGAAGAAACCGGATGTTGTCTCGGGGTGACAACATCTGGTTTCTTCATAACATTGCCATAACAATGCGATTAATCGCAAAAAATCCATGCGATTAATCGCAATTAAATATTTTAATCGTTGCCCAGCACTAATTATGAGTGATAGACAAAAACAGCAGACTATGATCCAGGTTGACCAATACCGAAATTTCCTTTTTTAAAGAAGGACCTGAGGTTTTTGGGGATGTGTTCACACCAACCTTCTGGCTCTTTGATCAGATCCCCTTTTCAAGTATTTGTGTCTGATTATTAAGAGAGGTGACACATGCCAACCCTAACCCATCCTGGCCCTTTTTGCTGTTGTTGACTCTGCAGTCGAATGTTCAAGGTTCGGCTCAGCATGTGCGTTTATGTTTACACTGCACTTAAAATGTCACATACGTGTAACATAGGCGAGGCTCAAAGCTGGAGTTTTAAAAGCGGCCCTAGACGCATGCCGACCGCTCCTCCTCATCCTCGCCTCCCTTTACGTGTCTCTCTGTTTCCCCTCTCTAGTGCCTGAGGATGTCCAAGCGGAGCTTGTTTGTTCGCCTGGTGCCATGCCGCTGCTTGCGGGGTGAGGAGGAGGCGGTGACATCGCTGGACTACTCCCACTGCAGCCTGGAGACGGTTCCTAAGGAGATCTTTAGCTTTGAGAAGACCCTGCAGGAACTCTTCCTCGATGCCAACCAGATCGAGGAGCTGCCTAAAGTAAGGCGCTCGCACTGATGTATAGAAACTGTGTCTCCCTGTGAACGCCGTCTACAACTGATAAAACCCTTTAACTCCGCAGCATTACGCACGAGGACACCAAATGTTGACTTGCTGCGTGCCCAACTAGTTCCTGTCTTGTGAAAAGCTTGCATTGTGGACACTTTACGTCATTCATATTTGTTTAGACAACATTGAGTGACGCAGTTGAACTTTTAAGACAATCGGGACATTTACACATAATGCACTGTGTATTCTTGGTCAACCATGTGACGTTATCTCTTCTCTCTCTCTCCACCAGCAACTGTTTAACTGCCAGTTACTCCACCGACTGAGCATTCCAGATAATGACGTGACGGTGTTGCCGGCAGCCATCGCAAACCTCATCAATCTCAGGGAGCTCGACGTCAGCAAAAACAGTAAGCAAAACCAGCTCCCTGTATGCCTTTTAGGTTGGGAGTGTCTTCTGATTGGCAGCGTCAGATCAGCTTTCTGAAACCTGAAAACGGACCACGGCCACGAGTTCAGCGGCCTGCGAGGTTCAAATGTCTAACTGTCCTACAACCGACATCGATCCCTGAACAAGAGGAACCTGTTACACAAACGATACCGAGAGATTCTGAGGTGAAATGCCACATCGCGTTTCAATAACCACGTCACCAGACGACGTGGCTCTTACGGGATTGGTAAAGGAAGTGGGCGAGCCCAGACCTGCAGTACACAAGACACTGTCTTCATAGCGCAGGTAGTATCAGAGACCAAACTGAGCTAGATGAAGCTCCTCACACAAACGGAGGATATCTGCACCAGGTGCTCAACTCAAAGCATCTCGTCAGCGGTTTAACAGAGCGGGAAGTGACAACATTTGCAAAGTGAGACATTTACCTCCTTTTTGAAGGTGAAACTCTCACGCTGCTTTGTACTCGATGTCCTTTCAATTCCGCCTGTTTGATGAAAACTTCCCTCCGTCAATGGTACTTATTCAGAAGAAGAAAGGGCCGCAGACTAAAGTGTGACATTACTCTGTTCTAATGCCTCAGAAAGAACATGTCGGTAGTTTCCTGACATCCTGTTACATATTCCCCACAAAGTGTTTTGCTTCAAACATGTCAGTATTTTAACATTAGCATCACTGTCTGATGTCGATGTTAAACTCACTGCAGGTTACTGCGTGAGACGGTTGATCATCATCACTGCATAGCCTTGATGATAACAAGAACAGAAAGGGACTAATAGAAATGAATGAGTGCGGAGACAGGCTAGCTTAAACAAAGGCTGAAGGATGTGGTGGTGGTTTCATGAACCAGAGTGTGCCGTGTTGACGTTAAAAGTAGCTTAACCTTCTTCACAAAGCACTCTGTGCTAAGTGTTGTGGACACAAAACAAAGTGGGTTGAAATAATCCTTTACACTGGGTCACGTCCCCTTTCGTGCAGTTCACCCTCGGCGGATTGTTTCGTGAGAACATGCAGACTATCGCTTCGTCTTCCTGTCCTGCTCTTTCATGGTGTCGCCTCGAGCGCTCGTGTCTGTGGTTGTTTAGAGAGGAAAGGTGCAGAGACACTCTCTCAATGCATCTTCAGCGCCCACGGTTCAGACGGAGAGCCTTCCTGCTTGTGCTCGCGATCATCACCGTACTCACAATCCACCCGTGTTTGACGTTCACAAAGCTTCTCCTGACGCGAGATATCCCTCATTTGTTTGGCGTCAGTGGTAATAAAATGTAGACGTTGACTCGTTGGTGAGCGGTTGTTTTGCCGTTTCTCTCCAGGTATCCAGGAGTTTCCGGAAAACATCAAGAATTGCAAAGTCCTAACTATCGTAGAAGCCAGTGTGAATCCCATATCCAAGTGAGTACTGCCCAGCCTGGAATAACGGCCGTAATTAGCTCCGTTTTGGTTCCATGTGGAGTGTGTTCTGGCATCGCAGCAGCTTTGTGTGAGTGATGCGATTCCTGTTCCCCGCGTGTTCTTTGTCAGGCTCCCAGATGGTTTCACCCAGCTCCTGAGTCTGACGCAGCTCTACCTGAACGATGCCTTTCTGGAGTTCTTACCAGCCAGCTTTGGCAGGTCAGTGTGTTCTCACGGATTGGATCCGGATCAACTCAAACACAAACCGTACACTGTGGCGTTGACTGTATGCTTTTGTGTATCGAATGACATTGTGAAAACAATGAGACGATGTGAAGGGATGCTCGTCGCGATGAACCTACAGAGAATTGTTTAGCTTTCCATTGCATAGCTCTCATAGCATCGCACAGGCGGCCGTTTTCATCGAAAAACACCACCTGCTCGGCACCACACGACAGACACATGCACACCGAGAGTCTTTGGCAGCTAAAGAGACAGATATGTAGAGACCAAAACCTGAGCTAAAAGAGAAGGAGTAGTGGGCTTACAGTCATCCAGTGATCACCAGAAACTCCACATTAATGATACTGTTGCTAAGTAACTGCTAGAGGTGTAAATAAGCAACCGTCCTGTTCACTAACAACTTAAAAGGTGGTGTCGGTGTTGTCTGCACAACTTGTTTCTGCCGCCCCAAACTGCCCAAGAAAACTCGTTTCACAGGCTTTTTGGCTGTGAAATAACACCTGGCATTTAAAAAAAGACACCTTTCCTGTTGTATTCTCAAGGTGTTGTTGTTTTGATAACTTGATTTAGAATTAAGTGACCAGATTCCGATCCTTAATGAATGCTACTCATTCTTTTGTTTTATCTCAAACCAGAAGGATCAGTCTTGCTCTGTTTGTAGTTTACACAAACGTTAGTGTTGAGCCTTCTGATGACACTAAACATGTGGTGTGAGCTGCTCAACATTTCCTCTCACTGAAGCTGCTTTCCTTTTTAAAACCCACTTTTCCTCTTGAACGTACTTTTGCTTTCTGTATGATCAGCCTAGTTTGGTACTACGTAATTGAGGTAAATAAAGGTTACTATAGTATAATATACAAAGTATTGTAGTACTTAACGATGATGTCGTTGGCTCTTTACTTGGTTGCAGGTTGACTAAACTACAGATCTTGGAGCTGAGGGAGAACCAGTTAAAGATGTTGCCAAAGTAAGTCTTTTTTTTTTTACGTTTGCCAAAGATCAAACATCTCGTGTTCGTTTTATTGACCAAATCGTGGAGCAGTGTCACTGCAAGAGTCAAGTCTGTGTCATGACCTGTTTCAAGGTATTTTTTTATGGTTTTATTTTTACCCTTACTTCCTCACTGTCTCCTTCCTCTCACAACCTCTGCAATGTGTCTGCTGCGTCCTCCGTTCTTAACCAAAGACTTCCCCCCCCCCCCCCCCCCCCCCCCCCCCTACCTCCAACGGTAGCATTAAATTCCACGGTGTTGCATAAGAGCCCCCTTTGCGTGGCTGCTTGCTGTGGCAGGTTTTATGATCCTCCACTGAGACAGTGGTGAGGGTTATTTCACCGCTTGAGAAGGTTACCGTGCCGCTGGGAGACGAAATGTCCCACGGATATTCGAGAAAGCTCCAGGTGATTGTGATGGGAAGCTACGCTCTCTTTCTGTCTCCTCCCGTGCGTCACTCGCCGTATCATTTCATTTCATGCCCTTCCCAATTTCTTAGAAAAAAACCTGTATTTCCCTATTTTCCTGTTTACATCCTTCCTCCATCCGGCCGAGTTTCCTTTGTTACCTCGCTCGCTTTCCCTTTTCTTATTTGTCACTGACCAACTGACGGGCCAGCTGGTGCATAAAGTGCAGCGCTGCAGCCCGGAGCGGATCCTCTCGGCTCGCCGTGTTTACGTGACGGAGGCCAGACCTGTTAAAGGCTGGAGCCCTGACAAAGGGAAGGACTAATGATCGGGAACGTTGCCAGAGCAACGCGCAAGCATTTCAGAGATGTAAACAAATGTGTGTGCGCGCACAAAGGCGGCGCAGTTGACGTCTTTGCAGAGCTCTCGCATAGACTGTGCAGCCTCCTTTCTCCCACCAAGCACATGCATTAACCAAATGACTCCCTGTATTCTCAAGAACAGTGCTGCGGTCCTCACAACTTGGGGCCAGAAATGTGTTTTTTCGTTTCTTTTATCACGCTCTAGATGAGCCAGCGCAGCTCATTACCCCTTTCAGCTCACATGGGGGGGGGGGGGTCCTCTGGTGTTCTTGCCAACCTTTAATGTAAGAATGGGATAAAGCTGGAAGTACATGAACATGATTAATGCTTTCATATTGTACCAAGTATGAGGAAAAATCACCAAGCCGCTTAAATCATCTTTTTATAATTTGCGCCGTCCGTCTGACGTTCTCGTTTTATGAGGAGCACCGAGAAGGAAAGCAGACTCCAGTCCGCTGTGGAGTCGGCGGGCCTCTGCTCTCTCCATTCCTGTGCCGGGTCTCACGTGAAGGAAACGCAGCTCATCCCTGTTGTGAAACGGATCATCGTGTCTGTTCCCAAACACAACTCTGCACGTCTCCATTTCATCTCCAGTCACCAGTCTCTTGCTTTGGTTTTTGCGTTTCGCTCTCAGGAAATGTCAGATTTGAAACCGCTCTTTGTTCGTCCTTCTCTTGCCTCAGGTTGATGCGTGTTTCGCAATTCTTCATCGTGCCAGAATTATGCAATTGAAACTATTAACCCGAGTGTGTTTTCATGAATAGTTCACAGGAATTGGCTTCCACAAAGGACCATAAAACCTATTTTGAGTCTCGCTTTTTGAGGCTTAGTTGGTGTGATATCAGTTTTAAAATATATTTTGTATATTCTGTGATTGCTACTATACGCTGCTGCCGTTAAAAGGCGTCTTGTCAGTATTTTGTGGAATGGAGTGACACTTGTGCAGAATGCAAAATAAAACCTTTTCATAAGAATATTTCTCCCCTAATTTTCTGTCACTGGCAATCGGCTAAATATAGCGAAGTGCACCAGCAGCAGAACAGTCCTGGTTTGTATCTGCGTGTTTACAGTGCAGCAGAGAATGTGAGACTGTGACCTGAATGTGGAGAGAAAGCTCTGCAGCGAGGCTTAGGGCAAGCATACGTCACATTTTCCATTATTTAAAGCATATTTCTGTCACGCCTGAGCGGTTAACGGTATTTATTTTCTCCCGACATTATTCAGTGAAAAGAGCAAAGGCAGAGCATGCACGCTGTCCAAAACATAACCTGGAAATTGACCGATTTTCTGTTCTTCTTTTAAGGGGACACATTGCTTATGATCCCGGCTGATTCTCCCGTTGAGTTTTAAGATCTCTCTCCCCTGTCTGTCCCGTGTGTCTACAGAAGCATGCAGAAGCTCACGCAGCTGGAGAGGCTGGACCTGGGGAGTAATGAGTTCACTGAAGTGGTGAGTGTCTGTCGGTCGGCCTGTCGATGCCCCAGGACTCGGCACCTTTCTGGCGGTGACCTCGCCTCCTCCTTCCTTTAGTCTCTTCCCTTTTCCTTCCCCTTCATTTTTGAAATTGAAGCCCTGTTTTTGTATCACTGGAAGACGGCGTTCATTAATACATAATAACCACAGCTGAATGAATAACTGGCCGTGTGATTCATTTTGAGCTTGTTTACGAGTTAAGCTCTTCATCCTGTCACACACACGCACTCTCTTAAACCTTCGTCTACACACATCCATAACTTTGAACCTCCTTTCTGCTCTTTGCATCTGCAGCCTGAGGTGTTGGAGCAGCTGAGTGGAATCAAGGAGCTGTGGATAGACGGGAACAGACTGACGTTCTTACCTGGGGTATAATTTACAGTCAATCCGAGACGTATTTTTGTGCCCCAGAACATCACCTCGAGATTATTCCCCTTGATTTTCAGTCTCTGCGCGTCTCCTTAAATCCGCATCAAAATGAACGGCAGTCAGTTTGCATCAGACTTTGAGCTCTTTGAAAATACGGCAGCGACGGAGCCGCAGTTTAGAAAAGATTCTCTTGCCTGGTGAACGCCAGACAGTTCCCACAGAAAACAATGCAGACTTGTTTTTTTGGGGGGTTTGCAGATGTCACAATAGTAGTTACAGAAATCTGCAGCTGTGAAGTCATCCTCTCCCTTGAACACAGCTCATTTATAACGATGTTGTGATAGTCAGAATGTGTTGCATAAGAACGACCAGCTTGTTTGTAACTGGGTCATAATTAAAACATTATTCCGTCTGCATCGGCTGTAATCACATTCTGGCCTTTTTTATATGCAGTCTGTCGGGAATATAAACCAGAACGGAGCACAGCGAACTGTTTTCCTTTTATATAAGATGTGTGTTTTTACTTTAAATGAAATGTAATAATTCAGCCAGCCGTGAGATATCATCGGGTCTGGCATTCTCCTCGCTAACTTACTTTGCCTCACTGCTGAGGATGTTTTGTGGGTTGTTTTAATCCACAGTGTCTCTGTTCCACCAACACAACGGCCTAATCCCTGGATAATAAGATATCAGTGAAAGGTCTGTGTATTCACTGTGTGTCCCTTTTTTGTTTTCATTCATCCAGATGCTGGGGATGCTCAAACAGCTGGTGTACCTGGATGTGTCCAAGAACAACCTGGAGATGGTGGACGAGCAGATCTGCGGCTGTGAGAGTCTGCAGGATCTGCTGCTGTCCAACAACGCCCTCACACAGCTGCCAGGCTCCATCGGTAAAGATTACAGCGCACACGGGTGTCACATTTAGAGAAAACAAATAGTCAATTATGCATTTCTCATTCCTGTGTTCATTGACATTTGTATTGTATTATAATATTTATTAAATGAACACAAACTAATGAAAGCAGCATTAGTTTTCGGTCTCTCACCTGTATATCCATATATAGATCTTTACGGATATGATGTTGATATTTTTAATTACTTGATAACCAGTAATGTTCACATGTGATTACCATGCTAATTAGATCAGAGGAATCCAGCTGCGTAACACCATGCAGTCGGGGTTGATTACTACTAAACTGATTACAGTATGAATTAATCCAATTAAGTGATGTCATGGATGCTCCTCTATGCGGTGCAGCAGCAAGTTATGACCAATGAGCTGTTGTTTGCGTCCCTCTCATTCTCGCTCTGTCTTTTCCTCTTACTGTAGGCTCACTGAAGAAACTGACGGCGCTGAAGGTGGACGAGAACCAGCTGATCTACTTGCCGGACTCGGTCGGAGGGTGAGTGTGTACCGACAATGGCTTTAATATCGGCAGAATAAAAGCCTCAGATCAGTGGATTATCGTGCTGTTTCCATCGCATAAAACAGGTCTGTCTGGATGAATCAGATATTCCCATTAAGCATAATGTGTGCTGATGCTTTATTTGTTTTGGTCTAATCATGTTGAGTAACTCTATTACGGCCGTGATTATGAAGTATGAATGATAATAATTGAATGTCATGGTTTCTGAGTCTGCCGTCCTGATTCATGGCTTGAGGTTTGCTTCGCTGTGGAGCGGTCGATAATAATCTCAGCCAGATGACCCTCCGCTACGCCGCTGATTGAATCGGCCATCGCCGTACTCGGGCTGGTGTCGTCTGCGGCAGACAGGTGAAGCCGGCAGTCAGCAGCTGCTGAACATCCTGACGCCGAATCCCAAAGATAGGGCTTCTTTAATCCGTCCATTAGGGAGACAAATCTGCATCGACTGTTACTCCTGCAGCTGTTCAGTGCCGTTCTTCATCCGCTGTGTCCAAGCAGAGAAACGCTCTCAATGGTCCCATGTGTAGAATGCTTTTCCTTGTGTAGTTTAACACAGATTATGTGACAAAGCCTATGGTTTATCATAATCCCATGCAATGATTTTTATCTTAAGCAAGCTGATTTCTTTTTTCCTTCACTGACTTTATTCGGTCCGGTGTTGTTTGTCCCCGCTTTATATTCAACAGAGAGGGTTCGGATCCTGTGTTTTGGAGTTTGAATGTTCGCAGTAGCTCTCCAGCGAGTCTGACTCGTTTTGCATTCATCTCGATCCCCAGAGTGCATTCAGCAGAAAGCCCCCAGCTGCTCCGCACTTCTGTGTCGGCGTGATCGTTCATTTAGATCATGTCCCATGAAGCCTTTAAGGTGCATCACCAGTGTTGTAAATGTCTAAAAGTGTTTCACTCTAACCACAACATATTGCGACAGTAGATGGTGTGAATACGAGTTGATCTTGGTTCTTGTTTAAAGGCCGTTCCTTGTCTTTCTATATTTGAGGGTTTGGGGATAAATAAATAAATAAAATTGTCTTATTACAAGGCAAGGCAAGTTTATTTGTATAGCACATTTCAACAACAAGGTAATTCAAAGTGCTTCACATAAAACCATTAAAAGCATCAAAACATAAGTCAAAAGAAAAGGAGATTTAAAAACAATTAAGAACATTCATTAAAAAACAGTGTAAGAAATGAAATGCAGGAAATACAGAGCAATTAGGAAGCATTTCACAGTGTCATGCTGCCCAGTAATGACTCCTGGTTTGACAGAATATTTAGTCCTTATTTTACTGTCAAATCCTTGACAAAGTCTTCTGTAGCCGAATTAAAGGGACATTCCACCGATTTTTACTCTTCAAATTCAGTTTACTCGTCATAACCAGTGCTACTCCGCGTGTGAAAAAGGTTCCATAATGTCTTGGAGGGAGAAAGTTTGTTAAAATATTATCTCGTTTGGACGTGGAGACGAGCAGAAAAGCTGTGTTACAAACGGGGCATGTGGAGCTTGAAAGATGTGGGCGTTTACCAGACGGGGAGAGTTTAATAAAAGAAGATGCTATTGAGTGGCGTTATGGATTAGTGGCACTTGACCCGTTACCTTGCACGGCAGCTGGATCCTAGAGATCACATAAACATCCATCTTCTCAGGCTTCAAGGGCTGCGTTTGTGTCCGAACCGCTCAGCCTCCTGCGAGGAGCAACTGGCCGCTAGAGCAGTGGCGCGGCAGCTACTTGACCCATACTAGGGATTAAAGATCGGGATATCTCGGACTCAAATGCTGCGACTTTGATCTTTTCTTTTGACTCCCAACCCTCTGGAAGTACGCTACTAAAATCACTGTTCCGCATGACTAAAGGCCTCCTCTCTTCCTCCTCTCTGCATCAGACTGACATCTCTGGATGAGCTGGACTGCAGTTTTAATGAGATCGAAGCCTTGCCCTCTTCCATCGGCCAGTGTGTCAGCATCCGCACCTTTGCTGCAGATCACAACTTCCTCACCCTGCTTCCCCCCGAGGTGAGTGTGCACATAGAGTAGTGTGTGTGTGTGTGTGGAGCTCGTGTTAAATGGTGTGGCAAGCCAGTCTGCTCATCTGTAACAGCTAGATCCTTGTTGGCTCATGGCTCTTGGTTTCCGGCACTTCACAGATGGGCACCTGGAAGAACGCGACTGTGCTGTTCCTACATTCCAACAAGCTGGAGTCTTTGCCTGAGGAAATGGGCGACATGCAGAAGCTCAAAGTCATCAATCTCAGCAACAACAAGTGAGCCAAGACTGACAGTATTCACTCAGAAGGAGCGTCAAGTTTTAGTCATCGTTTTACTCCGTTTATTTTGAATTATTGCAACATAGAAAAAGCAGAAAATTATGTTGCAATAAAAAATAAATCGATCTATCTATCGATATTTATATTGCATTTTGAAAGGCAGTCCTGCAACATCATGATCGATTTAGAGTCTTAATTCTGGTCGGAATGAAAATGGGCTGTTATGGACGCTGCGGCCTGATTGAGGTTTTAATCAGGGGGTTTTCCACTTCTGGTGTCTGCTCTTTGCCAAATACACTGACTCACTTTGGTCACGACCCAAAAATACTGACAGATGGCTTGAGCAACACTTTATAGCGGACCCTCGCACGCTAGACTTGCCTTCCACAATGCATTTTGAGGTACAGGTGCATCAAGCTGAGTCCCCGTGTGTTTTGTTCCTCTGCAGGTTGAGGAATCTCCCCTACAGTTTCACTAAACTGAACCAGATGACTGCAATGTGGCTGTCTGAGAACCAGGTAAGTCCACATGCATTGTGTATATATCACAAGTATACGGTTTTTTACAAAAGGTGCCACTGAGTTCAGGCGTGTGACGTGTTCGATAGATGTAATGGCAGTCGGCTGTAAATGAATCCAGCAAGGTCAAGGTGCTGACAGGAAAACACATCCGAAATGTAGTTAACCACTTCCAGGACATTTGCTCTAAACATGCCAAATGGCAGTGCAGGTCAGACAGTGATACCGTAAACCCAATGAATGTCAGAAAATGTTGTACGTGCATCAATACGTACTATATACTAACGGCACGGTAATCTAGACAAGCCAGTCAAAACCCCCGAAGGTGTGGTTTGACACAGATCTGCACGACAGACGGATAGTTTGTGCAAACAGCCAGAAGTGAAGCAGATGTGGAGAGATCAAGGTTACCGGACACGTCGCGTCGCTTGAAGTCTGGACGTCTGCCCTGGCTGAGTTGGCCCTCGACAGAACACAAGATAAGCCTATCGGAGGTGGAAACGCTTGAGTCTGCTCGGCTCGTGTGTCAGGAAGTGGCTTTGAGTCCCACTTTGTCATTAGCTTTGTATGGGAAAGGAGTTCTCGAACTTCTAGTGTGACGCTTTGCAGAGGAGCCTTAATGTAATGCAAAGGGGTGCTGGAGATGCTGCAGGAGCATTGATCCAGTCTGTTGAATGTCAGCGCTTTCTAAAATCAATTAATGATTTTTCTCCTCCTAGCTGTTCAAATGCCTTTTCCACATAAAAACGTTTAAAAACAACGAGACCTATCGAGTACGTTTCTTTTAGTGAGTTGTGTACCGGTACTTATATTTTCCTTTGGTCGCAGGTAATGGCAACGTATCCCCATGACTCGTGTCCGTGTTGAGGTTTTCTCCCAGAAGTTGTCAGAAACTGACTCTTGATCGAGTTTTAAACCACATCTTACAACTGTTTAGCCCTTTGGTGTTTTTAACTGTGTGTTTTAACCGGATGAAGGGTTCCTTTTCATCGGATGGAGCTAAAGTCATCAGAAGAACAAGCTGAGCAAATGTTAACGATAGCTCCGGGACTAGTCCTGTGTTTGCTGAACAGCATCGGGGAAACAGCTTTTTGATGTGAAACTGCTTTATTCAGTGTTTTTACTGGTTTCGATCACCGGGTTGACTTGTTTTGGAGAGGAGGAGACTTCTGTGGATATTTTCACTTCTGGTAAAAAACCTCCTGAAGGTCTGGATCTTAAGTTCTCAGAGAAACGAGCTGAGCCAACGTAGGGGCAGCGGGGCTCGCAGCCCCTCCACGACGTCCTTTGTCTGCCCAACAGAGTGAGAGAGGAACTGATTTTTAACGTGTGAGTTACCGGACACAGCCAGACAGATACAGGATTTTTAAATCGCTACCAATGTTGATATTTGAGAGTTGAAATTTACCTTTCTGGGGGACAAACTATAGAACGGTGACACTGTTCCAAAAACATTTCTAAAACTCACTTTCTCATCAGTTATAAGCTGACTTGGTATATCAAACATGGCTGACGTATTGGTGAGAAGTGTCTCAGTCAAAGTGAGGTCAGTGGGTTGTTTAGATTAGAGGAAGAAACTCGGCCGTAAAGAACTGTAGGGAATTATTGGTGCAACTTGGGGTTTGTCGCAAGTATGTATGTTGCAGCCCAGTTCACCTCTTGCCATGCCGAAGCGAGGCACAGGGAACACCAGGACGCTGTTGATTACATCTGCTAAATGACTGTAATGTAATGTAATAGCACACTCACCTTCTTTTTGTCTCCCACAGTCTAAGCCCCTGATCCCGCTCCAGAAAGAGGAGGACCCAGAGACGCACAAGACTGTGCTGACCAACTACATGTTCCCCCAGCAAACCAGGACCGAGGAGTGTGAGTACCGTGCACTCAACAAGAGTAATCCTCAAAGAACAGAAGAGAGGCACTGAATCCGGTTCAATCTGAGACTGTTTCTTGCCTCTTTTAGTTCTCAGCAGCAGAGCTGTATACCAAATATGTAAGCTTGTCAATCAGGAAGTACCAGATAATCTTAGCATTCCTAGAACTTGTATGACTAACATGATCGCACGTATTTTCATGCAAATTTCTCAGGCACCGCCATGACTAACAGCTCCCATCTTCACCGGTGCAGTCTTAAAGACGGCCTGCAAGGAATCCCATATTCATATTTCATGAGGGACCTTGTTATCCGAGACAAAAGCTGCAGAAGAAACACTCGTCCTCTTCTTCTTGACGAGCATCTCTTCGTTTGTTTTGGTCTCCCGTGGCACCAGGCGGCTTGTGCTGACCCTGTTGCGTCTTAGCTTTCGAGCAATTAGTGGTTCAAGATCTGCAGCGTCTCAACTAAAATGGTATTGAATCAGCGGCTCGATTGTTGCGACAATGGCAGCATTGTGGTGCGCCACCAGAAAATGTCGACATACAAGCCACCGCTGTATGTCCTGTCCTCTGGTTGATATCGCCCAGCCATCTGCTTCATGCCGTTTTCCACAGTCATCTGCTGGGAGCTTTTCCAAAAGAGCTTTATTTGTTTCCTCGTGTCTTTCCGGAGGAGCTGGAATAAGTCATGGCCTTACTGCGATAATTATGTTTTACGAAGGCACACACACACACACACACACACACACACACACACACACACACACACACACACACACACACACACACACACCAGGTGACTCGTGTTATCCCCTCTGCATTGACGGACTCTGGTACGCTGTGTTGTATTGTAGACAACAGGTCTTGATATGGTCTGCTCTCAACTCTCAGCAAGTTTGTTGTGTACACTGAGCTCAAGAGCTTTTTAACACAGGAAACCACACGGACTGATTCACACCTTTCACACGTCAAGCTTAAATGACGGCACGTTATATAGTTCCAAAATAACTTCTTGAAAAATACAAAACAGGATGGGATGTATTTGCACACTGATGTTTTTGGTCAAGTTGCATATTTGTTCCAGGTGATACTTGCAGTAAGTGTCAGACTGGCAGATCACCAATGTAAGATGCTACGACACAGATTGATTCATGATGAAGTTAGCGGCAAATCCTGCAAGAAAATCTCTTTTATTTTGATGTCGGTTTATTATAGTCACAATTCCAAGTAGCATGAATTCTTCATGCATTGAATGGTTTGGTTTGAGTAAGGGGTTAACGTCTAAATTTCAAGTTCCTCCACATCTTCAATTTATCGGCATGCCTCATGTAGACTTTGCGCCATCTTGTGGTCAAAGTCAGACTTGTCTGAGTTAAACATAATGGGGGTGACTGATTAAACTAACACATCCTCCTGCTCCTGGTGTCTGCCTTTATTTCAGACATCCCCAGCTCTGACTCCGAGAGCTTCAACCCAGCTCTCTGGGAGGAGCAGCGCAAGCAGCGAGCTCAGGTGGCCTTCGAGTGTGACGAGGACAAGGACGACAGAGAAACACCCCCGAAGGTTCGTGTCAAACAGTTGTTCGCATAAGTGGGGAAAGAGTAAGAAATGATGGATGTGGCTGGTTTGTTTTTAAAATGTGCCTCGTGTCTCATTTTCTATGTTAATGTCAAGAAAATATTAGCTCAAACCAAAACAGCATTACTAAAGATTAAGGAAATTGCCTAACAGACATTGGATCCATGGGAAATGTGTGCGCTGAATGCACCTCATTCTCCATGTGTTTCCCATTCAACACTGACGTTCTACCTCTCCCCGAGTCCCACTGCTGAAACTGCTACTAGATGATTTTAGCGGTAAGTTTGTGGGTATGTGTCCTGTTCCAGGAGGGAAACCTGAAGCGCTACCCGACACCATACCCAGACGAGCTGAAGAACATGGTGAAGACGGCCCAGTCTGTGGCTCACAGGCTTAAGGAGGACGAGTCGAGTGACGAGTCGGGGAAGGATGCAAAACCCATTGAGAGGAACCACATTGGAGTGCAGGACGTGGGAGTTAAGGTCAGCTTCAGCCAAATGACATGTCTCACATATTACTTATTTTAAATCTTGGTTCCCCGTTAGTTCCTCCTTCACCAACTGCATATTCTACAAGCAAGTCGAAGGACCGTTTTTCGATAAGTACAGCATCTGTGCTGTTTGTTGTGCAGGTGATAGAGGCTCCCTATCCTAATGGCACGGTGTCGGACATGGAGTCCCAAATATCCACCCACAACACGTTTTCCCACAACCCCTCCGCAACAGAATCAAAAGACACGTCGGAGTCTTACAGCGCTCAGAAAGTCCCTCTCAAACCCTCGGGGGGCTCCGTGATGAACCACGAGGACACACTGGTAATTATTTAGTCCTCACAATTCCACAAACGACTCAAACAGCAAGCACATTGTGAAGCGTTTAACTGGGAAAAGGCCGCTTTAAGAATGTTGTTGCTTTTGCCTTCAGGATTCTGACGAGCTGTCTGATGAAGAGGAGGAGATGAAAATTGCAGAGATGAGACCCCCTCTTATTGAGATCTCCATCAACCAGCCTAAAGTAGTGACTTTAACGAAGGACAAAAAAGGTAAAAGTTTTAATTGCGTGACTAAAGTACAATATTTGAAGTGACGGTGTTGATGTGCGATACGCTAACGGGGATGTTTCTGGTTAACAGACGACGCCGACTCTTTGCTGGATGACACGGTGGCCAACAGCAACCAGAACAACAGCAACTGTTCGTCGCCATCACGCATGTCTGACTCGGTGTCTCTGACCACAGACAGCAGCCAGGACAACTCCCTGTGCACCCCTGAGAGAGAGGCAAAGATGCCCTTCCTACCAAAAAGCCGGTTTGTATCATTCCTGAACCTTTTTAACGGAGAGTCTTCCTCGTGTTGTTGCAAAGCCTGACGTACCTCCTTCTTTGTTTCAGGCAAGAAGACGAGAATATGAACCAGCCTAAAGACAGCACCCCTCTCCTCCATAATGGAAATGGCTCTGAGACGTCCCTCCAGGCCCTTTTGAAAACCCAGCAGACTCCGCCAGATAAAATGGGCGACTACGAACTGTCATTGGAAGCCAGGCTGGCCTTCATTGAGAAGCGATTTAACAACGGCATGGGAGAAACCTACACCAAGTGGGACCAGATCAATATGAACGTGTCCAAGTTGCCAACGGACAACATGGTTCAGCTGGACGAGGTGGACAAAAGCAAGAACGGTTCAGTGACCCAGGACTTGGACGGCAAGCAGGGCTTTGGCAACGACAACATGGAGGAGCGTTTTCTGAATGGAAACCAGCAGGCCGGCGACTGCGTCAATAGTCTGGGGAACAAAAGCCAAGCGATGAGAGTGGAGGCCTCGACGGGCGTGACAGCCAGCAGTGACATGTCTCTGTCTCGCAGCACAGAGGAACTGTCCCCAGATAAAAGGTGCCATCCCCCGCAGGTGTCGAAGTCTCACAGCGTCAGCAACATAGAAGCGGGAGGCCTGAAGCTGTACTCCTTCGACGGCGATGACGACTCCTATGACGCGGCGGGGATGACTAGGATGGCAGGGGCCGCCCCGGGGGCTCAGGGCCAGAGCATCGTCCGGAGCAAGTCCGCCAGTCAGTTACTCAACGACCAGACTCTCCAGATCTACCCCGGCTCCTCTGCGTCTTCCTCAGACCTGCTCTCCTCCTCTCAGCCCCCTGCCAGCACCAACAGATATCCAGTCTCCTCCAGCATGGCCATGGGCATCCCTCCCCCTCAGTACAATATACAGTATGCGAGCAGTGGCATGCCTAAAGAGGGCCTCTGGTCCCAGAGGACACCCATGCCCCCAGAGCACCAAGGTTACCTCCCTCCTCCTCCTCCACACTCACTAGCCAACACCAACTACTCCAACCGTAATCAAGCACCTCCGTACCCTCTACAGCCCCAGCAAAGGGGGCCTCCCATGGCTCTCAAAGCCTCCGGGGACATGTGGACTAAGGAGAGACTTCATTCTGCTGGAGGCCAAGGTAGAAGCAGCACTCTGCAGAGGCAAAGCAGCACGGCCTCCACAGCCTCCATAACCTCCATGGGCGACCCGAGGCGCATGCAGGTGCCTGAAGGGGACTACATGACGTACAGGGACATCCACACCCTCGCCAGGGGGCCGCTGGCAATGAGCCACGCCATGCAGAGGCCCCTGTCAGCCCGCACCTACAGCATGGACGTCCCCGGAGCTTCCCGGCCCGTCGGCTCCAGGCCGCAGCCCCACGAGCTCTCGGAGAGGACCATGTCGGTCAGCGATTTCAACTACCAGCAAGGCAGCCCGAGCAAGAGGCCCAACGCCAGGGTGAAGTCTGAGCACTCGCTGCTGGACGGGCCCGGACAGGTGTCGGGGGGAGTTGGGGCAGGAAGGGTGCCGGCTGATTGGAGGGACCAGGTGATGCGGCACATCGAGGCCAAGAAAATGGAAAAGGTAAAAAAGTAGAAAATAATAATTAAGGTGAACCTATGACGCGTAGATCACACTTAAAAGACCAACAGTATGAACACCATCATCCTTTCAAGGCACCACAACAAGGATATACTTTCATATAAAGTGGTGAATTGGCTCGACGCCGCTATGTTTAGGTGCATTGACCCTTTAATATGGAGTTTACCGAAGCCTACTAACCCAGCTGTATGCACTATGTTTCTGATTCACTGCATGCTTGTCTGTATATGCCGTAAACCTTTTTGTTGTGTCTTTTTTTTGTCATCACTCACTGGTGGATTGCATGGCCACGGCTCTGGTTGTTCCGTGTCGTCGCTCCGTTCAGAATGCGCTGTCTCGCTCCTATAATTCCAATAGCGCTCCGCTGAGCTGGTCTCACTACGGCAGCTGTAGGGATATGCATGCCAGCCAAGGGTCTCTGGTCTTTAGTGCCAGGGACGGACAGCCCTACGGAGCTCTGGGCCTCTGTGTGAGTACTGTGTGAACCTGAGGTTAGCTGCTGCAGCTCATACTGAGCCAGGCCTTCCACTTCCTGCTAGTTTCACATCCTTTAGAAGATAAGAACTGTCTGTTTCCTTCTCTTCTCGAAGTTGAGAAGTGATCACTGACCCTCACAACCTTTCACTTGTCTTTTTTTGTTATCGGCAAGTGACAGTATAATGTCTCTCCTTGTGTCTGATTTCTCACGGCCACAGACCCTTTCACTGTCTCCTCTGAGGGAACAAATTGATGGATTCTAATTTGTTCTGTAGCTCCTCTTAGTGGTAATGCAGCTTGACTTGTTTAAAAGGGGGACTACTTTTTTGTACCATCATCCGCTTTACTGCCCCCATGATAGAATCTGAGAAAGAGAGATCTGAATTGCTGAAGGCTGCTACAAAGTTTTAGCTTATTTAGAAATGATTTAAAATCTACTTATAGGTGGATATCTACCACATCTCATTCACGGTGTAATGAAGACGTTTCTCTTGTTATTCTGCAAAGGGAGATCTCGTCATAAAGAAAACCTAACTTAAGTTACAAATTAGTTATGTAATATCATGTATGGTACAAATCACCCCCTTTTAAACCTGCCAGGTGCTTTAACATCATAATCATCGTCCCTCCCAGTGTGTGTTATCTCCCCCCCCCCGCCACACTCACATCCTGTGATTTTAATGCATCTCAGCAACCGTGGTTTCTTTTCTCCTTTTTTAACCGCACTTCAAATCTTCATTTTGCTCATTCATCGTCTTCACTTCGACTTTCGATCACTTCAGAATCACTTCATATCCTCTGGCTTTGTGTGTGTGTTGGGATGAAAACTGTGTTTGCAAAAGGTAAGTGATCGGAGGTGTTTGTCTAAGTGATTAGAAAGTAGATATTAGAATCTGTTGAGGAGGAAAAGGAATGGCTTTGTGCCTCTCGAGATGTCTGAGAGTGTTGCGTAACCACTTCCCTACTTACCATTGACGATCCACTTCATCTCCAGCAAGCTAATATTCAGAATGACATGTCAAATAGAAGCACAGTTCATCATTTTAATCAGAGGTGTCCCTTTCGCCTCCTTCTAAAGCAACACATCACTGCCTAATACCATTACAGACATGAAGAATGCTCCCGTCAGTATCTTGGCCGTCTAGTCTATGCTCCTTTTGTTAATGAGCTTCAGTGGAGTGAGGTTTTGGCACAATGTTGATGATCTTCACTTTCTCCCCTTTCAGGATGACGTGTTCCCCCAAGCGCAGCAGAGCTACACCTTGGATCACCACAGAAAAGTAGGTTTGATGCATGCAGGCCGTTGGCTGCAGAGCGGTGATGAACTTGTTGTGCTCATCGCTGTGCTTTTGTTTCCCAGGTGCCTTTGATGAACGGTCAGATGGGCCCTTCTGTTCGTCCTCAGGTGAACCAGGCGCCCATGGCCCGCCACCCTTCCAGAGAGCAGCTCATTGATTACCTGATGCTCAAAGTCTCCCATCAGCCCCCGGGGGCCCCGGGGCCCCCACGCGTTCCGCAGGACGCACTGCAAGAGGTGAATAATTGGACATTTTGGGGGAAAGCGTTTATTTCCTCTCTTGCCGACGTTTGACGAGAAGATCAATAATCGTCTTCCCTTGTTTCCAGTATTTATGCTAAGCTAAGCTAACCACCTGCTGCCTGTCGCTTCATATTTAACAGAGAAATATGACAAATAATGAACTTTCTTGCCAAGAGTTAAACTATGCCTTTAAGGGACATTTAAGTCTTTGAATCTTAGGTCGTAAGAGTCCGATTCCTAACCTCCTGCTGGGGATTTTCAAGACTAATGTTGGAAACTTGTGTAATTAACAGCGAACGACATGTGAATTAATGGCTAATGAAAGTCTGTGGGTGTGTTTCAGATCCGTGTGAAAGTGGAGAAGAATCCAGAGCTGGGTTTCAGTATATCAGGAGGAGTGGGCGGCCGGGGAAATCCCTTTCGACCAGATGACAATGTAAGTTTATATTTGTCACGGTGCCGGACTGAAAGGGATAGTTCGGAGAGGAGTACCGGCACAGAAGCAAAGCGATGTACCGCTGTGAACGGAGGCAGCAGCAAACCGCATCTTAGCCCCCTAGAAGAACATATCATATAATATATAAAGGCATGTACTGTGTTTTAAAGGATTAGTTAACTGAAGGCTGTGCCATCGGTGTGTGAATGGTTAACTAGCCCTGATGGATGGTGGCACCTTCCATTGGTAGCTCCTGCCATCCATGTATGAATGGGTGTGAATGGGGGAGTGACATGTAGTGTAAAGGCGCTTCGACTGGTCAGAAGACTAGAAAGTCCATTTACCATTCTGTGCAGTAACTCCAACTGTCTTTCTCCAAACCATCTAATGTACACTGATTATGGATAAGTAGCTCATACGACCCCCATTCAAATGATCTGAACAATCCCTTTAAAGGACACCTTATAAGGAGGTACTGTACACCCACTTTAGGAAAACAATCTGTACAATTTAGCGACTCTTGATATGTGTAATTAATATATTTCAATAATATATCGTATATGATTTCAGGGTATATTTGTGACGAGGGTTCAACCTGAAGGACCGGCATCCATGATTCTACAGCCAGGAGATAAAATCCTCCAGGTACTCTGCTGCCTGTACAAAGTATCACAAAGCTAAACACGTCCACGTTCCTGTGATTAGTTACATAAATGTTCATTGTGATTTGACTCCATGGATTAACCCAGATTCTGTCTCTTCTCCCAGGTTAATGGATATAGCTTTGTGAATATCGATCATCTGCATGCAGTGTCCCTCCTGAAGACGTTTCCAAACACTGTGGATATGATCATCATAAGAGAAGCGCAAGCATAGACTCACCTGAAACTGACCCCGAGAGCGGACGTAACCACGAGACGAACAGAGAAATTTATGTTGACTCTCATATTTTTATACGCAGAGGAGACTGACCTGTTGGGACTATTTATAGTAGAGATCTTCATAGCCTTGATTAAACAGGGAAAACCACTGAATGTAGTGGATTAAAGTGAGAAGGAGGCGAACCTCTGCAAGTACGAGTCCTCAAAAGGCCATCACTGTGGTATATATATTTTTATACAAAAGAAGCTGAAGATATGACCTGCTCTGATGCAAGTGATTACTGTGGTCTCTGTACAGATCATCTTTTATTTTGTCCAAAACTCATAAATCCTTGATCATAAATAGGGTTTTATTTCTGCGGATCGACATGAATTGACCACTTGGGGACAGAATTCCCTCTCCTCTGTCATCTAATTTGCCTTTTTATTTTTTTTTTTTTACTTCTAATTTGAGATGTTGAAACCATTTTCTGATCTGCCGTGCGATCTTAGATGGAGGACAATGTTACGTGCTTTTCGTGTGGAGACGAATGTAGATCAAGGAGGTGTTTTGATTTCGATTTTTGAGATTTTTTTTTAAATTTCTCTTGCAAGATCGAAGAGTTGAGAAGAGGAGATCATCCACCCCTGCTTCCATAAACCTGTGAACACCCCCCAGCGCACACTTCTGTCCCCCCCCCCCCCCCCCAAATGTCATCACAGCGACTGCTCTGCATATCACCGAACCGGACCGCTACCTGCGCTGTGTGGAAACAATCCTTCGTAATGTGGATGAATCACGGCTTGGAGAAATGCACTCGGCACGTGATCATTTCACGAGGATGGAGAAAGGAAATTCAAATATCGGGAGGAAATGGAAGAGGAGAGGTGTAGCATGTGTTTGCTCAGCCTTAATCTGGTGTTGCCAGGCAGAAGATGTAGTTTAAAGCTAAAGTTTAACATTTTGCAAAATACGCTTGTATGCTTTCAGGCGGAGTTGAGAAGCCCGAGCAATGAGAGCGGTAGCTGTCCATCTACTGCGATCTCTCCTCCCAGAAAGTGAATGCGCGTGTTTCCCCCAAAATGTCAGAACTATTCCTTTTTAAGCGGAGAAAGATTTGGCGGTTGTGCTAGTTAACCAAAGCAGGTTTTTAGAAATTGTGGACGGAAGGCAAAAGCAGGAACTTAAGAAAGAACAGGTCAACGTTTCACTCGTCTTTTCTTTTTATTTTGAAGGGCTTCATGTTTCAGGCAGCCGTGTTGGTGAGACGAGTGATTGCTTTGGTTTCAACATCTGTCAAGTTTTATCTTTTACATGGGAGAAGACCACAGTTTGCCTTTTGTGTCTGTAAAAATGTTTTATCGTGCTTTTTACGCATCACTTTGGAGAAGTTTCTCAAGTCATTTCTTTTGTTTTTTTTTTTAGTCTTTGCTGTACGGAGAGTAGAGTCGGGAGAAACAAGTTGTCAGGTGCCATAGACCTTGAACTGTTTGAACAGGAACCCAAGCAATATCACACCCTTCTGAGTACATGTGCAGCATATAATGGCTTAAAAGCAATATTTAAAGCCTTTATTTTCATTCAAAAGACATCCGACAGCATTTTTTTAACAACACAATCTTCTAACGGTCACTGATGATTTTACATGATTTTTATATTGTGGAAATAATATTTTTTTCTTGTGATGAAATAGCACAAGAAATGTATACGGCAGTGCTTCAAAAAAACAACAACAAAGATTTCTCTGCATTGTGTAGAAGTGGATGTTTGTGTCACTTTGCCCGTTTGTTTGTGTAGATTACCATAACTCCTGATTTAAAATAATCCAGTCGAAGCTGCGTCTCAGAACATTCCTAATGGCTGTCAAAGAACTGTGTCGGAAGGAAAAATGCGTTTTTAAAGACGACGTTGTGTCACTTCAGATTCTCACGTAATCTTCAGTGAGACGTGTTTCCAAAAAAAAACATAAATGGAAATGATTCACAAAGTAATGGCCCCATAAATTGCAACAATAGATTTGTAACCACTGAATTATTTGTACAATATATCATTTTGTCCTATAGTGTTTCAGAAAATGGCATTCCTCAACTTGTTTACAGTGGATTGTGGCATCTGCTGTTCCCGTATGTAATTACGATTGACCCATATTTTATTCTTGTGGCACTGTCTAACCAAAATAAAAACACTGTGAAAATTAACAAAATTAAAATAGAAATAGTACTGTTTTAATAAGTGAAGCTGTACCCTTAATTTTTAAACGGAATCTAAAATTGGTACATTTTAATTCACAGGGCCAATGACATTAACAATGTGCATTTCCCAAATTTCTCACAGAAATTAGTATTTTACGCGGATGAATTGTTTTCATTATTTGTATTCATTTTGTTGGTGAGTTCAGTTGACTTTCTGAGATTAGGGGGGAAGCATTTCTGCGGTAACGGTCACTTTATATTCATGGCAAAAAAATCGTGCAGTCGGACATCGTAGAGATTCTAGGGAGAGAAAACATGTCGCCTTCTCTCCACTCATGTGGGTCGGTTATTATGCTCCGCTGTTGTTCTTATTTATTTAGCAGTCTTCTGTGGTTTTTAGACCGTACTAATCAAATTTGTAAATACTCTTCAAAAACAAAATTGAGAAAATAATTAACGGCATTAGTGACTTGCGATTGTAAAACCAGCAATAAATTGCAATGCAGAGGCACTCGTTTTAATGTATAGCTAGTATTTCTAAGGTTGCTCTGGAAATGGCCACAGTGAGATGATGATTGATATGCATTTATCCAACATTCCAGATTTTGTACATAATTACCTGTTTCTGAAGTAACCTGTGGAAAATAAACTAATGCTCTTTAGCAAAAACCCTCCTGTCTTCATTTCATCCTCTGGGTTTCTCTTGTTTTAAACCAGTGCAGCTAATGAAGAACACAGTTCATACTGTGTGTGTGCAGTATACGAGATGCATACAGTGGTTAAATTAGGGTTATCGCACCAATTATCCCACTATAATGACTTTAAATCCTGCCGCTGTATATAAACATGGGACTAACCTGAAGGATTGCATGTGTTCTGATGTGTGGATGAGGTTGTGCAGACATGCTGCTTGTGGAACAGACTAGGCTGGTAAAATGTCCTCCTGCTTGCTTCTTTAACCTGCTGTGCTGTGTCGCGTCATCATAGGTCTGTTGAAGGCCTCTTACAATCTCCGCACTGCAGGAGGAAGCATTGAGGTTCCTGTTGAACCCGTAAACGTCTTCTTGTCTCTCTTGAATTTGGGCAAACTGAGACTGGACTGATGGATGCTGAGAGCATTCTGACCTGAGCATGAGATTATGTTGCCACCTATAGCTGATGGAACCTTTTCTTTTTAAAGCATGGCAGTAGCTCTGGTGCTACCTTCAGGCCAAACATTTTTTAAATAGTAAATTGTGTAAATGTTAATTGTTTGGACTTGTGTGTGTGTGTGTGTGTGTGTGTTTACAAGTTTCCATAAATCCGTGATGTGTGTGATGAGACACTTCACACCATCTTGACCCAGAGCATACATACCAGGTTCAACCAACAATGAAACATGTCAGCGGTTTCATTTGTGTTGTTGTTTTAGATATAAAACAATGAATAGAAGGAGCGTGGACATAAATGTGTCTTTCCTGATCCCCGAGTACCACGTGGGGCTTTTTATTTGCCACTAGGATGACACCGAGGAGCCCACGGTCACCCAGAAGCTTTGTGAAGCAATACAATCACAGTTTTATTTATTTGAATTTTTATTAATACGCACCTATACACATAGTGAGAAGATCACTTTGTGGTGCATTTTGCAACATATTTCTAAAAACAAGTGACACGATGCATGTGTGTCATCTGGAAAACCTCCACACGATGGCAGTATTGTAACTTCATTCACTTTTTCTTCACTGATGTGTTTTTGCCAACAGATGGCACCGCAGTCTCACTTGCAGTACCACAAGTATGACGGCCTCTTTTCTTCCTCCACACGCAATCCTCCCATCTCCCCAATGAAGCAAGACACCAGCGTGCGGGCTGCAACGGTACCATGAACTCGGACTGCTGCCTGTGTTGAAAGTAAGACCGCATTGTTTCACAGCCGTGACCTCACTTCACACGTTTAATCTGTTGCTCGTCATCAGTCGGTGGGATAAGTCCGGGAGCAGGAAGGGTGGGAGAGTCTTCCTCTCGCTTCCTGTTACTGTCAGCGTGATCATAACAACACAGCTGAGAGCTGGACTGAGGTTTCTGTCCAGTAGATATCATGCATTTTGAACACTGATATGAATTCTCAGTTTAACTGATATGGTATTTTCATATATCACCACAAGGTCACTAATGACTGTTGCTTATTGCAACTGCTTGCAACTGATAATTGCATAAAGAGAGCCTATAATGGTGAATGCTAAAACATATCTATTTAAAGGTTGCATTTAAACAATCGCCGCCATAAACTACATGGTCATACCAGATCAAGTAAGCCTGTAGCAGAAAACCCCTGAATGTATTGAATTAATGGTGTCTTTTTTTAATTGGTAAAGAATTGACTTCTTTATTCAAAAGCCTTATAATCTGGCGTGGAAATACTTTGGAATCTTGGGTATTTTTTGTTCTACTGCTGCCTCCTGAAAGTTCCTTATACCTTTATGGAAGTGCAACACTAAATTGCTGGAATACCCCTTTAATAAACACATTGCACCTGACACGAGCACATATTATTTGTCTTGTAGTCCAGACAGGAAGCGGTGACTAAATGTGTCTGTTTGCTGGGACAAAAACTGAGACAGCATAAACACACAGGAGATAAGAATAGCACATATGATATCACAGTACCCATACACTTCTGAGATAGACTATGTTTCATACATTCATATCTCAGACATTTCCTGAGTCAGAAATATCTAAATGTGGTGGTGGAAGAGGTACTTGGATATGTTTCTCATGGTTTAAAAATACGTACAAGTCCTGCATTGGCTTCTGCTTGAGTTAAAGTGCAGAAGTAAGATTTTATCAACAAAACTGATTATCAAAAGTTGAGTATTCAGCAGAATCCTCCCTCTCAGACTGTTTATGCAGGACTATTGTATTATTATTATTGATGCATTAATGTATCAGCAGCATAGGTGCTACTGTATATTGTTCATGCATTATCTTTCATTTATTATTCAGATATTTTGTTTGTAAACATAGTCCCCAAAGCTGTAAAATGCATGTAATGGAGTACAATATTTCCTGCTGAAATCTATAAAGTAGTATGAAAGTAAAGTACAAGTGCCTCAAATGTGTACTAAAGTACAATACTTGAGTAAATGTAAATACTTTCTACCAATGAAACAATGCGAGTGTTTCTTCTTCGTTTACAAGCAGAGAGACCAGCACCAGTGCAGCAAGTTTATATGTAAATAGCATATAAAGCCTGTATTACATACAGGTGGCATAAAACGTATTAGGACAACATGAACATAGTTATTCATGTTGTTCTGCTTCAGTCCTGCAGCCCGGTGTGTGTGAGGGGGCGGGGCCAGAGGAGCAGCCAGCCAGGCTGCGGACTGGAGAAACAACTCGGCGACACCTGCAAACAAACTAATAACCGACTTTCACTCCCGCAACGCACAGAGCGGAGGAAGCGGAGGCGCGCAGTAATGCGAAAGACGTTTGCGCAAAAAAAGGTGTTTATTAACCGGAGAAGCACGCAACGGGATTAAAAAAAAAGTTAATTTAAAGACTTCCAAGTCGTGCGATTTTGAGTCGAAATCGGACCGAGAGCTGAGAGACGACTGCAGGTAATGGCAAGCCGATTCATCTTCAGTTGAACAACTCCTGCTTGAAATGTGTTTTTATGAAACAAAACAGAAACGGTGCTCTGGCATCGTCGGGACGGTTATACTTGTTGGGCATCTGTCGTTTTATGTATTCACAGACGGTCAAATGCTGGTGCGTTCAAAGGTAAAAAGAAAAAGACGTGGCGACTTTGGCTGCCTGCACTGGGAGCCTGCTGTTGCAGAATCTGTCATGTCCCTTTGTTGTGGTCGTGCACTGATGCATTCACTGACTGTGTTTCACTTCCCGGTGAAAGCAGCAGAGGCCATGCATTGTTCCCGGAGGATAGGTTTGAGTGCTGATCATGCGGATAGTACTTTTCACTTCTTTGTGTGAGAGTTTATCAGTGGCTTAGCATTGAGGTTGTTTGCCATTGTTTCTCATTATAGGGTTGCAGAAAAAGTAGTGTATTGTTCACACTGACTGAGTGAGATACAATCCTGATGGTTTCATATATGACCAGTGAAGGTTTTACACACCTTTTCATCACATGAAGCCACGGTGACACTGCTGAAGTGAGTACGATGCTTATTGTGGCATCTGTGTTAGTTTCCATGTAAGCCGAGCACAACATGATAAAGCAACGTAGCACGTTATAGTGTAGTTACCAAAGGGCTGAAAAGCAGAATCACACCTTTTTCATACGGCCTGTAACTGATTGCATGCGAGAGGAATTACATTGTTCAGTCATGCGTCCCCTGAAAGAAAATGACAACAGGATCAAGTTGCTCGCGTCTGAACATATTTGCATCACGTATAAAGGCGTCAGAATGAGTTTCCCCAGATGCTTTGTGACAGCGTTGGTGCTCTTGTTCTGTGTACGGTAATCTCTTTTCTCACGCTCTGTTCTGGAGTGCGTGGCCACCAGCCAGGTCAGGTTTCTTATTCACATTGAACATGTCGGGGGGCTGGAGTCACCCCGAGGCCGATGGCTGACACAAAATCTGACAAAGTACACAAAGTACTGTGTCTTATTTTGGTTACCTGATCACATCATGGTTACTTTTGCACACATGTTGGGATTCAAAAGTTGCTATTGAACTCAAGAAGCTCAAATCAAGTTGATCCTTTTGGATGTGTGGATTCAGATTATGTCTTTAAACCTTCCGTCAACACAAGCACACCAGAATATTCACGCGTGTTGACGTTATGGGGCGCAACCTGCCAACCTGGCACAATGTTTATTCTACAATGTGACACGCACACCTTCTCTAGTTCCACGCTGCAATGGTGAAGCTCCATGGCGATGAGTAGGATAAACAAACAAGAGATCGCCGCCCAGGCCTCTGGCATTGCACCTCTATTGATAAGATGTCCTTTGGACACCATATTACAGTGATAGTGATATCATTGTTAGATAAGCCCTGTGTCTGCCAGTATAATGTGACTTGACCTGTTGTTAAGACACTGGATCCTGTTCTTCATGTTGCTCTGTCATTTAATTTACAGTTTTATTGTCATGAACATAAAGTAATATTGGGTTTAACATAGATTCAGAGGATCGTGCTTCCTGCCATGATAGATTTATTATTTAATTATAATTTGTGGAATTAGGGGTTGAGAAAACTATTTTGGTGACTGATTCATCGTTGAAGTACTTCTCTTATTCCAGTGTGAGGATGTTATGCTTGTCTCTGTTTGACATGGTTGTAAATGTAATATATATTTGGATTACGGACGGTTGGTCAGATGATGCAACACATTTCAACAGCATCGTGCTGGGCTGTGAGACCTGATTGGGACCTGAAAGAGGAGAGAACGTTATTTTTGCAGAAACGATGCAATGTACCGTGTGCAAAACAACCCAAACTGTGGTGTCTTTGTCCGAGTGGCACCAGCTCATGCAAACGAGTGTCTCGGCGCCTGCAGAGCTGACACCAGTGTGCAGCTTGGAAGTCATGCACTATTCACAGCTGAGAGTGACGTCACAGCGGATCCGGTGTGTGTGTGTGTGTGATGATACGGTTACCCTGCTGCCTGAAGAGTCGGACATGTACTGTGGTTATAGTAGCTTCTTCCATACAGGTTATCTTAGCAGAGCGTCATGAAGTAGTGTTCACATCTCTCACCAGAAAATGACCTCTCGTGTGTGTTTACTCCTCAATCATCACTTGAGCATCTCAATGTCTTCCTCTTGTTTCTGCCTATGGGAAACAAAACAAAAAATATTTCAATGAAAACAATGTAATGAGTGATAGATAAACACTTTGGGTTGTTATTACCCTCACACTGTAGTATAACATGACTATTTCCTCCCTAGGCATCTGGTGGATGGAGAGACGATGGAGGTGAACAGAACAGAGGTGCCTCTATACGTAAGTGCCTACATGTTTTGCTCCATGATGTCTATAAGTGTGTGACGTGTTGGTGGTCTCGTAGAGGGGTCTTGTTGGGTGTGGTTGGGTGAATACATGAACTCTTGAGGCCCGATTTCCTCAGCGGAATTAGACTCTTGTCTCTCCCTCCTGCCATCCCTTTGCTCTCCCTCAGTCCCGACTCTCCCTCATGCGCGGCGGTTGACTGGCAAGCCTTGTGTCGCACTTGAAACCCAAGCCCGGAGGGTTTCAGTCCCCGGGGAAGCCAGGCCTTACACAGACCCGCTCACCAAATGGCAAGCCTCTGCGAGCATGGCTTCCACTGTGAACTTCGGAGGGAACGTACCACATTTGTTTCTTGTCTGTTTTTTCCTGTAGGGAGAACACCGACCAGTTTTTAAATAGAATAAATACACATTTTACATTCGGGAGCATGCTAGAGTGCAGGTGTGTTTGACTTATTGTTTTCTTTGTTTTTGACATAGTAGAGCTCTGTTTCTCTGTGCTACTTTAATTTCTTCCATCTGTCTTCCTTTTCCCGGTCAATCCTCCATATCCGCCATCTCGCTCTCTCTCTCCGACGCTCTCTCTCTCCGTCGCTCTCTCTCTCCGTCGGTCTCTCTCTCGCCCTTATTCTCCAGTGTGTGAGGAAGCCTGGGTGGGCCAGTCACTGAAGCGTTGCCAGATTTCTGGTAAGCAGAGTGTCTGCTTGTTTTGCTGTGTCACCAATTTTAGAGAGGTGGGGAATCTTTGCCCCCCCCCCCCCCCCCCTCCCCCCCACTCTCCCGCAGAGGCAGATTGAGGACTCGTCTGAAACCCGGGCATGTGAATCATTACGGGCTCTACCGCTTTCGCATGCACCTCGCCATTAAGAGGAAGTGGCGTCTCCACCCTCGAAGGTCACAGCTCAACGGGAGCAAACTCTCGCTGCCGACTGAGATCCGGATTTCAATGCCAGGCTTTGTGTCGGCACACTGCTGTGCTATGAAGGCCGTTATTGTAACAGCCTTTCAGTAATGTGTTATGGTGCACCTTCCACACATACAACATAGTGTCCGTAGCAGACACTGTTCGCTCCAGATCAATGGATAAATGGTTGCATTGAGTTGCAGGCGGAAAGTGTGGCATTTCCTGTGTTTGAGGAGGTGTTATTGAGCTCCAGTGCAGGACAAAGTGATTCTGTTCGAGTAAAATTGATCTCCTTCCTAGAAGGCTGTGTTCTCGTGTTGCTGAAATGTGAGGAGTACCGAAAAACACATATGCTTCTCAATTTTTAGCCAAACTCAAGTACGCTCTATAGAGCTGGGCAATATATCAACATTATATTGATATTGTGTTATGAGACTAGATGATGGATTAGCTACATCCTTGTCGTACCGTGTTTGTTCAGTCGCCCGTATTGGTTTGATAGAGAAAGCTATCACGGTGCTCTTTGAGCACAGGCTTCCCTGTGTTATGGTTTATGATTTTGTTTCCCTTTAAGTGCTGTGGTGATTGTGTTTGCCATGCTTTTCACATGTCTAACAAAACCTCACACTGCCAGTCGTTTATTGACGATAAGCCAGTCAATCGTAAAGGAAGAAAGAAAAAGCTCTTTCACCTTAACTAAAAGCTTTATATGTGCTCTTATTATGGCGGTTTTCTTAATTATTGCTGGCCAAAAATAGACTTAAGCATTTTTAATTACGAAATCCGGGTGCTTCTTGGTATTGTTATGTAACAAGGAGTCCATACTTGAAAGGAAATGTTTGCTGACAGCCTTTTCTGACATGTAGACTAGTTATTAGTATCTCATTTGCACAGCAGATTAAATCGGAGGTATGTGTCTCAGCTGAGTATGAGAAGAAGGAGCGCAGTACAGTTCTAGCTGTCGCCCTCAAGACTCCAATGAGATTCTGGTTCTCTGACTTTCATTTAACTCGGATGTCTACATGTCACTGCGGCACTGTGTGGCTTGCAAAGCCAAACCATTAAGTTATTATGATTTATAGCGACTGTGTGAGGATTTCAGCGCACTTCATTTCTTAATGAAGCAAAACGTAATTTGTTGGTTACCTTTAGCTGAAATACTGTATTGTGAAGAATTGTTAGTCAGAAGAAAAACAGAAGGAGGACTCTGTTCCCGCTGACGTCAGGCTGTCTTCCCACTCGGGGAACTGGCTGTTATTGGAGCTGTTTTTGTTGTTGCAGTGGCAGCGATGCTGCTCCCCTGACGTCACCTACGTGTTGCACTCAGGAGATCATAGCAAAGAGCTCTAAAGCTGATAACTGCTGGTTTCCTGGAGACCACAGGCAGCAGGTCCGATGTTTTTCCCCACTGAATGGACAACAACGCGGGGATTACACAACCATGTCACTGGTGTAACCGTTCTAATAATAACAAATATTAACATGCACCAGTCTTATAATCTCCCCGTGCCGTTGTCCATATTGAGGTAATCTATCAGAGCGCATTTGCCTTTTAGAGTTCTATCAAGCTCCTTTTGCATATGCGATAGACCTCCTCATGTTCCATAATTAACACATTGTGCCTGACCTGAGAACTGCCCGCAAAGGAGGCATGAGGTGAAACCACAAGGTGTTGAATATTTCATTGTTACTGGATCAGGTTGTGTCACGATAAAGCCCGGGAGAAAAGGCCATAGATCACATCAGTCTGGGTTCTTATCACCAGCCAAACATCCTCGTTCCTCTTTCCCCCCCCAAGGCACAGGAGATACGGTTAGGATCAAGCAAAGTCTGTCTGATCAAATTCTGCTACTGTGAACCAATATTATCTGAGGCTGCTGCAGATTGTTGGGACTATAAAGTGGGAACTACAGCCTCCGATGAGGAGTGAAAACAAGATCAAAAGATAAGCGTTCACATGTGTTTCTGTGTCTTTCATATATAATAATGATACTTGCAGCTGGAGGACAATTTCCCAAAAGTAAAGCTAGAGAATGGATACATGTCTTTGTTATTATGATATATCAGAATAGTCCTCGTCAAGTGACATTAAATAGGACAAATTCGTGTGAGAATGATTTTTGCAAAAGTTTAATAAAAAATGTTAGCAACCTTGAAAGAAAATTAATGAAATTCTACTTTTAAAAATGTATAAATTGCAAAATAACTGGAGATGCCGTGGGCCTAGCTAGCCTGGTGATAAATCAGGAAGGCTGCACAAACCACAGGCCGACATCTTATCTTTTTTGTAAGACGGAAAAACAATCAGCGATAACATTAACAGCGCTAAGTGGTGCTACAGCTAACCACTTATCGCTCACAGCACGCTGAGGAACTGCAGCCTGAGTCAGACCTCTATTATCAGTGCAAGCCAACAGCCGGCTCACACAAGAGGTCAGCGCCATCTCGACCTCTGAAACGCTGTTGACTGGACTCGGATAGCAACTCTGGAAAGCCCCAACAGTTTCGGGGCAAAACAAATACAAGGGACACTGATATCAGTTTCAAGGCTCGGGCAAAACTGTACCAACCAGCCGGGTTCACATCACGATCCTTATGAGGATTAGATGCATCGACCACCTGTAATACTTTCAGGAAATGCCTTTTGAAAATACCGTAATCGTGTAGAACTTTATCTGTGTCCTGTTTCAGGCAGCTCACTATCTAGTTTAAGACCAAATACCTGGAAAACTACTGATATTCCCATCAGCCGCAGCTGTACTTTGTGTTGCATATCAACACACCAAACCATGTGGTGAACATTATTCCTGCTAAACATCAGCGAATGAGCATTGTCTTTGTGAGTGTGCTGACGTTAGTGTTTAGCTCAAAACAAGTGGCTAAGTGAAGCCCGCGGACTCTTGAGTCTTGTTTACACAATGATCTTAATTATATTTAATCCGTCCACAATCTAAGATGCCAACGCTTCAGTCCCCTGCTTTTAGCTGCACTCCCTCAAAAATATTATAAGATAAGCCCGATGGAGCTGACGGAGGCCCTAAAACTACATTTCAACATGATGGATACCTCCCCAACAATAAGGATGCATAAAGGACGACCCCATAAATCCCAAGATAAAACCCCCACGCTGAGCCGAAGAAAACAGAAGATAAGGATGTTGCACAAGCATGGAACTTCAAGTATGCCATCCCTCTTAAACGTGGAGCGATACACTCTGAGCTAACCCTCTTCACAAGGTCAGCCTCTGGAGGAAATAATAACATTGAGCAGGTGAAGTAAATCTCGTGGTTTTGGTAATCTGTGTTTACATAGAGGGCAGAAACATTTACTTTGCAGTAGGGATGGGACGATATAGGATTTTATCGCAATGAAAACACCCCCGCAGTAAGTTTTGGGGGGGAATTCTGATGTCTTCAGTGTACTGAACACATGAAGGGAGAGAGGTGTGGGTGTCTTTGGGGCGATGCAGCTCAAAGCACAGTTCAGATGAGGGCATTAAAAAAAAACAGATGTAACAGAAATAATGAATCCCATTATGAGGATGGATCATGAAGTAGACGCCCAGTAAGGTGCAGCTCACTCCCATGGTGAGATTATCACTCTATTTCTTCCGTTTTCATTGTTCTACTCCTTCCATCCAATGCAATGTGAACTTTGTGACGCTGACTAAAGGTAATCAGACTCTTGTACGTCGGTTGTTGTGAAAAGGCAATTAAATGGATTTTCTCTTCCTCATCTCAGGGACAGGTGGAGGCCCGTGTCAGGCTACAAGCCAGCGCTCCTGAAGACGCTGAGTTTTATGTTGTTTTACAAGGCTCTGACCTCACACATGTGACTGCAGCAAGAAGAGGAGATGATGGGCTGACCCTTTGCTTCACAGTTCCTGGTATGTCCTTCAGTCAGCCTCTAAAACCACTCCCGTTTCCCTCTTTGTCTCACCCCCTGCTGTCATGATTTCCTTCCTCTCCCTCAGGTCATGCCCTTGTGGAAGTTGTCTCCGTCACATCCTACTTTTACGCAGAGGGCCAAGTCAGGCCGTGCGAGGGTGAAACATCTCTTGAATACCTCAGGGACGTTGCCCAGGAGGCGGCAGAGTACCTGAGCGCAAACGGGGACCAGCTTGGCCCCCAGAGCTACCTGGAGGTCCTGAAGAGGTTTTCCACGTGGGCGCAGGCAGCCGACGAGGAGGAGCTCTCCGCTGCAGGTTTAGACGAGGAGGATGTGCGGCTCAGACGAAGTTCAGGCGATGAAGCTGGTCTCAGGCAGCTGGACGAGAAGATCGCACAAGCCATGGCCAACGTGGATTACCCTCAGCAGTGGAAAAACACTGACGGTCAGCCGAGAGAAGGTAATGAAGTCACACGCTGCAATCTTCTAGGCTTTTATTTGGGTCTGCATGTTGTGAGTCTTTTAAACTTCAAAAACCAAACCAGTCTCATCAAAACAAAGCGTATCCAGGAGGTCTATATGTGCGTGGATTCATTTTTCTCTCTTAGAAAAGAGTTACGGATTTTTAGCCACAAGCCCTCGAGGCCTCATCCACTCACCCCCTCGTCATGTGCTCCGCTACTTCCTGGATCATTTACAGCGGTCAAATATCAGGGATTCCCCCGAGTGTCCTCGTATCTGAGGGCTCTCAACTGTTCAACTCCCAAATTACTTCTTTGTTTGTGCTGCTGTTGCTGTAATGCACATCCTGGAGATGTCGCTTAGGGCTGGTTCACCCGAGTTCAGAAACAACATATTTTGAGACTTAACTCTCACGGTATCGAGCCACAGTTCTGCTCTCATTGGCACAGGTTTTGAGATATCCATTCAGTTTTCGTAGGGACTACTTCTGCAGTAGCAAAACATAAGATCTGACTGTGTACAACCCAAGTCCTCCATCACATGATGTGCCGGCGGGCCGGGCAGAGGCCGGTGTGCTCCAGAGACGGAGCAATTACTGCCATTATTCCTCTTCGGCCAGATTAGAGTTGTCTCGCAGACCTCGGCGTCTATTAAATCAACTCCCACAATCCCCCTCTGCACTGCACCCCCCCACCACACCGCAGCTGTGTCCGAGTTGTTTCTGGCGTCTGGCCTCAGATTTCTTGATTCATGATGTTTCATTATTTCAAAGCAGTGAAATCTCGCCCTCATTTTCTTTTAGGAAATGAGGGCGAAACACTCTCTGCAGGCCAAAGTAATGTCCTATATATTGCACATGGGTGCATTTTAAGAGATTACATAGCCCGTTATGGAAAAGCATATTGCTGACTTCTTTAAAATTCCAGATTGTTTCTTTTAGTACGGGGAGAAAAAGGAAATGACATCCCTCAACAAATGTCCTCTGTTGAAGGCTGCATACAGTCTCAGAGTGTCCCAGACAGCAGTATAGTAAAATGTACATGGCTTGCAAAACATGCAAAACACAGGCGAGGTGTAAATGCAAAGTAGCTGTTGCTGTTGCTCCCAAGTCCCCCGGCGCACTATTTACTGGCCTATCTGACAATGACATTCTTGTTTGTTGAACTTTGCACGAAGAGCATGTTCAGTATTCACTCGTCTCAGTCGCTGCCAAACTGGTTCACAATTAACGGCGCCATTGTGGCGGTGACGGAGGGTTTCGGTTCATCACAGGGCTCCAGCAGCAAATCGGAGGGAAAAGAGGAAATAAGAGTTGAATTCTCCTGCACGTTGTTCCTGGGTAGGAGAGGCCGCGCCATGGCAACCTGCAGCTCTCACCCACACTTAAAGGGAAGATGAAGTACCTCTGGTCCTCTCTGCAAACACTGCTTACAAAGCAACAAGGGTGTGTGTGGAGGATTTGTGCTGAGCAAGGGATTGGCAGGCATGTGCGAAGCTGTTGCCACCATGTGCTTGCCGCGTGATACGAACCTAGTTGGTGCATGTCAGAGCATCGGGGTTGTTCATACATTATACCCTTATACTGATTGTTTACGCTCCCTGGTACTCCACCCTACACGAGGCAAAGGGCAGCAACCGTCTCACAGCAGGTGTTGGTGAAACATCCAGTTTTTCTCGGTGATGATGTCATTGATCTACTGCGCACCCTGAGTTCTTCATTCCTTCATCTGCACGGTTTATTGCCGCCATACATGATGATGATGACTACTGTTCGGAAACAGTGACAGTTTGAGCAAAGATGACAAAAAAGTTATTTTTTATTGTAGTTACTAACTGCAGCTTTAATTTCAGAATAAAACAGCATTGTACATGATGTATCTGCCTCCATGTCATTCCCTCCTCTGTCTCTCTCGTTAGCTACTGAGCTCCAGCCCAAAGAAACCCTCCTTCACCTTGCAGTGCGCCTGGGTTTGGTCCATCTCTCGCGCTTCTTAATCCACCAACCAAGAGGTCAAAGGGCATTGACCTCACCCAACCAGGAGGGAGACACACCCCTGCAGTTGGCTCAGAAGGACGGACAGCACGCCATGTTTCGGGTGCTGGCAGCGTAAGCCTATGATTTTATCTCTTGTCTTATTTTTTGACACGAGGATGAATGAGAGACTTCTGATAAGGCTGATTCATAAGGGAGGCTCCTTTCTGTTCCAATAACCTCACATCCTATCATCTTTCTTTCCCCTCATCAGTCCTCCAGGTCCAGCAGTAGGCCCCGTTCCAGGTGTGTGGTGTGTGTGGTCCGACAGCTCCTGCATGCTGAGGTTTTGTCCCGCGACGGACTCCGTGACCCTGACTGTGCAGCAGGCACCGGGCCGCTGCCCTCGGGACAGTATCGGGATCCTCCGAGACAGACTGGGAGACGACAGCGTCCTCAAACTGGTGAGAAGAAACCTGCGGAAACGCCTTCATTGAAAGCCCTTATTGTAATCCCATAAACTACATCAAATAGTGCAGTCGTCGCTGATACATATTCCCATGCGGCTCTGTGCATGCTGTAATGTGTTGTCGCTGTCGAGAGAAGGCCATTTGCACGGGTTTTGTTCGGACGTGTTTAAACAAAAAGCCCTCGACTCCCACACCCTTTCATTTACAATCAGACATTTTGAGCTGAGCAAGTAACATCAAACAAAACACTGCAGCTGTTGCAGCTCATGAATCAGAGGGCGTGCAGTGTTGGTAGCTTGTGCAACATGAACTTCGATGATGTTTTGGAATATGTAATCGCGTGAGTTATTCTGCAGGGTTTGGCTTTTACAATATTACATCAGTGTAACCATAAGCCGTACAATAGCATACTCTTTTGCTTTTAGCTCGTATTTGGTGACTTCGTTGTATATTTACAGTGTGAATGTGTTCACGTAAGATCTGTTTTTGTTCCAGATCAATGTGCTCAAAGCTGATACTGAGGCAGACAAGAGGGGCAAAGAGGAATTGCTCCCTCGTGATGAAGGTAAGGTGACTTATTAAATGAAACTCTGTGCTGTGTGAAGTATTGAATTCATGTTTGCAGTGGCCATTCAGTGCCTTCAGACGTACTTCCTCTGATAATGAGGTTTGGTTATCAGCTTTTTTTTACCCATGATTTACCTCAGAGAGACGCAGGTGAAATCAATCCGGACACCTGTGTTGTCTGTGGTTTCCCCTCGTGTGCAACACGTTCGCAGTCACATGGATGTACCAGCTGTGTGACATGTGCTCCGGCAAAAACAAACGTCGCACTCGGAGCCAGACAAGCACGCATACGCAGTGACATAAGACTCACAGATGTTGTGCTGAAATCATCAGGGATATGTTCAACGACAGAAAACTAGCCTGGATAACCGATTAATTTTCTAATTCATTCATGAAGCAGCTCTTAAATGCAGATTTAAATCAAATATTTTTGGATTTTGGACTGTTGTTTTTTTTTTTTTTTTACTTTCTTCTTCTTACTATGGAGACTAAATGTTTAAATGATTCATCAAAAATAATGATTAACAGAATAGTCAATGAGCAGCTCGTGTGTGTGTGTGTGTGTGTGTGTGTGTGTGTGTGTGTGTGTGTGTGTGTGTGTGTGTGTGTGTGTGTGTGTCTGTGTGCAGCGGTGGAAAATGAACCACCACAGAATCAGTTGAGCAAACATTTGTATGGTCAGACATCCATCACTTACAACTGCAAAAGGAGACTAAGAAAACACTTCCAACAGACACCATAACGGCACACACTCTTTCCTTTGCACGTGTGTTTGTTCTTCCTCAGGCAGTTCAAGGAAACCTTAGGGGGCAGATCGTTTTTCTCTCTTCTTCGGTAACCACACACGCACGTACATCGGGTCGCTCTCACTTAACCTGTGGCCACTGGTTTTTGTAACCATAGCAGATTTCAGTATTGACTCATTAAAGGGAAGAAGGAAGTACACCTCAGTATTGACCTTAACCCTTCAGCAGCCGTCCATTAATCCTTTCGAAATAACAACCCCACGGCAGGGAGTATGTGCTCTTCCTCTGGACCTGCCGCTTCGCACGAGCACAACATCTCATTGGCAGTCTTCAGTTCCTCGATAGTGGAGTCACTGACAGAGGACCCGGTGTCGTGCCGTCCACGCGGCGCTTCTTGGGAGGAGACGCGTTAAAGTGTGTCATGCGACAACTTCTGGCTAAATCGTTTTTGTTCTACACAGGCTCCGAGCTCCGAGTGGAAGAGCTAGCGCTGGTGGACAACGTGAGTATGCGTAGAGATGCACGCGTGAGCCTGTGGAACAGAGTGCGCTGTGTGCTGTAAATGTTTACGGGAGTTTGTGGCACGCAACTGTGATTTTGATCTGTGTTGTTTTTAAGTAAAAACAACTTGAATGTTCCCAGAAGCCATGTTTCCTCTGTGTGTTTAAAGGTATTTGAAGAACAGCTTGTTCTTTCTTTGGATGACGACGACGACGATGAGGAAGAATACCCATCCTCATTATCTGGTAATTCTTCTCTTCTCTTCTCCTCTGTTCTCCTCGTCTTCTCTTCTCTCTCGATTTATCTCCCTCAAAGATTTGGCAAACACAAGAGCAACTTATCCGATCCAAAATGCTGTTTCCATTTTAATATCGTGGCAATAATACTCTGGCATCTGGTTTCAATTCCTGCATAGTTATATCCAGAAGACTTGATGTTGTGCTACTACTGCTTTTCCTGGGAGGAAGAGCACAAGAAGGAGGAGTAGGCGTTTGCTAGTGTTTTGCACAGGCATGAGCAAGGGGCTTAATGTGGCCTAAATAATGAATGGGTAATTCATAAACAAATACATATTTGTGGCTGTGCTGAACAACAGGGTGTGGGAACAACGCATAATTAGCAGGTTGAGAAGCCCCGACTGGAAGCCTTTCTCTTGTGGCGCTGGCTCAATATGCAGAGCCCTGTTTTGAATCACATCATAGGAAATCAATACGCTAACTGCCTCACAGACAGACAGGGATTCACTTCTGTCTCAGGTTGATGAGCAGTTTCCTGTGATTAAACGGATGTATTATCCTCCTGGAGTCTGGCTTCGGGCGGTGCGGTGCGGGTTGGGTCTCTTTACCCGCTGGCTTCCCCAATGACTCAGCCCAGGAATCTGCCCCGTCACTGGGACAAAGGCAGGAATGGGGTCAGGCGTGTCCCACTCAAACTCTGCCCCCCCCCCGGCCTTGTCGCCTTGCCATCCCCTCCCCCCGCCCTCCCCTGGATCGGACAGTGGAGCTCTGTACAGTACTTGAATTAACAAGCTCTGATGTCGTTGACATCTTGGGTGAGCCCCGTGCATTCACCTTGAATTCTCTTTAAACACGCCGGGTTGTGTAAGCCGAGCTGAGCGCAAACACCCGCTGGCTTGTAAAAACTTTTGAGGAGGACGCTCAAAATGTTTCAGGTGTTGCCACGGTTACCGTGAATGCTAATTTCCTGTGTGTCGCCCGTGGAAGAATGAGGAGTCTGTTGTGAACGCTCTCTCGAGAGAGACTGCTGAATGGAGCCCATAAACTCTGTGACCATAAACTGAAGTGTGCGTGAGAGTGTGTGTGTGTGTGTGTGTGTGTGTGTGTGTGTGTGTGTGTGTGTGTGTGTGTGTGTGTGTGTGTGTGTGTGTGTGTGTGTGTACGATAGCGTGAAGTGGTGATGAGTGACAACGCAGGGGCATTGATCCCGTTGTTTCACCCTCGAGCAGGACTGCAGATTCTTTTCTGTTGCACAAGTCGTCGCGCTCACTGACAGCAGCTCGAGGTCGCTGTGGTGCAAACCTGTCATCCAGAGTTATTGTTTTATTTCCAGATCTGTTGTAAGGGTTTCTCTGGTTTATTGTTGGAGCCAGTCGGCGTGACGATTAGCCAACTGCTCCTTCAGTCTGCCGTCGTGCTTTAAATGAGGATTAAGGTGTTTGTGTCCCCGTGGAAAGCTTTATGCACACTGACAGGTTGATTTGAGCAAATAGACAAATGAAGACAATGAATTGACGTAACAGGTCTGCGTTGTATGTTTGAGCTCCGTGCTAATGTCTTCACTGTGTGAGAGCAGCAGAGAGGAAATGCCTCAGTGATGCCCAGGATTTCCCCAACATTAGTGCAGGCATGGCTGGTCCAGACATCAAAGTCTGAGTGGAAAGTGCTCCGCTAGAGAGCTATGAAAATGGCTTTCCGTCGGAGAGGGGCTTTTTTCCACATTGTTATCGTAGAAACACCATCCACCAGTGGCACGTATAGCTGTGTATATACTGTACACACATACCTTACTCAGGCACTGTCCTTGAATACATATTTGCTTTAGCTTTACGCTGCTTTGTGCAAATGCGTTTTAAATGCACTATTTACATTTGAAAGCAGATACTCACTTTACGTTACAGGTTTTCAATGGAAAACATGTAATTATTTATGATGCATTCTTATGGGAACATCTAGCAATTACGTGCGTTAAAAGTAGCTCCACTTTGCCCCTCAAAAACAGCTTTGTTTTTCATGGTGAACAAGGCGTCTCCTGTTTTAAATAAAAGAGAGCAAGACGCTCGTCAATAATGCCAGAAAATAGACAGCCTGCCGGTGAAGTTGATATGTGGACGTTTCTATGAAAACAAACCTTTAAAGGTCAAACGGGGAGTCGGTATGTAGTGTCATCACATTTTCCTTTCTTTGCTCTTAAGCCTTCACATTCACGCAATGAAAGATCAATAAATTACGCCGCGAATCGATGATTCAGAACAGAAGGCTCACCGACGAAGATGTGACTTAACAGTCCAACATAATGACATGTTTGGTCATTTGTTATCTCTTCTTTGGCATGTTTGCTGGTGGCTTTCTTGTTTAAGTGCTTGTCGATGTGTTTCTGTTGTCTGGTTACGTTGATCCACGTTACTCTGTGAGCAGCTGTCTGTATTCTGACTGATGTTGGGATGAATAATGGTACCGAAAAGTGGCTTCTCACTTTGTTCTGTGACGGTAAATCGTTCGGCAGGATAAAAACAAATTCCGAATAGACATCTTGCACAGTACTGTAGAGCAGTTGATCCTCGCTGGGAAAACAGAGTGGAGACGAAGTATTTTATTGATTATAACCTTTGCTGAAGATCGTACTGTATGTTTATCACAGTGAATGGGCATCCCATGCAGTCCATTGGAGAGGACCAGTTCATCCAGCATGCTACAGACCCTCTGCTCTCCACGGTGGACAGCGGCGATCACACACAGGTCATACATCACCCTCTCGCTTTAAACTCAGATTCATCATGTCATCTCTTCTGATTTGCTTCTTTATATTTTATATTCTTCTAATATATTTTTGCCCTTTTCTTTCTCCTGCCGTGTGTTTTTACTGCAGGACGAAGATGCCGAAATAATGAACATCGTCAGTGGAGTGACCAGGGACAGCACGGGGACGGACAGCGGGCTGTGGGACGCGGTGGACTCGGAAGATCTCCTGCCAGCTACTGACACACCTCCACCCTACTCGGAGGATTTCTACCTTCCCTCTCTCCCCTGCTCTCCCCCACTCTCACCCGCCGACCAGGCCCTCGCCAGGCTGAACCGTCCCGTGTCCTCTGAGCCGACCAGAGACAGTCCGCCCATGGACACTTGTGACCTCAGGTACTAAACGCGGTAGAACGCTGTCTCTTGTCTGAACGCAGTGTTTTCCCGGTTTCTCTGTGTGTAACTGGTCATGTATTGCTCCAGTCCCAGTTTAGTGGCTCTGGAAGTGGACAGCGAAGAAGACGGCGCTGAGCCAAAGTCTCCGCTTTCCCCGCTCTTGTCAGATGTTGAGAAAATTGAAGACAAAATGGAAACCTTTCGTCCCTCCCCTGACCTCACATGCACTCGCAGTCAATCTGCCTCCTCATGTGAACCCACCACAAAAGTAAAGTACTATCTCAGGCTCAGGTAATTCCACTTCTCCATATATCACCAGACGTTTGAAGTTTTTGTTTTCAAATTTTTTTTCCAGGAAATGTGTGACCAGGGGATTCGACTGCGTTCGTACTCCTACTCATCCCCCAAAATCAGCTTGCGTCCGTCTCGTTTTTCCCGGGACAACCACACTTCAGATATCAGCCCTGGTCAGTAGCACCGGGACGATTCACCCCCTCACATAGTTCGACATGTACAGTGGTCTAACACACAACTAACAATGTGTCAATGAACTAACTTCACTTGTTTGGTGTGTCCCTGATGGTTGATGCTAACTTTTTAAGTTCTGTTTTTTTCTTTGTCCAACTAAAGATAGTTTCACTACGAATGTATAAAGTGCTTAAAGCGATAGTTCCTCATTTTGGGAAACGCACCTATTTTTGTTCTTGCCAACAGTTGGATGAGAAGATCAATGCCGCTCTGTCGTCTGTCTTGGCGTCAGTATTTGGTTGAGACCGTTTCACAACAAGTTAAAAGTTCCCCACAGAAACTTTCAAGTCGTAAAAAAATTCTTTCTTGGCTCGGAGCAGTGACTCCCTCGAGGTTTGAGCCTGAAAAACCACAAGAGACAGACATGAGAGTGGTCTTCAACTCTTGGTAAGAAAGCAAATATGCGTGTTTCCCAAAATGTTAAACTATTGCTTCAACAGTTTTCTTCAAATAGAAAAGGATTCTAGATTTGTTTTTTTTCAAATAGTCTCAATGAGCCTGCACCACTGCAAGAAATATCAATTCAAGAGCTCTCAGGCCGGCGTTGACTGTATACAGTACGTGGTGATAGTCCCCCCCCCTCTGTAGCTGATGTGTGAGCGGCCCTCTGTCCACTCTGCCCTGTAGATGGCGTGCTCCACAGTGTCAGCCACAGCCGATCTCTCCTTCAGGCCCTCTCTCTGTCTAAATCTCTGTCCCTTCTCCACCCTGGTAGTAAGTACTGGACAGCTGCAGCCGTCACACTGCGCTCCGGCCCAGCATAGCCAGCATGCCGCTGTCAGTGTCGGTGCTTATGCGTGTGGGGAGTCGAGGTTATCACTGTAAACTGATTCTCCAACTGCTGAAAATTTCAGTTTGACTCAAAAACAGAAACACCTGACTTAGCAGTTCCCCCTCAGCTCTTACAGAGATTTGTAACATGTGTTCGCTCTTTGTTTTGGTTTTACGGCCTACCGAATCGCTTCCAAGCGAAGGCAGCTGTTTTCACCCAAAAAAAAACCACAGATAAACCCACTGTATGTGTTTGCTGCCTGTCCAGCAGCAGCAGAAAGACAAAGTCAGCAACTAGCCGGGGAACACAGTGGAGCGTTTAGAAGCTAAAAGGCCAGATATGTTCTTTGGTCGAGACCAAAACACAGCAGTACTTACATTCATCAGGTGGCAACAAAAACATGATTCTGAAGTTGTATTAAATATTTCCTCTGCTGAACATTTCTTGAGTCATCTTAAATGTAAAATCCGTGAGTACTTGAATGCTCCCGCTGAAGTACAAAACCGCGGGAAACTAAAATACGAGTAAACACCAGTTGGAATTAGAAAGGGGATTTGAATCAATAGCTGAAGTAAAAGGTAGATTGGAGTCACTAAAGTGTAATAACCTTGGCGTCAGCATGTGTGTGTGTGTGTGTGTGTGTGGCTTCCTTAATCATGACGCAGCCTTATTGTGGGTGTGCAAGAAGAAATCACATTTGCAGTGATGAAATGAAAAGCCAGCTGATTGCTTTGCAGCCTGATGATGATGATGATGTGGGTCTGAGGGGTCAGCCCTCTGTCTGCCTGTGCTTAAGCTTTCATATGTTTTGTCTTGTTTACGAGTCTGTGCCGATCATCTGTTTCTTTGCTCATCGATTGGGGTTTTATTCACTCTGTAACGGTCTAAATTTGAAACGTGTTGTCTTGATTGTTCAATTAAGTTTTACAACTCCTCCTCCTTTGTGTACACAGAGCAAAGAGCCTCCAGTATATCAGAGCAGTCTCATGAAAAAAGGTATTTATGATTTAATTAATATTCAAGTCTTATTTGGGTTACGTCTTGTCTTTTCAGTTTAAGCGTGCCTCTGTCCTTTCACTCCGGCCTCACTCGTTTCGGCTTTTGCAATTGATTAAAAAGACGTACGTTACATCAAATGTGTAATCCCAGCGGCCGGGAGCAACGTATATGTGGATAACCATGGCATCCCGGTTGCTTGGTGACAGCGGGCAGTTTGCTGCGGTCTTTCATGAAGCTCTTTTGTTTATTTAAAGCGCAGCTGGTTTATTGTGCGTTACAGGTGTTTTTGATCCCGTCTGTTTTTGTCCCAGTGACAACAGAGGTAGTGACGTACAGATATCCGTGTGACGCTGAGCTACACACAGCCCTGTTTCTGTCACGCACAATGCTCTTTGTTTTTTTTTTCCATCCATGGCTAAGAGTGTCAAACACTGTAAAAAGTGACGGCGCTGCTTTATATGGTCTCTGTCTGCTCTAGGAGATGTGGCACTGATCGAAAAGAGGATTTCCTTTCCTCTTCCTGTTGCACTCTGCCTGTTTTCACTGATGCCAACTGATCTTTCCTTTCCCCTCTTATGTATAAATACCCTTATTGAACTGCCACGTCAGTAGCTCCCCCTAGTGGAAGACACCAGACATAATCAGGACAAAATGATCGCGTAACACTCAGCATTTCATCCCATTGATTGAGCCCTTTGTGCCTATTTCGTGTGTGAGTTGAACAACCAGATTTGCGTCTTCAATCATCAGCATTAAAACGTCAGTGGGTGTCCGTGTGTGTGTGCGCTGTTCTTTACAGGGAGGTTAGGTTCCGTCAGCGAGCCCAGTCTGCTGACGATGAGGGCAGCATGGAGCTGGCAGAGTCCCTCCAACATCTCACCCTGTCTGAGTTCCTCAAAGAGTATGTGGGCGGTCGAGCCCTGTTCGACTGTTGTAGCGTCCTTTAACCGTCCGGTTCCAACTAACTCTGACCGAGACCGATAGCATGTACGCATCGATTAACAAACCCACCAACCTCCTCTCCTCATTTCATCTCCTCTCCTCTCCTCATTTCATCTCCTCGTTGACTAACTGCTCCTCTCCTTTATGCATCTCCTCTTATCTCGTCTCCTCTCATCACCTTGATTCATCTCCCCTCCTCTCCTCCTTGTTTCATAACCTCTCCTTGCCTCTCATTGTTTCATCTCCTCTCCTTGTCTTGTCTCTTCTCTTCTCCTCTGCTCTTCACCTCAACACCTCATCTCTCCTTTCCTATCCTCTCCTCCCATCTACTCTCCTTGTTTCATCTCCTCTCCTTGTCTTGTCTCTTGTCTACACCTCATCTCTCCTTTCCTATCCTCTCCTCCCATTTACTCTCCTTGTTTCATCTCCTCTCCTTGTTTCATCTCCTCTCCTTGTCTTGTCTCTTGTCTACACCTCATCTCTCCTTTCCTATCCTCTCCACCCATCTACTCTCCTTGTTTCATCTCCTCTCCTTGTCTTGTCTCTTGTCTACACCTCATCTCTCCTTTCCTATCCTCTCCTCCCATTTACTCTCCTTGTTTCATCTCCTCTCCTTGTTTCATCTCCTCTCCTTGTCTTGTCTCTTGTCTACACCTCATCTCTCCTTTCCTATCCTCTCCACCCATCTACTCTCCTTGTTTCATCTCCTCTCCTTGTCTTGTCTCTTGTCTACGCCTCATCTCTCCTTTCCTATCCTCTCCTCCCATCTACTCTCCTTGTTTCATCTCCTCTCCTTGTCTTGTCTCTTGTCTACACCTCATCTCCCCTTTCCTATCCTCTCCTCCCATCTACTCTCCTTGTTTCATCTCCTCTCCTTGTCTTGTCTCTTGTCTACGCCTCATCTCTCCTTTCCTATCCTCTCCTTCCATCTCCTCTCCTTGTTTCAGCTCCTCTCCTTGTCTTGTCTCTTGTCTACACCTCATCTCTCCTTTCCTATCCTCTCCTTCCATCTCCTCTCCTTGTCTTGTCTCTTGTCTACACCTCATCTCTCCTTTCCTATCCTCTCCTCCCATCTACTCTCCTTGTTTCATCTCCTCTCCTTGTCTTGTCTCTTGTCTACACCTCATCTCTCCTTTCCTATCCTCTCCTCCCATTTACTCTCCTTGTTTCATCTCCTCTCCTTGTCTTGTCTCTTGTCTACACCTCATCTCTCCTTTCCTATCCTCTCCTCCCATCTACTCTCCTTGTTTCATCTCCTCTCCTTGTCTTGTCTCTTGTCTACACCTCATCTCTCCTTTCCTATCCTCTCCTCCCATCTACTCTCCTTGTTTCATCTCCTCTCCTTGTCTTGTCTCTTGTCTACACCTCATCTCTCCTTTCCTATCCTCTCCTTGTTTCATCTCCTCTCCTTGTCTTGTCTCTTGTCTACGCCTCATCTCTCCTTTCCTATCCTCTCCTTCCATCTCCTCTCCTTGTTTCATCTCCTCTCCTTGTCTTGTCTCTTGTCTACACCTCATCTCTCCTTTCCTATCCTCTCCTTGTTTCATCTCCTCTCCTTGTCTTGTCTCTTGTCTACGCCTCATCTCTCCTTTCCTATCCTCTCCTTCCATCTCCTCTCCTTGTTTCAGCTCCTCTCAGCAGAACAATAATGAAGTTGTTATTGTCTTTTAACAATATGCACCAAAAGACTGTCCTTGTCGTTTTGCATGTATCCAGCCTCTAACAATTTTACTAATTTTAACTTACTTTCACAGCTAAGAGTAGCAGAGAATGTACTGAAATTAGTTTGCCACATTTTAGTGACTGAAAACATGATTTTTAAATGATCCAAATGTTATTTCAAGTGCTCTCTCAAACATGTGTTTGACCAGAAACTACACACTGTGCAATATCAGATGAAACTAGAATTTTGGATGAACTGTTTGTCATTTCATGACAGGAAGTTGCAGTTTGAATTAACCACAATTACTGTAGGTGATGTTATATGCATGTGTACTACAAGCATATAAGAATAAAGACTCATAAGGACCCCCTGCCTGCACCTACACTAACCCACCAGCCTTGCTTTTGTTGTCCTGTAGACTCAGCAAGAAGACGACCAGGATGGCGTGACTTCACCAACTAACGCATGTCGGCAAACAAACTGTTTAAGCGTTGTAAGGTACACAACAAGTCCCGCTGAGATTGTTTTCATGTCTCTTCAGAATTGAAGAGGAGGAGTTGGATAAGTACAACATCCCGACAAAGGTGGAGTCAGAGAAGTACAAAGTCATCCGCACCTTCAGTTTTCTCAAGAACCGGATGTCCAGTACACGCAACAAGACCAAGGTAAACCCAAAGCACACGCCTCAGCTGTAACACCCATCAACCGTAAGAACTAGAGGAAAAACGATGACCGGACATGAATTAAACATGCCACATTACACTCTCGGCCTAGTTTATTAGCTTAAGAATACCAGTAATTGTGTGATTAACTGGCTGATTAAATTGTATATTTAAGTATTCATGCTACTGAACACTATAGAACTTCTGTGAAGGCCAGTATTCCCGGTCTACTATGGAATATGAGACTCTCTGAGAAACGCAACCAGGAAACGTTTCTGGGAATAACTCAAGGTCAGAGTGACGGTCCAACCTCTTTCCCTATTAATGATTACTCCCCTGTTGTTGAGTCTGCACAGAGCCTGGAAGTGCTCCATGACCTGCATGCGTTGTTTATGCTCCGCTCCATTTCCTTGTTGGTGGACTTGTAGTTTGTAAAGAGGCGGGGATTCCTTCCTGGCTCATATATCTGCTTACTTGTTGGGAGAGTTCACTCTGCAATTAGAACCTCTCACTCTGGTTTGTGAAAACATGAACTGAGGCCTGCTTAGCTGTAGCGGTCACGTTTAGTCTGTGTGGCCTCTTTGTTGGCGCTCATGTCTCCGGCATGGCTTTCCAAGGGGAAGGGGAAGGACAGGGAGGCCAAGGATAGGCCGCTGAATGGCCATCGGTTCAACACAGGGTCCTGTTTGGGCCCCACCATGTGCGTGGTGTGTGATAAACCGGCATCTGGAAAGGACCTGCTGCATTGCTCCGGTAAGTAACAGCGTCATTTTGAAACTTTGTTTATTTATTTTACAAAAAAAAGTGCATTTACAAAAAAAAAATCTCTCTTTCCCAGGTTGCACTGCAATCGTCCATAAGGGCTGTAAGGAATCTGTCCCCCCATGTCTGAAGGTGATTATCGTTTTTAAATATGAGAATAAAAAACTGCTCCTCTCTACTGGAGCCCTGTCCTTGTGTGTGTGTGTGTGTGAGACCAGCCTCTCTCATTTGTATTACTTAGAAACTTCAGGACAAGTATGCCGTTAACTTGGTGAAGGACAAGACGGCGTCCCTCCCACAGAGTGAGTTCACAGCACAAAGGTTCCCAGCCACCAACAATTTAGCTTTCAAGCTCCGGTAGCCATATTGTGCGTGGCGTTTCCTGTTTGTTTCATTCTGGGAATGATCATTGTTAATTCTCTTTGCTTTCCCCCGCAGATTTCACGGTGAGGGACAGTCCTCCTCAGTGTGCCGTCCCCGTCTCTACCTCGCTGCCCGTCGTGAAAGACACTGCGACGCAGCCGTGCCTGCTCTCTGGGACGTTCCCAAGCAGTGACAGGTCACAGAGCTTTATCACTCACATGATACGAGTTGTGGCTATTGGTACATATTTTGTGGGTTATATTGGTTGTTCATGTTTTTTTGTGGTAACAGTCGGCTCAGTGAGAGTTCAGAGACGGAGTCTGACGCCTGGAAGATCAACGGTCGCTCAGAAGAGCTCCTGCCGACTCCAGTGTCCTCCACCTCCACTGACTCATCCTTCGGAGAAGGTATGATACGATTATTGCTCCTTGTTTTCAGTGTTTACAGATTTCGACATCCTTATAACGAAGCAGATCTGTGAAGATTCTTATCTTTACATTCAATTCATGCTCCCAAATGTTGTTGCCTTTCCAGTTGGAAAACCGATATTTAAAAAATGCCATTTTCACCCAGTTCTTTTGTAAGATTTCCACCCATTTTTTTACATTTATTAAAAACAAACATAATTGTCTGGCGATAAATGATTCTGCTGGTTACAGATGTGTTTGACGATGTGTGAGTAATTCCATACCACACCGGAATACTCCAAGTAAAAATACTTAAAGTACTATTTAGATACAGCTTCATCCCATCAAAGGGTGACAAGCTTATGCATGTTTAAGGAAAAACACCTTTCCTTCTTGGGAGTCCCACATGAATGCAGTGAAAGTGTTTTCCAGTCAGCACAGACACACAACATGCATTTGTGGATCAAAAATGTAACAGGTCAGGTGATCTGGCACACGCATTATATAATCCGTAAATATATGCAAAATAACATATTTAAAGTACGAATATTGTATTCAAGTTGGGTTGCTGTATTTATTTATAAATTTGTTCAAATTGGTTGCTGATATATTAAAGCCAAAAAACTGAACTACTATATAACACTAAAAACTAATAGTTTTTTATTTTTTTTAATTTGTGGATCGTGAAACATTTGATGACCAGTATTGAGACAAATTCCCCCCCAATCTGAATATCCCCAGGGATAAAGAGATGCATTGAGATGAAGTAAAGTCTCTCTCCAGTAAATGCACTTTTGATTGAAAGTGATTTTGTACCTCTTTCCCTCCGTAGACTGCGTCGATGCGTGCGACATCTCGGCCGATGCTGTGGACTACGAGGCCGAGTCGTGGAGTCTTACCGTGGAGCACAAGTTCTGCAAGAAGCAGGACAAACGAGCTGTCAAGAGGCAGGATGTGATCTATGGTGAGCAGATGCCGGAGTTGTGAAAGAAACCCACTGGAATCTGTCATTTTCTGCCAGTCAGCCATTAATATGATTGAGGAAGAGATAAAGCTATGCGACGTAATACAACATGTGTTTTCATGTAACGCACGCGTTGAATGTTGAACATGTTGAACCTCAGAGCTGATGCAGACCGAGCTCCACCACCTGCAGACGCTGCACATCATGGCCGAGGTTTTCCGGCGAGGCATGAAGGAGGAGGTGCAGCTCGATCCGGAGGCGTTGGAGCGGGTCTTCCCCTGTCTGGACCAGCTGCTTCTCTCCCACCGCGCCTTCTTTGCCGCCATGAAGGACCGGCGACACAGCTCAGCCCAGCCCCAGGGGCACGGCAACTACCTCATCCAGCGAATAGGAGACGTCCTGCTCCAACAGGTCAGCTGGTCTTCTGGGGCTGCCTCGCTCTTATGTGTGATGGAGGGGAAACCAGCGAGGGTGCGACTCACTCGTGTGTGTGTGTGTGTGTCTTTTTCTCTGCAGTTCTCAGATGAGAATAGTGAGAATATGAAGCAGGTGTACGGAGAATTCTGCAGCCATCACAACGAAGCGGTCAACTTTTTCAAAGAGCTCCAGCAGCATAACAAGAGATTTCAGATTTTCATTAAGGTACCTTACTCTCCCAGAGTCTTTTGCACTTCCTGCTCAACTAATTCTAAAATAAAAGGAAAATGACCCTTCTGATCAGGAAGATGTAGGATAATTGTGTATGTTACTTTTACAAGCAACAAGGTAATAATTATTTGGTGAGACGGAAGGAGATCCCAGAGTGCATCTTGCTGGTAACCCAAAGGATTACAAAGTACCCAGTGCTGCTGGAGAGGATCTTACAATATACTCAAGGTAGGTCCTATACCGCCCTCTACTGGCGACATGTTTGTATCGTCAATAACGGCACAACAGACAAGATTTCAGTTTAAAAGTCTACATTCAGCCTTCATGTATGTCTCCTTCCCGATCCCTCAGAGGACACGGTGGAGCATGCCGACCTTTCCAAAGCACTGGCTCAGATCCGAGAGGTGATAGCAGCCGTGGACCTGAGCGTCAGCGAATACGAGCGGCGCCAGAGGCTACAGGAAGTGTGGAACCGCATGGAGAACCGCAGCGCGGCCAAGCTGAAGAACGGCCACGCGTTCCGCAAGCAGGACATGATGGGGCCGGGGCAAACGCTCAAACACCAGGGCCCGCTCCTGTGGAAGACCGCCACCGGTCGACTTAAAGGTGAGGCCGGGGTTTGTTGTGCGATCGATTGGCTAGTTTTTGCATGTTTTTTCATGACATGTTTTGTCCTGCTTATCCTCACTTCCATAGACGTCCTGGCACTCCTTCTCACAGATGCACTCATCTTCCTGCAAGAAAAAGACCAGAAGTATACATTTGCCGCAGTGGTACGCACACAAAATGATTTCGATCGCTGATAATCTGCGTGCCTATTACGGTGTTCCATTACCTGTTCAGTGGTTTTTATCTCGGCCCATTATCGCATCATGTCAAAGAAATGTAATTCCCCACTTGTAATGTGCCTCAGGATCAGAAGCCTCCAGTCATCGCGCTGCAGAAGTTAATAGTGCGAGAAGTTGCAAACGAGGAGAGAGGGATGTTTTTGATCAGCGCGTCAGCCGCCGGGCCAGAAATGTACGAGGTCCACACGTCATCCAAAGAGGAGCGAAACACCTGGATGAGGCTCATTAGAGAGGCAGTGGAGAGGTGTGTGTAGGTCTCTGTTTTATGGCTGTGTGTGTGTGTGTGTGTGTGTGTGTGGGAGGAGGAGGATATTGAGAAATACAGATTTCACCATTTGCAAAAAGTCTAACCCGCAGTGGTTTATTTCTCTGCTCAGCTGTCCGGAGGAAGAAGAAGAATCCACGAGTGAATCTGAAGAGGAGAGGCGAGCTGCCGAGGCTCGTATTCAGAAGATCCATAAGTTACAAGGTATTTTGAAACCTGTGGCATCATTTGTTTCTTTTCTTCGCGGTCTTGAATATTCTTTACCCCCCCCCCGAGTTAAACATTTCACAATGCTCCGTCTGTGAAACCCGACGACCTCGTGGATCAGAGAGTCTGATGAGCCAGGACCAGCGGATCTGCTCCAGCCTGGAGGAGAAGCTGCAGGTCTACGCGGGGCTCGCCGCTCTGAGTGGGAGGACGGACGCGGCGCTGGTCGAACCGCGGCTGCTGGTCCAGCCGCACTCGGAGGAGCTGCCCCAGGCTACAATGCTGCTCTCTGCCGCTCTGCAAGAGGGTGAGATGTTTTCCATACACTGTACCCTGCAGGAACAAACAGACAAACAGAACTCTGAGCAAGAAAGTAAGAAAAATATTGGATATACTTTACAACCTAGCATCAATAATGATTTTATATGATGTTATTGAAAGCAGATATCAGGACATGTTTGCTTATTAATATACAGTATTTAACAATTAAAACCTCTACGGTATGAAGACATGTTTTATATAATTATAGTTGTGTTTCTAAATACTGTTGTCATTCATCAGGCTGTTTGAACAACAGCATCCACTATAAGCTGCTGACAAATACATTAATAGACACGTCTGTCTACATCATAGTGTGTTATCAATAATGTATTAAATGTTCATGTACTGCTTATAAAGTCTAAATCAAGAAGTGGGAAATTTCCCGACGCGTTTCATTTAATACATTTTCAAATTTTTTATGAATTAATATTTTTTTCAACAATTACATATAGGCATATATAATATTATGATCAGGTTTATGTCATTGCAGCCTTTAAATAGATGTTATCCTGTCGAATCTTTTCATTGTTGCTTTTTTTTTTAAACAATCTCTTGTCAGCATGACAAAAATTCATTCAAGACCAGAAAATCTGAAAATAAAAAGCATTTTTTTTTGTCCCTGAGAACCCTTTCGTGGGATTTTTAATTCACAAAATGTTGTCTTTGTTCTTCCAGCCAGAACTCTCGGTCTCGTATTAAACAGGTTAGAGCAGCACACTGAGTTTCACACTTTGCTGTTTGCGTTTGTTTCCCCCAGCTGAGCACCTGAAAGCCACGCTGTCGTCTCAGGCCTGTTCTCCGTCGACTCACAGCCCGGACTCTGACGCCGACTCTGTGTTTCCCGTCAGCCCTGCGACGCCTGTACAGCCCCCCTCAGACTCCAAGGCCTCACTCGCAAACCCGGAGGCCAGTGAGGGGAGCTGGACTGAGACCCTTGTGCTTCAGGCCCCATCTCTCCTGCAACAGCCAGACAGGAATGACATTGACTTCAAGGTACAGCACAGTTTCTGCTATATCAAATGCCACTCTCGTATGACCTCGTATGAATAAAGATTGTGAATTCAATAGGTGTTTTTGAGTTAAACATTGATGCAGAAGGATGATGTGATGTTCGTTGTCGTTGCGATGGGGGAGGTGCAGCTGTATTATAGGTCATTGTAGTCTTTTACTGCCTGCATCTGAACCTCACCGCTTTCCATTTCCTCACAGATGTGGGCCTCAAGATTGCCAACAGTTGTTTTAATAATTCAGCAGAGTCTATTAGAATTACATTTCAGTCTCAATGTGATGAATCATTGATAAGCTCATAATAAAAGGAAGAAGTCCATTGCGTTACCAAAGGTATTGCGGCATTAAAAATGGATACGGAGAGTTATTCCAATTGCCATGGTTGTGCGACCGTTTGTAGCTTTCTGTGACCTGTGAGGTAAATGACTCCGATAAGAGGGAATAATTCTATTATCCACTGCAGTGTGAATTTGACCCGAAACAGTGTGGCAGGACACAATGCGGCCTCAAGGGGGCGCACAGGTTGCATGAATGCACCTTCCAATTTTGAAAATATTTCGACTTTCCTGCGAGTAGATTGTAAAGTGGAACTCATTGTTGAGCAGAAAAATGTCTCGCATCAAAATCACAGCGGGCTTGTTAATCTGCATGCTGTGTTGTGATTGTATCCGGTAACAGGTTGCTCAAAGTGTCCAAAGCTTGACCCAGTTACTCTACAGTCTGCAGGTGAGTGCATTATTCAATACACGGCGATCCACCTGCTACTTCTTCTCCCGCTCGCAGTCCTCATCTATATTATTGTCCAATCAGAAAGCCCGGAAACGATCAAACCGCTTCTATTTTTTGCTGACAACATACTATACGCTTTGTTAGTGCCATGCGCAGTCAAGACAACGGCTCTAATATGCCTGCACACTCCAGCTCCAGTAAACAGAGAACCAGCTCGGCTGTTTGAAGCCAAAGGTAGCGAGCTAGAATCCTGCTGATCTTTTTCTGCTGGGAGACGTACAAGAGTCTTTTGTTTCACTATACACACACACACACACACACACACACACACTGCTGCTGCTGCTGCTAAGTATAAAATGTAAATTTGTGCAGAGAGGTTGTGTGTGTGTATTTGCATGAGGTGTGCGCTCTTGCCCGTCTGTGTGAGTTTGAGGTTTTGATTTCAATGATATTTTCGTATTCAAAGTTCTGAATGCATTATTGCATATGAACATGAAAACCGCAGTTCCACCAGTGGAGGTGGGCTCATTCCACCATGTGAAGTTCTGTTGTCTTAACGCATAAAAAGGTCAGGGCAGGGTCTGATCGAATCTTTTTCCCATTCAAATCGCCTTCTCATATTACCTGCCGTGAGGATGCACATGTGGTTAAAGTGGCCTTTGCATTTTCATGAAACTCGTCTCTGCTTTTCCCTGTCGGTTGCAGGCCACCGTCACCATCCAGGACAGCTGCTATGAGGTCCAGAGGCTCCTCCTCCAAGAGACTGGCCGCCCTTCCCCCCGCGCCCAGCGGTCGCACCTTCCAAGCATCCGGGGCAACACCCTGCAAGAGCAGGAGAAGCAGCGTAACCTGGAGAAGCGGAAGGAGGAGCTGGCGGCGGCCCAGCGGCTCCAGGACCGACTGCGCCAGGAGAAGGAGCGCTGGGAGAGGGAGTGCCAGGCCAGGGAGAGCCAGCAGGGGGAGCAGGAGAGCAGGCTGGAGGAGAGGGAGAGGCAGTGCCACCTGGAGACGGAGAGGCTGAGGCGCGAGAGGGAAGAGTTGGATGAGCAGCTGGAGGAGTACCAGCAGAGCCTGGAGCGGCTCAGGGAGGGCCAGAGGAACGTGGAGAGGGAGCGCGAGCGTCTGGAGAACCAGCAAAAGCTGCTCCAGACCTGGAGGCACAGCCGGCAGAGGAGTCTGCCAACTGTGATTCCTCACATGGTCATCCCTCTAGATGGGCAGCAGGTATGGCAACACAACGGACAACTGTTTCTGCCGTCTATGGATTTTGGAATAACTTCTCATGGTTATTCTGAGGCCTTAATCGAAGGCTCAATAATGCCTCTGACTGAAGCTCTTGACCCTGACATGAGTGCGAGGTAGATATGCAGTGTTTATGGAGTATTTATTGGCTCAAGCCGTTAATGAGAAGCTTTTCCCAGACAGCTATCAGCCTGAGTTACGCTGGTTCACTCATTTACACACAGCAGCACAATCCCCTCTTGATGTACGACCTGCGATAATGAGAGCAATTTCAGCATCATTTGTCTTCGTGCTCCAGCAGCTCCACTCACCAATAAACATCTTAATGATTGATGATAATTAAACCATTGCAAATAAAAGCCCCGACAAAATAATTAAAACCAGCCCAAGAAACCAATCAATCGCGTCCGAAAGGACTTGAATTATCGACACTTTGTTTGAAAAGCACCACAGTGAAATGTCCCCCGCAGCTGGAAGGCACGGAGGATAAAGGGTGCACTGTTCCCCCCCCCCCCCCCCGTCCTCAATGCACCTCACAAGGACACGCAGCGGTGGTGAAACTAATACAGCTCGTGCGTCCATGTTGAGCCTCTGCCGGGTGCTGCTTTGTGCTGCTCGGTTCAGCAGGTGTGACTGTTCAAAAGACGCACACAGAGAGCACTCGAATGGACAGACAAATGAGCAGGCTGGTGACAATATTCCCTCTCGCCCTCATTCATTTACACACCACCCTGGGCTTTTCTTTTCTTTCTTTTTTTTTTTCCCCGGGCTTGATGCGATGACGCTCTCCTGGCTTTTTTTCGCGGGCTTATTTATTTCCATTTATCTATTCTAGTCGGCGTGGAGGCTGCATTTACAGCAGCGGTCTGACAGAAAGGCGTGCGGAAGCAGTGGAGGTCCTAATGTTCTCCTGCTAATGTTTTAGCCAGAAGCGGCAGTTCACAGGGTCAGAGACGGATCGAATGACGCACTCACTCACACACACACACACACACACACACACACACACACACACACACACACACACACACACACACACACACACACACACACACACACACACACACCCACACCAGCTCTCGGGTCATTTCTAATTAGCTGTGCTGCCTCCGCTCCGCAGAGGAAAGGAGGCCATGTTGATGTGAAGATGGGACAGGAGAGAGAGGGTATTAGGGAGCTGGAGCTGTAAGAGAGCATTGACACTCCTTCACATTTGTTTTTGTTTTATTTGTTCAGGATTTGAGATTTCCTACACTGAGAGCTTTGCCTCTCCACAAATACAATGATTTGTTTGTGAGACTCAATGCAAAAAAAAAAGAAAGATTAATTTAGAGCAGCTAAGTGTCTTTTTTAGAAACGGACTCCATTACTCGAGAGAATTTACAGAACACACAGTTAACAGTTTTCATAGCGACCGCTTTCGCTGAATAATAAGTCCCTTCACGTCACAGTTAAGTCTGTGTCTATTATCCAGACGTGGGTTTTTTTCATATGCTGTGAGCCACACAAGTTAAATTCTATTTGCTTCAGTTGTATTGGGGTGAAAGCAGAAATCTCAAAACCTGGATGAATAAAACCACAATGATCTATCAGGTTGTTAAACCAGATGCCTCTCGAGGTAAGTGGGGACATTAATTTAGATGGAGCTGCCCTTTGCTCTTCTTTTAAAATACAGTTTTCGAGAAAATGATCTGAAAGGACTGTCAGCAGAACCTTTCATTGCAGTTTCACTTATAAAATACATTTCCTGATCCTCCACGTGAATGCATCAGTGCATTGTTAAATGGTTGCATCGGTGTCTTCTAATCGTCCACGTCCAGAACATGAGCTTCATCTGAAAGTCTTTTGACGGTGTTCTTGAGTTCAACATGACCGAGATGATGCTCTCTGTCCCCCAGGACTCGGTACCAAGTCAGTCCAGAGACCTCGCCGGTAACGGCTCCGTGTTCGTGAATGAAGCCGCGTTCGCCAGCACCAGCGTCAACAACCGTCACGTCCACCACAAGAGAAATGACCCCATCGCGCACAATTGTCTGAACACCCTGCTGGCAAGATCCAACAGCAGACAGACCCCCGTAGCTAAGACTCCCCACAGTCCACACTCGGACTCCCAGGGATGGATGATGGGGACAGGGTACCTCTACAGCCCCGCAGGCCGGCTGCAGCTGCAGCACACGCCCAGTGGTAAGACGTTTTACCATCTGTTGTAGTGGAGGTTTGAAGCAAAACACAGATCGCTTTTTGCCAAGGGGCTCATTGGGACTCATATTTTTGATTTCTCGTGTTACCTCATACATGTTCTGGAGGATGGTTTCTTCTGTGTTTTGGTCTGTCCGGGGTGTAGACCAGGGCTGTAACTAACGGTTGTTATCAGTTCACCTGCTGTTAATCGTTTGGTCAATAAAATGTCACACAATAGTGAAAGATGCCCGTTACGATTTGCTGGAGGCCGAGGTGCCATTTTCAATTGTCTTGATTTGTCCAAGAGACTTCCCCAGTGGATAACTTACATTCAGACAAGTTTTCTGAAAGTGTATGTTGAAATATGCCAATGAGGCATTAGCTAATGCTAACCTTTGGTGAATTAAAAAAATCTACAGATGCAAATAAGCAGTTAAATAAACGTTCCACTCGTCTCAGAGAGGACATGTTAGGGATGCAAAATAGTCCAAAATCTCAAAATTGACCAGTGAATGAAAAGCAATGTTTTTGCCTGGGGTGTTACTCTTGTAAAGACACATAACTTTTACAGCCATAGAAAATGCTACTGAGAAAATGATTTGATTAGATTGTCGAGTCATGTAACGACATTCATTTCCGTATTAATGAGATTTTTTTTTAAAGATTTTCTTTTGTAACTTTCAGACGGCATCTGGGAAGGGATGCAAGTCGACGTAGAAAACCCCACTAATGAATGCATCAAGTAGCTCAATTAATCATTTTCATTACTGGCGATGTTTAATATCCTGTATCTTATGCGCTAATGGCGAGACATTGCACAGCTCAAGTGCCTCTTGCATGGGACAGCCGTGTGCGGTTATCCTACCGTCTCTGCTGCTCTACCTGAATGAGAAATCTGCTTCCTGTGAGAATGTAAACAAACCCTCCGCCTGTACGTGAGAGCGTACACACCGGCTCTATCCCCGGTGAGGCCTCGTCTGTCCTTCCTCCCAGTTAATCAGTGTGTCCTGACAAAGAAACCGCCCTTCCTCCCCACCACCTCCACCTGCGACGAGCCGGGGGCCGCCCCCCCCCCCCCCCCCCCCCCCCCCCCCGCCTGCCAAAGGACGAGAAAATCAATGGTTCCTCTATCGATCGACTGGCAGTGCAGACAACAGCGTGTGAATCACAGTTCACAGGCGATGGCGGCCTGATTGGGACATCGATCTAAAAAAAAAAAAAATCTTTACAAAACTCATTACAGCATGACTTGTCATTGCATCAAGAGATGGCGGGGGAGGGGGGGGGGGGTCGCAAGCAGGGAAATGAGAGATGCGGACACATGTTCATCTGCGTTTCGCTCATGAGGTGTCTGCTACATTCTCACGTTGGCATGTCCCCGTTCCTAATCTATTCATGCACAAGCTCATTCTAATATTCAGTGTTTCTGCTGTTGTTTACCAGCAATGACAGGCAGCACAACCTCCTCCTCCTCATTGATCCGCTGATTAACATTTCCTCATTATTGAGCACACACACGAGCCCCCGGTGAAACCGGAGTCACTTGTTAACAAGCCAGGGGTGCATACGTGGCTGCAATCTACAACGCAGGGTGTGTTCCAGCTCGCATCTACCCACAATGCTGCATTCCTCGTTGCGTCCCACGAGGGCCTGCGACGACATACTCCGAAAGACACTGAATAATATTGGCCAATCTTCACATAATTCCTCATCAGATTTCTACCTCTATAAGGAGCTCTTTAGTGTTTTGTGTGCAGTCTCAGATTGGAAGACCTCGTCATGCTGGATCACCTGCTGCCTGCTATGTGGAGGAAACTAGTATCTCTCTTTATCGTGGGAAAAGAAGAGGAATCTCTTTCAGATGCAAATTTCCCCATTGTTCCGCCAGTCACATGGAAGAAAACATGATCTCACTTCTCATTCTCACCTGAGCATGTGAAGATGTCCTCTCGTGCACACACACACACCAATACACACCCTTTTTTTTCCATTCAGTGCGAGAATTCCATAATTAGTTTCCTGCACAATGTAATCTCGGGGAACCAGTTGGATGGAATTTTCTGAAATGCCGCCTCATCTGGTGAGTCGTGTCTGGTTTTTGTTGCTCACCTTTTCACACGAGAGCATCGTGAGAGTCGGCCGAGGGAGGCGAGAGATGAATCTTTACAGTATCTAGATTAATTCACACCTCATATAATGAGCTGCGTGACGCTCAAACCTGATCCGTGGCTGTCTAACAAAGCGTCGGGCTGCACAGCGGTGGTTAAATGATACTATTGATTATTTTTGCTCAATACTGAGATCACAACTAGAATATATTAGCATGAAATGGATCGTCTTGTCCCCACCAGAGCAGGGAATTTCTCTCTGTCTCACCAATCAAGACACAGTAAAAGCAACAGACAAAATGTAAATCCTTAGATAGATAGTTCATTATATTGATTGCACAAAGGAATCGCTGATATAGATTATTATTTACCCGACATGTTCTCAAGCGTTGTCCAGAAGGCTTTGACTCAAATCCAGAGTGGAGGCGTCACAGACAAAGTTTTTTTGTGTAAAGCAGTATTTTATTCGTAGCATCTACTGATTCTGGCAACCCACAATTATCCGGGTTGTTCTGACAACCCGAGCCAACTGCGTTCTGTTTGCCACAGCTGGCTTTCCACACTAGACTGAGATTTTCTCCAAATGTTCGAGCAGCCCTAACAAATTTGTCTTTTCTGTTTGTTGCTTTCTTTAGATGTAGCACACACATTTGCTGTCTGTGTTCTAACACATTGATTATGCTGAGATGGCATGACTTCATGGCTAAAGACAGAGATCGAGTGTTTTTGTCATCCGGCTGCACACTGCTGTCTCATCCATCAGCGGCCAGGCCTATATGGTGGCTAACAGAGCCACTCTAACGGACTCTTATATAATTAATCAAACAGAGACCCTCTCCTACGGACACAATAAGGCAATTTATAGTTCACGCCATCCGTTACCATGACAGCACACCTGCCCTGATGCCAGACAGCATCCACCACGCACACACATGTGAGAGCACACACATTCTCAACTAGATGCAACCCATGAAAACACTCTTTCACATCTTTTATAATTGAATAATAATGCTGTTGATCCTCGTTATCTGCCTTAAGGCTGCTCTCGCTATGATTCCTGCTCATCCCTCCTCGTTTCCTCATCTCTTCTTGTCAACCGTCAAGTGTGAGGAGGCGGGTGTCATCGAATCCCGACCATGACGATGGATTATGTTGACAAAGATAATAATAAAAGTGACACCTCTAAGTGGAAGTCTGTGGGGGTGTGGGGGGGGGGGGGGGGGGGGGTGATTGATAGCAGGAGGGAGCATGTGAGGCAGAGCCGCAGCAGCTGTGGTTGATCTATATGCAGCTAGTGATTACATGAGAGGACCAAACGATTAGCCTGAGCTCATCAAACAAGTGGTGCATGCCATCCTGGTGATTATGTATCAGCGGTTAGTAAGTGAGTGATTTGGTCAGTGGATTACCAGCATCAGCAGCTGTATTATTTCTACATATAGAGTGTAAACAGTGTTTTTGTTGTGCGCTCTCTCAGATCTTAACAGTCACGGCTACATCGCGGAGACCTGGTCGTCAACGGCAGGTGGAGCCGACTCGTATCCTGTGCTGCCGCATCCCGGTGACCCTCAGCTGGACCTCAGCGCACTGGTTTCCTTGGCGACTGACAGCGGTGGGGAGGAGGGCAGTGAGGAAACCATTGTGTACCTCTGAATGGCGATACGTTTTAGGCAACGCAGCACTTCAGACGTTCATGAAGCGCCAGGACTCTGGATCAAGGGTGACTTCAGAAAGCATTTCTCTCTCCAACGTTCTTTTGGCATGCTTTTCTTTTATATTTGAAAGATAGTTTTGTGGTCCACTGGGTGTTCAATGTCTCTTTATTTTCACTTGTTTGTGTGTGCTATTGACTGGGTCCCTGCAGCTACCCCCCCCCGCCCCCCCCTTGCTGCCTTCCTTTCTCAGGTGCCACATATCTCGCCCCTTGAGCGCTACATGTATTAAATTTACCACAAAAGAGGAGACGAAGCAAACACCCCAATATAGGCGAACGCCGGGCTGTGTCTCTCTCGCGGGTCATTGTCTTGCCCCTCTTTCATTTATCCGACCGGCTCCGTTTATGTACAAGTCGAGCGTGACGTGAAGCACAGAACATCGGGATCGAATGATGAGGTGCGACACAGTCGGTCCCACATTTTCCAGACTCGCTGCCTGTTGCCACCATTTATTTCTCTTTATCTGAAGCACGTTGTTCTTGTTCAGAGAAATAAGCGCCGATGCGGTTTTTAAGAGAGATGTTGCAGCTGTGCTAATATGTCAATTTCAGAGTGTATACATTCAACTGCAAACGCCTGGGAAAGTATGTTTTAAGCCCAACTGTTCCTGAGTTGTGGTGGAAAAGGATGGAACTCCTGTTGGGTCAAACCATTTTAAGTACCCTTGTAATTATTTTACAACAATTCTCATCACAAATTTCGGACCATGTTTTTATGTATTTATTGTGTTTTTAGCCAAACTAGCAGCATGGCTCTGGAGATGCTAACTTTATTCAGACATTCATGGTTTCTGGAGAGTGAATCCTAATGTTCTGACGTCATGTCCTCTTTGGAATGAATTATATTAACATTGGTGATCCCCAAACTTTTCCACACACACACACACACACACACACACACACACACACGCAAGATGTCCTGAAATGACCTTCGTTGCTTTATTGATGGTATCATACTTAACGCTAAACTATTACACTTGAATATTTAGTATATGTACTTATTATCCCATTTATGTAAAGCGGTCCCTGTGCCAATGCTTTAGGTGTCCCTTGATGGTTTTTACAAGCACTATAAAAGACGTCTAAGTACTGTTGTAGTTTCTTAATGGGACAATAAGGCAGTGGCAGTATTTTTGATGTGATTTTAGTACCATGTGTATATATATGTTTGTGCTATTTATTTATTGCAGTACAAAAGAGTTTTACAGTGCTTTGTGACGGGTTGTGTTGTACATATTAGTTCACCTGTGTGAGCAGATGAACAGGTGTGTTTCCGTTCGTTCGTCCTGTGTGCTCAGACCATGTCCTTATTGATAAAAATGACTTTTATTGAACTTGAAATGGTGCTTTGTTTTTCTTTAGGCTAATAAATGGGGCGAAGTGTAACCTGTAAATACAAATCACCAAGCGAGCTGGTTGAAGCACAAACACAATATTCAGCTTGGGTGCAAGTATCACTTCAGCTTTTATGGCCCCGGTCTGAGCGCGAAGCGTCTCCAACTGTGTCAACAGACGTGTGTTGGGTTGCCAGCAGTGGCAGGTGGTACACCAGGTGCATGAATGAAAAATGATTTCCTGTCAGACTGCACCTCTGAATTTGCAATCACAAAATCCATCCAGCTATGGAATGACCGCAGTATTGTCGGGTAGCAACAATCAACCGTGTCACCAATTGTTTTTGGGGTGGTTGTTTTAATTCTTTAAACTTCTGAAAACACTCAGACCTTTACAGGTGTAAAGACTCCCTCTGATCACAGCCTGTCTCTCAGGCGGAGGCTAAAAATAAAAACAGAGATGCCTCAATTCGGAGCTTCCTGGCTTTCCCTGACAGCAGTAATGTATTTCATATGCTCCACCTGTGTCTCTGTTGCTCTTTCCCTTTCAGACAGAAGACGCTTGAGATGAACAGGGTCCTTGCTCTACCTCCAACATGCACCTTTATTATTTCACCGAGGCGCTACAAACTCCCGCTCCGTTCCTTATCAGCTGCACGCCCCACACAGCTTTCTAGATTATTAGACTTTGCTTCATTGAATGTCATTTGCAGGGACATCCAGTGTAATTCATGCTTTAATTACCGCGTATTGTTTTTAATAATTTTACTCAAACTTTACTTATTCTTATTTAACTTGAATGAATGAATGAATTTTATTTATATAGCGCTTTTCACAGATAGTAAATATCATAAAGTGCTTAAACAGAGAAGACATTTAAAAGCATAAAAAACATAATGTGACCCTAGGGTCAATAAATTATATACACAGAGAAAATTTAAAAATAATAAAATAAAATAATAAAAATAAATAAAATAGAATAAAAATGTAAAACATTTTAAGAGCAGGTCTTAAAATATGGCTAGGACATGGGTTTACTTTTACACAAATGCCAGCCTAAACTTCAGTCTAATGAATGAGAGCGGTGGTGGATAAGCCACTCTAATAAACTAGTACCAGCAGATGTCATTTGGATAGGATCGAGTGTCTCGTCCATATCTTTCTCTTTTATTAAATCGCCCTCTGAACCATCCACAGGCCACCAACAGGCTTCTTTTTGATAATTTTGTAGAACATTGATTGCATGGATTTTGACTGTATATTTCTTGGGGATTTTAATGTTAATTGTCACTTAACTTACTTGGTTAAAAGGGCGGTTCACCCCAAATTAAAACAATACATCCTATAGGAAAACAGCAATCACGAATGTGCTTATTTGAATCCACGCCACGAGTTTTTACTGAACCTTTTTGTATTTTGACATACGAACCGTTTGTGGCAAACTACTTTAATGCTTTTCTTCCATCTCCAGCTCAGTCTCATTGCTGCTGACAGAGTTCTTACTCAGTAACCTCGCGTTTACATCCACATTTAAATTACGTGAAATATGCAAACAAAGACTATACATTTGCTCCAATATTATTCATACCTTCTTTGTTGTTTCCCTGTGACTTCTTCTTTATATCTTAAAATATTGATTTCTAAATGCTTGAGGCCCAACATACCTCTTTGATCTGTTCCACCAAGCCTGCAGGCCTCTCGGGTCATCTGGGACTGCTTTACTTCCAAGGGTCAAAACAAACATAGCGAAGCAGTGGTTTGTCTCTCTCTGGAACAAACCTCTGGGAGATCTGAGGTCTGCTCCAGATCTAACCTCTTCTAAATCAATGTTTTTCTGTTTACGCTCTGAGTTTGGGGCTATTTTTGTACTGTAACCACAATATACCTTCTATTCCTTTGGCTAATATTCTATTTTTATTTGTCATCTTATATTATTAAGTCTTCATTTATTTTTTCATAGTCTTCTAAATGTTTTAATGCATTTCCATTCCCTATAGAAGCACTTTGCCTTTCTCCTTCTGATCTTTCATACTGGAGAGCCATGTGGAGATGTGGTCAGACCTCTGTCTGTTTGATCCTCTTTGTACTCCTGGTGGCCCCACAGGATCCACGATGCCCATACTTTTCGCTAAGATTACACTCTCTTCCCACACCTCTTTTCAAGCCCTCACCTAATCACCTTTGACACACCATGTCTGATTCAGTGAGCAGCAGCCTTTACCATGATTTTATGGACCATAGATGAGTATAACCGAAATGTGCTTGTGCTTTATGTGCCTCTGGATCTTTCTTTTGCTAAGCTCTGGTAGAAGGAAACCTGTCAACTGCAGCAAACAGCTGTTTGAGGAGGTAATGTTTGTGTGTAACAAAGATGGACGGGAAGGGCACACTTTACTGAAACACAAGCTTTTCATATGCATGTCATGGAGTGTGCCTGTGTGTGTGTGTGTGTGTGTGTGTGTACACGCTTTGTTGTTGTGTTTGACGGATGTTATGGACATACAGGCACATGCGCTCGTTCTATCATGTCATTGCCAATCAGCCATCTGGGTGTTTCCAGTTCAGCTGACAGTCTGTCCGATATCGTTCCATGATTACATTACACAGGCTTTTCACTTCCTGATAACTTTACAAAGTTAGTGATTAAGATCTATTTCCAGTCGGCCAACAATGGAGCAAAAAGTGTAAATATCTTGAAGTGAATTTGCCTTTCAGTAAACTATACACGCCCAGCGTTGCAATTGAAATAGTGTTGCTCTTTAGTGTTCCTCTCCCTCCTTCAGTCCGTGTGGACTCAGCAATCAGAAGTAGTTCCTTCCTCATTACACATAAAGAAACCTAGCACTGTCTGTGGCCTCTGTCTGTCTCCCCTAGTTGTTTTTTAATGAGCGCTGTGGAAGGTAACCAATAACGCCAAAAGGAAAAACCGATAAAGGGGGAACATATTATCGCTGAGTCATCTGCCAGGGTGAAACACGCGTTGCTAAAGCCTCTCCCAAGGGGAAGCGTAATGATTTCTGTAGGCACACTGAATAAACCTGCCCGGCCCAAATATAAACAACGGCCATTAAAGCTTATCCTAGTGAGGAATGCTTTTATGGGAAAGCTGAACAATATACAGCGTATATATATACAGGTTATTAGATTTCTCTGGGGGGGAAATATAGTGAAATGCCAGATACAATATAGACTGTTCACAACCGCAGCTGGAGGAGAAAATCTACAACAACTGTAACAACTTACTGTAAATTTGTTTGACTTTTAATACTTTTTTTTCTCCAATAGTATATTTGGTGGAGCTAAATATGTCAGTGCAACTTTAACAATCGTTATAACGTGTCTTTGCAGCCTTTGCAAAGAATCCAGAGTTACTTTTGAAATGGCGTTTCTGATTTACCTCTGATTTACTTTACTTCCGTTTCAAAGCCAAGTGCAATGCCGTTTACCCCAAAATAAATACTAATTATAGCACTCGGACTTCAACGTCGCAGCCACAAAGCAACGGCATGCAGGTCAGATAGGCACCGGAGGCTACAGTGGCAAAGATTAACAAACAGAAATGAGCTACAAAAGAAGATTTATTTACCTTGAAATGGTTGATGCAAGCCATCCATGTTTGTTTCCTACACAGCATTTCCCTATTGTGGGAAACCAAGTTGTGTATATCAGAACTTTAGGAAAAACACGTCCGTCAGCTGGTCAGGGTTACGACTTGGATGTTGGTTTTATAAGCTGGAAAATGGCAAATTGTGTCCTTCCGTGTGACGTGAGCGCAGCAGTCATCGGCTTGCCAACATTATTGTGGGATCTTTGCAAATTTCTAGTCTCCTATATAAGTATAGGACATAAAAGCTCATTCAGCAGTTTCTGTCCCCTCATTCTTCCTGGACCACCACTGAACACCCATTAAACAACTTCATACATAGATCATAAATGTATCGTCCGACCCCGAGGGTAATGGTGATAATTCACAGACTTCTAATAGCTTCCGAACATCTCACGTAGCCAAACAAATACAAAAGAAGATCCATGTCCATCCTCTCTTTCTCCTCTTGTCTACACTTGTTTGTGTCTATTTGCGTTGGCTTGCCACGTATGACAATCCTATTTTTCATGATTTGTCTTTTTTGATAATGAGGAAGAAGTTTGAAGGTACTGCATGCAGCATCTGTCCGACCACGCGTACCTGCCTTGAACGGCGTATCGTTTTTCATGAAGTGTGTTCACCGCCTGCCGTCCTGTCAGCGCTGCTCCATTCTGTCTGTCATCAGGTGTCATCAGTTGTTCCTGTGATGATGTTGGCACAACAGCATTACAGGAGCATGTGTGTGTGTGTTAGCCTGTCGAAGAAAAATGTGTTTAATCATGTGTGTGTGTGTGTGTGTGGTTTGGTCACGGAAGCATGGCAACATTAGAGCATCATCTGTCTGCGGGCTTTCAAAAAAAAAAAATTCACAGAAGACAAAGAGAGAATTTCTTTTTTTCTGATTGTGACTTGACAGAGTGCGGCCATTTTTAAAGGCCTCCTTTAATTGCAGTCTTGGTGGTTTTGCACTGGGGGGGGGGGGGGGCGCGGCCTTCCAGGCGTCCTGATACACGCCAAGGGCCCGTACCTGTCATCACTTGATGAGTGTGTGACATGCAACTGGTGCCGTTCGTGAGAGCCCGATGGATGAGCAGTCCACTGTGATCCTGCACCGTGGCGGCTTGGATATCCTCGACAATAGGCTCACTCATTAGTTCAACCCACCTGCTTCTCAATGGGACCCTCGTTTTCCTTCTTTGTCCTCCTGAATCATACGGGACTGTCAGGTGTCCGTGTGTGGTGTGCGTGCTAGCAAGAGACAGTGTAAGTATGGGGTCATGGATAATGGATAGGTAGGGTGTTGTGAGGGTTTTGGGCACCGACAGTGTTGAAAATAAACTCACATTGTTGGTCAGATTGCCTTCCTTCGTCAAACTGCCGAGTGTTTTAGCTATGTCTCGGTTCCCAAACCGTAGCAATGAACTTTGTATAGGTGCAAGGTTATTATGACCAATAGAAATTATGCTAAATAATTATAAAATATAAGGCCCAGGTTGAATTAAACAGCAGATATCCTTCATGTTTGTTCATCTAAATGCATATTTGTTAGCTTCCATGCAGTTTCTTCTGTCCCTGAATGAGTATCCCTGTCTGTCCATCGGACCGAGCGCTCTGTAATGTCTCTCACAGATTTAACAGGTTAGAAATGGGTCGTCGTGCATTTCCCTTGATGCACCGTTCGGTTTGACGCTGCTGAGAAGAGACAGAAGTCAGGACGTTAGAGATTCATGCAGAGGTCATCTAGTTTATCAGTCCATAATAAACACGCTGTTTGTATCTCTCACAGAAGCGGTCAAAAATGATATGAACTCCCATCGCTGGAACAAATGAGTTTTAGTGATGTCAGTGAACAGTACAGCAATAATAGATCATAAAGAATGTCGTTAAGGGAAGTATTATATTAGGCTACCTGGGGGGTAGTTTGGAGAGGGGTTTAGTGCGCCACGTGAGCCCACTACGTGACACGAATTAAACAGCCCCATGTGTTTGAGCGGTCTACAGATGGTCCGCCTAAACGCCGGTGAGGCGTTCGAGGCCTCGTTGCCGTTTGTTGACGGTTAATCTCTGTCCCGGTTGTGGCTGCAGAGCCTCAATCAGCTCAGAATATTTGTAAGCTTTGAGGAGCGCAGTGGGACAGAGACACGGAGCGGACTGGCCATCTTGTGTTTTGACAATGAACGCGGAAAGAAGTTGAACTTTCGAGCAGATGGTGGAGGACTTCGCGGTGCTCGAAGCTCACAGAATTGAGGTTCACGCAGGTGAGTCCAACAGCAAACTCATTGGAGCTCAGTCACTTGACAGGAGTGTGGTGGCTTATGTTGCTGCAGCCACTGTTGAGTTTATATCGCCGACAGACGCACCTCTCTGTGTTGTGTCTGCCTTGGTGAAGTTTTGTTCTGCTGTTGATTCCATGAGAAGTGGCAGGTTGTTTCATTTCCATATTTCTTTTGTTACTATTTGTTTTTAATGTGATTGCCTGCATTAGTCCTGTTTTTTGGTTAATTCTAAGGCTATACTGATTAAAGCTGCATGCACTGCAAAGTGCCATCTATAAAAGGAATAGTATATTGGTGTAGGTTTATATTAATGCGTTTTATTTTGAAATTGCCTAATGACTTCGATTTAATAAGTCTGTCATATCACATCACAGTAATATTTTTTCTTTACCATCCTGTCAAATTTCTTAAAATGAACAGTACTGTTTGAGTTAAAAAAAATATATATTTTCATCCCCACCTAGGTAACACATGGTGTATTCATACACACAACTCAACATGCCTGCCCCATGTATGGTTTAGAGTTATGCTGATACACACTTTATGTGCGCCTGCTTGGATCATCATGCATCATCTTCAGCCGTGCCACTGTGCCGAGCATCACATCAGTGCCAAACAAAAGACTAATGGCAGGGGAGCAAGGTAAGCGATGCATCGCCCTGGTGACGAATGTTCGATTAAAAGCTTCAGAATGGTAAAAGAGCGAGCGGAGAAATCTGTCTTTCATTTTGATTTTCAGCAACAAGAACCTGTCGCTTGAGGTTAGGCAGCCAATGCTAAACAGATGGCTCGCGTATCATTTGTATTGCAAAGCGAGTGGAATGATGTAATGCTCTGTATTTAGGCAAATGGCTTTCGCTCTACATCTCCCTCTTTCTTGCTGAGGATGTCTGAACCGTGTGTCATGACTGGATGACTTTGAAGACCGAGTTGATTAATTATGTTTGACTTCTTACAGCATGTTGGGGGTTTCACACAAGGGGGGATATGAAAAATATACAGTGTACAGATATATTAGCACTTTGTGTGTGTGTGTGGTCACATTAAGGCTAACAGAGGCCTATCAGATCATTTTGGACATTTTCTCTGATAAATTATTTTGGTTTTTGGCACTCAATTTACCTTCGCTGTGAAATTAAATAGCCTGTAATTAATGAAGACCACCATCCTGGAAACTCAGCATATAAAATGTGAATTTAAAACTAATTAAAATTGTATATCCTGGTCATCGTGTGGGCAAAGTTTTACATTAGTGACTCGAGCCATTGCTTACAGCAGCAGCAGCAGTTAAACGTCTGTCAGGTGAAATATATTGGACGCAAATATTTCTTCATTTATAGATGAGCTGCAGTTCAGCTTTAATAATCTGTGAGGAAGTATATGCGTGTAATGCCAGCCGCAGTTCACAGACTCTGGTTGGTCTTGTGAGATGATGCTCATCGGGTCTGATATTGACGCTGTATGTTTTCGGCCTTTTGATGTCTTTGATGCGATTCCTCCTCCTGAGGAAACTGCTGCTCTTCCTGTTCCACCCCGACAGAAGGGGAAGACTGCTCTGAGCATGCCTCGATACACACACACACACACACACACACACACACACACACACACACACACACACACACACACACACACACACAGTTATATTCATAACTCTGGCAGTTAGAGTATGAGTCAAAAGGATTTGGTCTCATTAAAAGATTTTGGGGGTCGGGGGGGGGGGGATCAGACTTTATTTGATAGCCTCGGGCTGGGGAGCGGAGTGCTTCAATCACAGAACAATTGCTTTAAAATCGCAGCCTCTTTCTGTATGAGCGTTCCCCTCCCCTCAGCTCAACGGGGCTCCGTGTTTGGTTGTTGTTCACACTGCTGTCTGTGATTGATCCGTCAGTGTTGCGCTGTGATGCACTGATCAAATGTTTATTTCTTTACGTAAATGAAACACATCTCAGAGCTTTGTAGCACAGGAACGAGTATTTTAAATTGCATTTATACATGGGCCTGCTAGCAGCAGTTGTACTGACTGACATCAATGATTTAGTTTCATTTTCAACAGTTTCAACAGTATTAAAGTGATTTAAAATACCAAAATGTTCGAATGAATACTGTAAAAGTGAAAAGGAACTAGAGTAGTAAGCTATACCTCACAGTGGATGTTTTAGGTCAGTGGAATAATGATCTTGGGTGGGTACCTGTGTTAACAACACACAATGTTCCAATGAGCGAGGCCAATTCGGTTCACGCCTAAAGCAATTGGATGGAAAACATTGTCCTTAATCAAAACAAAATGCTGTGTCAGAGGCGTGTGAATCATACGCTGGCAAAACCTGCAACAGTAGAGAGAAGAAAGAATCAGTTGAGGAAGTGAATGTGGAGTTTACAATGCCTGGCTCTATTTGCCAACAAGTGGGATGCCAAAATACACAGGCAACCTGTGTGGCTGTGTTTGGCTGCAGAAGTAGATTAACAGCTAATAGAGCTGTGAGAATCCTTGCTCAGTGTCCCTGTATAGACAAACAGTGGGTGGTTCTGTGGGAAATTAGCTGGTGGTTGTTATCAGCTTCACTGAAACCTAAAGAGAGAGAGAGAACAAGCTGGCAATGTTGAATCTGTCATCAATAATTAGTGCTTAATGCAGTCCGTTTACCATTAACCAGTCAAACGGTACTAACTTTTGCACACATAAGTAGTCACGGGTTTATCAGCAGTGATAGAAATAAGACGCCCGGGTGGACGCGCTAGTTTTTACTCCTTTTCCGGCGCGATGCAACGAAATTAAATTCATAAAAAATGTGTTAGTCTGTCCACTGATCCAAAAATCCCCAACTCTGGTTTGACAGAGAGATTAATACGTAACAAATATAAAAAAATAAGTAACCACCTTAACATCGTTTCTGTTTACCAATCCCCACTACTGGCAATGGGAAAGGAGTCTTTTTCCCATCATTTGGGGGGTTTTCCTGAAAACAAAACGGGCATATACACACTCATTTTGGTGGAAAAAGGTCTGAGGCTCACTTCTGGTTATAATACATAAATGATCTTATTTTATAATATTATCTTTGCTCGCGCTCTCCATAAACTCACCATCAATTATTTCTAAGAGTGAAAAAAGACAGAGAGGAAGGAAACTTCTCCGCAAACTAAAAGCTATTTACATCAGAACCACAATCTGATGCTAACCCTCACCCTCACGCTTCTTCCCAATCCACCCACACACAGACGGCATGGAACACGACTAACCCCTGGGCCCCCGTATGAATTTCAATCACAGGAGGGCAAAGCAGTGTCGTGCAAATTCAGACACGGTGGCAGTTTCAGGGGCCCAATTAGCGTCAGAAGAGTCTCCCATTAGGCCTTCTTTCTGCTAACAAGAGACGTGTGACAAAAGGTCAAAGAGCTTGTTGGAGACTCTCTTCGGATAATTAATCCGACTGGTTGAAATGTGTGATACGGTAAAATCTTTTTCTCGATTGGTATCTGTTCCTTGTTTCACGCATTTTAATGGCAATGAGGTAAGACTCTAAATACATGTTTACCACGAGAAGGCCTGAAACCCTTTAGCTCCCACATGATGAAAACCCTCCCAGCATGACTCATGGATACGCTTAAGTTAGTGATATTTAATGAGGGGAAAGCATTTAACACTCACTGGATCCCCTTAAAAGTACCATAAAAGACACTTTGATGGACAAAGTTGTGGGCTATTAAAAGTTTTCTTCCATAAGGATTCTCATTCAATAACAAATGGACACCCGCTTAGTCATGGGTGACTTACATCTGGATGTTTGGGCTACTTTTTAAGAGATCACTTCACCGAAATTACTGGAAAAGTAAATACAAATTAAAGGAATAGACGATGGAACAAATCTGTATTTTGTGTTTGGCCGAAGTGGCCATTTCAATTGAAAAGAATAAGGTAAAAGTGTCTTTCTCCGAAAAGTATTATCATGAGCGGGCGGCAACCTCGGGTTGAGAATAGTGAAGCGTTGCAGAAGTGTATTAAAGCTGTAATCTTTCTAATGGCCAGCAGGGGGCGACTCCTCTTGTTGCAAGAAGTCCAGTTGTATAAAAATGACCCTACGAACTTGATTTATGATGTCAATGTTGCATTTATGGTCTCAATTGCTATTTTGTCTGTATTCAATACAGCCTGGTGTTTATTTCGTAAATTAAGGTCCATTTAGAGTAAGATAGACCATAAAGCAGGATCTGCTTTAGGGCGTGGCTACCTTATGATTGACAGGTCGCTACCACGGCATTGTCTGGGTGTTGCTCCTGTTTTCGTCTTAGAACTTTAACCCTTTCACAGTGCGTTTTCAGTTCATGAAAGTCTAAACATGTCTTAATCAGCGTTCGGTTGTACTGAGCTCCACCCACTTGGCCAAAATGCCAAACTCGAAGGTTCCAAACGGTATTCCACAAAGCAATCCACCAACCAACGTGTCGTCTCTCAACTCAAACAACTCGGCTCGGCACCAGCATCACTACGCGGTGCATGGTAATCCTGTGATTGCGTGCCAGGAAGCAGAGACAAGCTGTGCTGTCTGGCGCACAAAAGAGCATCTGCAACTCATTATACAGAAAGAAGGTATGGAAATCCAATCGCAGTTGTGCCTCTCAGGGCGTTTACGTGCGTGTGCGTGTACAGTACATGCACATACACACTTGGCACACATTGCATATTTCTGCTGTTTGTTTGTTGTTTTTCTTAACAACCCCAGACAGTTGTTTGCCAGCTCAGAAAAGCATTTCCTGTGCGAGTGCCCTGCGTTCCTGTGGCCCTATTAATGTCTGTTTTTTTCTTTTTCTTCTTGTACCCAAGACAAGAGTGTGCAGCACAGTCGTGCAATGAAAACAAAATTTATTCATGAAGAACAATAACAATCTTGCAGTGGAGAGGAGCGGCTGGAAATGGGAACTATTCCTGAATGGTGATGGGCCGCCGCGTGTCCTCGGTGCCGCCGCGGCTCGGAGGTTGAGACGCAGATGGATACACTCACTCTGAACAGGGTGACTGACAGCTCCCGTCTCTGTCGGCGTTTAATTTACACGCCGGGCTGCCTCGCGCTGATAACCTCAGTGACATAGCTGCAGCGGTGGCGACAGAGGCGAGCGGAGAAGTGTTTTAATTGTGATTCATCTGGTGGTCACTCATCAGCTGAGGCGCCACGCTGCCGCAATAAGAGAACAGGCCAGCTGGGTGCTGATAGATCAGCGGTAATGAGAGTGTGAGAAGTTCATGTGTCATACAAGTCATCAGTCCCTATTGCGCCTCCATTGAGTTGGTGAATCACCTCGTCTCGTGTCGAGGGAGAAGGAAAAGCAACAGATGAAATGCACTCCCGTTTAATTGGTGAGCGAGAGCGTACAATGCGTATCAGCTGGTGGGAATGTCTTTGTGAGTCAGGATGTCAGAGGGAGCTCAGGAACAACACGAGAGTGAGTCACTGCATTGGGGCCAGTTGTGGCCTTTCATTCTCCAGAGATGTTTACCCCACACTCCCTTAAACTTGGGTTTGCCTCAGACATTTTATTAACATGTGCATCCCCTACACTTGATTCTGCCCTATGCCTCTGTACGTACACACATGAGATGGAGGAGGAGGAGGTGTTGCTGTGGCGATGGGGGAGTGAATGATAAATCACGTCGGGAGCACACGAGGATGAGAGAGCGCTGCCTCTGATCGATCGCCTCTGCTGTCTCATCGCAGCACATTTAATGAGGAAATCTGGACAGACAAGGAACGGAGACGGCAGTCTGTCACCGTGGGCGTCTCTCGATCCATTTCAAAAGCAACCATTTAGCACACACTCTCGTTCAGGGCAACCTAGTGTGATGCAAGGAGAACACGATCGGTCTCGGCAAATGCATTCGTTTCCTAAATCAAAGCAGATACACAGAGTCATAATCAAACAATCAGACTTTAGATGGAATTTGATCTGTGTGCCGTGACCGTGCAACATTCTGCTGATGGAGCAGAGTGACCATGACTGATTCATCGGACCATCTGACCATGACTTGTTACTGAATTTAGTTCATTGAAGGATAATTCCTTTTTATTACAAACTTATTTTCACAGTTCTGGTTAAAATGTAATTTCAGCAACATGAAGTACGACAGGAGAAGATCAGGCAGGGTATGAAAATGAGCTGTCAGCGTCATCACAGACAGCAGGAAAAATGGCCCCGAACTATGAAAGAAATGACTATATTTTCATATATTTTTGGTATTCTTAAACAATCCGTCTGTTGTGTTCAGCACCAAGCTCCTTGTTTCGTACTGAAGATGTCAATCTTCAAAAACTGATCACAAATGTATTTTTGATTGAGGAAAACGGCTGTTTTTGTAAACCTTATCAAACAGGAGCAATTTCCAGCTGCATTGGTGCTCTAGTGCGGGGGGGGGGGGGGGGAGATAATTTCCGAGGTCACCAGATGGTTGTGGAGAAATGGAAATGAAATAACCTATCAAAAATAAAATATCATATTTCAGGCTGGAGGATTGAACGCATCAAAAACCCAGTGTCTGGAGCACAGTGGGAAACTAGGTGTTAAAACTAAACAAAATTGTCATCACTAAGAAAGCATTACGGTACTTATTTACATTTATCAGTCATAGCAGTCACATGGTGGAGAACCACTGCTCTATAGGGAGTATTTGCGACATAGTGTACAGTATGGGATAAACTGAAAATTAACTACAGCGCCCAATGTTGAAAAACGGAGGAAAATGCAACTATGTAGTTTATTCATGAATTTCAATTAAACAATTGAGCTCTGTGACGAAGGAAAAAAGACTTTAGAACTAAGGACGGCTCAATTCCTAACTTCACTTTTTCTGGAATTTGTTTACCAAAAAAAAAGTAGAATAGATGCAGAATAACACAATACGCTATTTTGTGATGATGAGCTGTAATACAGGCTTTACGGTTTTACTGTAATAGCTCACATTATGTTCATTTGCATTAAAAACAAGTCATTTTGGACCCTTGATGGTCACTTTGTGTCTATAGACTTTTTTTCCTGTCATTCCAAATTGGGTTTAATTATTTGAATGAGGATGTCAGGGGAGTGGTTTGGCTTTGTGTGACTCCTTTTAAGCCGAGCAAAGGACAATTAGCATTACTGCTGAGGGAAAGAAAAAAGACGGTAAGGACAAGAGGATGTAATGTAATTCAACCTCTGTGGTTTAATAAAGAGCATTTATCAAAATGGAGGGAGAATGAAGAGTAATAGCATATAATGTCGAACAGTTTTGACAATCTTGGTATGGGTAACAGGATCCCACACACCTGGGGAAAATGAGTTTTGGGGGAGTCATTATTACAAGAGCGGCTCTGTGTCTTTACCTTCATACATGACAGAGATGACACACGAAAGGCGAGCGGTAATTGCGTTTTCTCTCCCCCAGTTCATATTACAGGAGAAATACGAGAGGGCTGCTTGTTTGAAGGGTCGTCTGTGGCAGCTTTGACAGCCAATTTAGTCCTGCAGAAACAGAACTGCCCCCTCCAGCACTGGGGGGGGGTCGAGCTGTCACACAGGCATAGAAAAGACCTCTCTCCTGTTTCAACCCCATCACCCGTCCCTTTTCATTTGCTGTAGCCTTGTCTTGATTAGAGGCAATTCAGATTCGAAACTGTATTTTTATGCTTTATAAAAAGCTGCACTCCGCCAGACTTTTTATATTGTTTTAAAAAAAGAGCTTCTTTTATGAATTTATGAGGATAAAAAAAAATATCTCTGGACCAATCACTGTGGACAGAGACGAGTGGTTTCATATTTTGGAATTTACTGTTTTTTTTACTGTTTTTCTTATTCTGCTGAAACTTCTGAAGGGCAACTCAATAAGGGAAAAGGTCTTAAACTTTTCACAGTTAAAGTATAGTTTGCCTGTCTGCCTTGTTTTTTTAAAAGGCCAACATCAAACTTCTATTTTGCTGAAACTTCGGGCGCAACGGCTAGCCTGGATCACTCAAATGTCAATAATATGCCCACCAATGTCCCTGCAAAGTCCGATTCAGCTCATGGGTGAATAGAGCCCTTCATTCGTAGCATTCACGGCGAGTGGGCGTGTTGAGGATGTTTCTATATCGTGGCTGCGACAAAACCAGAAGACGACAAACATCCGAGGGTTAAGAAGAAGGGACGTTTACACGAAGACGCAAAACGAGATTCAGGAACTTGGGTCGATAAGGGCCCACGACAAAATCGCCAGACAAATTCAACAAACGTCAAGAGACTGTTTTTTTTATGACCACTCTGTGAGCCGGCTACGTGACTGCGGTGTAATCCGCGGCATTTCTTGCCCGCTGCACACTCTACCCAGTAAAGCAGACAATTCCCAGTCGCTGAGAACACGGACGATCTCCTGCTGTGTGCTACGTAAAGGTAACTCCTGACAATGCCCGGAACCTGATTCTCCAGACATTTCGCAGAGAGCGAAAATAAGCGCATTTCCCAAAATGTCAAACTATCCCTTTTTAAAAGTTGAAACCAAAGAGACAAATCTCGTCAGTGTTGTTCTCCCGTGTAACCTTTCTCTCACAGCATTGCCCTTCTGGGGGATGTTGCATAAATGTATGAGGGATGGGATGGGGACACTTTGCCTCGGCTGGATACAATGATGCATTAAAAAGTAGAAGTCACTGATTCAGAGATAAATCCATTTTATTCGCTGAGCCCTGGCAACGCGATGAGATACGGTCATACGTTTATCACGTTGCTTCGCGGCCGAGTGTTTGAGCCCACTTCAGCTGCTGTAAATCAACAAGGAGGTTAGAAAAATCACAGCACAGCATCAGATATCTTCCAGTCCTTCGCTAACCTTCACTCCTCAGTGTGTGTGTGTGTGTGCTCGGCAGAGAGGGTCTTCATCTTCTATACGTTAATGCTCACTGTGGAGGATGACGCTGAAGCTTTGTCGTTTTCAAGATAGTTCACTGCTCATTCTAACCCCATACATCGTCAGTGACTCCTCTCAAGGTGCCTACGCTGGGTAATACATTCATTAACTGTACTACACACTCACTGATACAGGTCAGAGGTCAATAAAATCACATGCCGCCGTGTTCTCAAAGGCACCGCTTGCTCATTTAGGCTTTTCAAAGCCTGGGCATGTGCCTGCAGCTGCATACTTATGTGCAAAGCAGCACACGTTGCTGACACGCATTCACTGACATCGATACTGGCACAGCTCCACACACACACACACACACACACGCACACACAAACAAACTCCCACAGTATACCTGGGTTAGGCTTGTCTGCCTTTTGTTTTTGCATGCTGCACATGAACAATAGTGGCATCAAAACCATCTATGATCTCTACAAACACAGCTACACAATACACAGGCTGCATTCAAATCCACACGAGTACAAGTCTGAGGTCAGGAGTCAACACACAGGAAGCCAGGTTTGGTCTGTGTAACAATTGCACTAAGCTCACCGGAGCTCTGCTGATCTGCAACCGATCATGTAAACCCTGTGCTTGAGAAGAGCGCACGGCTTTGCTCGATATCAAATAGCAGAACAGCTCCCAGTGATTCACTAGAATGCTCTCTTTTCTTCTTCAAGCTTTGTAACATCACATCGCTATTGAATAAAACATAAAAGGCTTTCTCATTAAGCCTGCAGGCCAATGACTCTCAGGAATGTTGCACTAGAAACTGGACTGTGTGCTGGTTTACTTTGCTCACCTCTGCAGTGCTTTCCATGGTAGGACATGCTGAAAGGAAAGTCAAACCTGTTGGGCTGGCACACAGATGGTGACTGCAGGCCAGGGCTCTCTGCCCCGGGCAGGAATGTACCTGAGGGAGGTTACGATACTGTAACCCTAGTACGATAAGTACAGACGGAGTCCGCTCCCGAATCCTCCGCCATCGTCAACTGAGTGACATCACTTGAGGCAATTTACAACAGTTTCTATTACCAGCAGCCATGTAGGTGAACACAGCATCAAATCCCGCTTGTTCTAAATATATAGATAACTGGACAGCACGATACAGAGTGTTCATGTCAGCAAGTAATGTAATGTAATGGCTGTGTCGGACATCACTCCCACTATACAGTGCACTACTTTATGCCAACAACCCCGCAATGCAATGATATGCAAAGGCTCTAATAATGCAGGGGTAAGATTATACAATATATTTGCATTTCCCTGTTTGAATTTACTGTAACATTTCACTTCATAGCAGAATAATATATGTGTCTGAGACATGAAACAAGTTCTCCCTCAGCTATTCAGAGTCGTTCCTCAGCAGGATGTGTGACACAAAAGAAAAGCAGCGCTTCACAATGTAACGGCCGAGTCAGTGCGTCGTTCAACAGGGTTTGAATCAACCAGCGCAGAGTTGTTGAATTCCTCACATGTATTAAATCAGGATGGCACAATAGAACGCGCTGTTACACCCGACAATACACTTCTGCAGCCTCTCTGTGCCACACAAAAGAAAGATGTGAATGACAGGAAGGAAGGTAGAGCCGATCATTAGTCAGCATTCAGCAGAAACAGGTTCGTATCGTTGTGAGAGCTTGAATGTGCATTATCTGCTGTGTCCAAAAAAAAAAGAAAAAATGAATTGCGTAATGTCATTCTGGCATAGAAAGAAACGAATGCCCCGGTTATTGTTTGGAGAATAAATCCAAAAGGCACAAACAGCAGCCGCATATTTAAATTCGCTCCATCAAACAACAATAACCACCCACACGTCTGCACTGTGGCTACGATGACAGACAGACAGAGAGAAAATATACAAGTTTGCTTTGTTTTTTTTTATTATTATCTGGAAAAGAAAGCAAAGGACTATGCATTGTGCTGCATGTGAGGGGCTTAGAGGACCAGAGGGAGGTTAAACGGACAAAACGATGCATTCACAAACATCACAGGAGCTTTCAGAGAACCTACAGCTGTGGCTTTTTGAGCGGCAAAAATCACTATCGAGCGGCGGTATCGCAGCAGTTGAAGCCATTATCGACGTCCACAGCACAGCTTGGAGCATCTCGGACGATCGGTAATGGCGGAGAGGAGAGATTTATCCATTTAATTCGACTGTTGTGTTCGCTCCTGACAACTCTATTCTGCCGTCTGGCCAGAGGTCTCAGGAAGCACAAGAAATGATCCTCTCCTGAAGGTTGTTCCACACGCAGCGGTCTGCACCGTGGTTTCTTTTATTTATCACGGTTGTCACTGGTTTCGCCAAGAAAACAGCTTGCGTGCAGTTCACACGAGGAATATATTTCAAAATGAGTGCCGTGATACTGGCCGAATTATGCTCTGCTGAAATAACATATATAAATTCTCCCAAACCGCTGCATTTAGAGCTTTAAGAAATGCTTGAAACAACCTGTTTTCATCCTTTGCGTCTTAATTAGAAATTGAGGTTGCAATTCCATAACTGTGGTGTTGCTGCGGTCGTGTGCACTGCATATGCCAGAGGCTAGGCAAATACATTTATATGGAAAATGTGTATAATATGAAACACAAACCCTTTAATTGATGATGTAATGTTTTTTTTTATTTACGGTCACGCTCTCTTAAACCGATCTAACCCGTGACCTCATTATCAAGATTCCAGCAATAACGGTGGAAGGCGCAGTGAGGCAATTTGCTGCAATATGTATTTTATTTGCTGCTGAATTAATAACAGCACCGGTCCCAATGAGACTGTCACGCTTGCACCAGTGCTGTAGAGTTTGAAATGACGGGTCAAACTCATGATCCCACCAGATCTGACTCACTGAAGTCTGCCCGGAGTCGAGGCTGCATCAGTAAATGAATCATACTCTGAGCTTATTTCACACTTTGACTTCTCACAAACTTGCCTGAAATACAGATGGATGACAGCATTTTCCGCAACGGTGGCCACGGCCTTCAGTGTCGGGGGAACTTGTGAAATCCAGGGGTCAGAGGTTGAGCTGGTTTTTAATAAGAACACAGAGAGGAGCGTAATGGATTGTCATTCAAAAGGCGAGGGGGGGGGGGGGGAGAGAAGCGAGACACCAAGATAAGGCAGCTCAGGCGGTGCGACACAGAGAAAGAGGATAACCTTTTTCAGAGCCGACGTCCAGAGGGGAGCGAAGGAGTCAGCTGGTTCTGAATTGCCTTCCCGCTGTGCAGTATGTATCTCCGTTTATCTCTGTTCTTTGTCTGTTGCTTCATTGTCTAGGTTGGTTCAGTCGGAGCAGCGCAGGTCTTTTCCCCCCCCTCTCTTTGTTTGACAGGCAAGATGAATAAATGCATGCGCTGGAGAAACCTTTCCGCTCAAACGCTAAAGGTTCGTGGCAGCAAGGCTTAATAAAGGACCTGAAATGACAACATGTCACTGCACAAAGGGGCACGGCACGAGGAGTCGGTTTTTTCTAACAAATTTGCCGTCTTACTGCCTTTGACCACGGAATTAATAACACTAGTCATCCAATTCTGAGCAACAGTGGTGTGATTGGTTGTGTTAGGGTAAAAAAAGGTCTGTGCATTTCAGTTTTAGAGTTTTCAGGATGTAAATACCACTTTTATGTTGACGTGAACAAAGTTGGAAACTGCCAATACAACATGCTGTTCTGATTTCTGTTTTGAGCATCTTTCTTCCCATTTCAATCAGCCGTCAGTTCCCATTTCCTTCCATGAAAAAAACAAAAAAAAAAAGGAAGACGCGCCACAGTGTTACAGTTCCGAATGCAGTCAACGTTAATTAGGGTCTCGCCCTCCTGACCTCCGGGGGTTGTACGTGCGACAGCTATTCATCAGTCTCCCTCCTCACCCCTGTTGCTATGCACTCGCATGCCGTTTCCATCCTCCACGCAGGGACTCTTTGTTTAGCCGGAAATGTAATTCATGTCAGGAGGCAGACGGCGGTGCGCTGTGTGTGGGGGGGGGGGGGGGGAGGCGGCTTATTGGGCCTGATGGATGGAGAGCCACAGGGATGCTGACAGGGCAGCAGCCTTGGTGTATACAGTACATAAAAGAACAGATGGACCTCATAGGTCTCACTGTGACATACTGTTAATAATAATTTGATTACCATCTCTTGTTGCAGTTTCGAAGGTTAGGTGTGTGAGATTTTGGAGACCTTTAAAATAAGTTTTTAATATCGATCGTGCTGAATTTATGAAACTGGCCCAGAGGAAGATCAAATCAATATAAGCCTACAAAAAAAATAAACTGTATTGCAGCTGTTCAGCACTGCTGCTCAACCCTCACATGACTCCGAGAGAACGTCCACTGAACTTCCTTTTCCTTCACCTTTGGAGAAAAGTTTGAGCTTAGTGCATAAAAACTGATACAATAGGTTTCCATGAAGGAGGGCTATTGAACATTGAACACACAGTGCACTTAGTGGCTCTTATTTACATTAAATCCCGTCTATTCTGGCTCAATGCATTAAGCATTAAGCATGCTTGTATTCTGTTTTATGTTTATTCCTATGATGTGTTTGTGTGTGTAGGTTTTGTATTGTTTTCTTTCACCTGCCCAGGGACTATGGGAATTAGCTAATAGCTACATCTGATACAAAACATCTCTTAGAATGAGATTAATGTGTTTTTCTACATGGACCCTGATGTAAATAGGCTAAACTAAACTAAATTAACTATATATTCTTTAGTGTTCAACTCTTAATAAATAATACATGAAGATGTTTGCAACCTTTTTTTGCGTGTTTATCCATGACTATGTAATGTTGTTGAGAGATACAAAGATGTGAAGAATATGTTTTTCATGGGCTTTAAATGATGTTCGTGTGACGATATTTCACTGTGAAAATGGTCTCCCATTTGTCCTCCATCTTTATAGCAGCATGAAGCGGCCTGCACTTTCACCCTGGGACTATTTTCCAACAAATAGTTTCAAGTTTTAAGGCGCCCCATGAACTAAAACCAGGAACTGATAATCCCTTTTACACGTTTATATATATTTCAACGGGTTCCTGGACCCGCTCCTGCTTTGGAAAAGGGCAAACAGGCTGCAGGCTACAGTCTGAAAGGTCAGAACGTGGAAGAACAACCCTTTTTACGCCACGCACCACACCCACATGAACACAAGAGAGGCCGCTTCATGACTTTAATGATGCAGCATAGTTTGACGCTGTCGATAGGATTATTTGTCTGATCTATCTTATCAACCTTAATCTTACCTAACCCTTTAATCTAATCATTCAACCCCAGCAAAGTTGTCTTTGTTGCCGTCATTTAATTGCCCAACTATACACCAGTCCTCTCCTTTTATCATTCTTTCGTGGCGTCTGTGTGAAAGTAGGAATGACAGATATTTTGGAGAGCTGCTGCAGTGTTTTTGGCATTTCAAACCAAACTTGTGCTGCTCCAGAGGACTGCTAAAGAGGACAGTTGCCTTTCAAGTCGAGGTAATTACATTTTTTTGATAAACACACCGTCTTCCTGCTAAGCATGGAGGAAGTCACTGATGTGTGAAGTCTTTCATGATGCTCCGAGCTGTGTTTGGGTTTGCCGCTTGTGTCTTTGTGCATTAAAACGAGCGCCTCGTTGACTTGAGCGAAGCTAATAAAGTGACAGTCTGTATGAATGCTTAATTTCAAGACTCCGCTGTCTTCTCATTATGAGAACTGCTTCTTATATATCTATTACTGTATATGTGCCATCTGTGAGTTGCACAACGTAGCCAATATGAAGTATTTGTGTGTGCTTCTCTAATCCTCATGTCAAAAACAAGCACAACACATGAAAACAACTGCAATCTGTGCGTCTCGTCAGCGACATACATACAGTAACTCATGCCTCTCTAGTAACCGTAACAAGTGCTTTTTGGAATAATAGTTCAACAGTTTGGGAAACGTGCTTATTTTCTTTATGGCACAGAGTTGGCTGAGAAGATTGATACTGTATTACCTTCACTCAGCCAGCAGACGGTTAGCTTAGCTTAGCACAAAGACTGAAAACAGTCTGGCTCCGTCTACCAGCACCTCTAAAGCGCACTAATTAGCATGCTATAGATCGTTTTTTTTTATCCGCACAAAAAACTGAGGAGTAAAAACGTCAGTTAGCCGTTTAATTAACGGTGAGTTATGGACTAGATTCTTTCTTGGGGGGGGCTGCAGTGGTTTCCTGAAGTCTGGTTTGGCAACTGCTCCAAGAAATAATCTAAAACATAATCCTTTCTTTATGTGGATGTCCAATGAGTGCAGAGGATGTTATGGACGGGGATACGATTTACAATGCTTAGCAAGTGAGAGTACGCAGCGGTCGACAGGGAACCATCAGAAACTGCAGAGAGCAAAATACTGCCTGGTTGTTGTCGCGTCGAAGAGCAGAGCGGGAGCTGTAGTGCGTTTGCGTAGGGAGTGTGTGAGCGCACACCAGAGACCCTTTGCAGCACAGGAGGGTTTAAGTTTGGCATGGAAAAGATAGAGTGAATAGAGTCTGTGTTTGTTCACATATAAAATGCTGCAGCTGAAGACCAGAAGAAGTTCTCGTTCTCGGCTGCTGGGTAGAGTGACGAGGGGCAAACCGAGGCGACGTTAGCCGGCGGCAGGAGTCCTGCTAGAATGTATTGCTTGCATTGACTACATGTGCCTTTAGTTTAATTGTTGTGTTAATTTCCAGTCTTTATTTTATTGTTTTTGGCGTTTAAGTATGCACCGTTTTGACATATGTCTATTTCTGTGTGTGTACAAAGAGAGACCAATAATAAGCCGAGTCAACTTCCTGGTATGAGTACTCGTACATTACATACATATATTACGTACATACATATATTACGTACATACAGCCAATCAAGCTACGCTAACCGTCTCCTCTGTAGCCAGTGCTATCAGTTTTTCCTCATCAAACTCTCTGCCAAAAAGCAAATCAGACTATTTCCCAAAATATCTATATTTTCCTCTACTGTAGTTGCCAGATATCTTGTCATATGTCCCATGTGTCATATGTCTTTGCATGTGCATGTAGCCACATGTATATTTGTCTTTGCCCTTGAGTGTGCCCGTAAAACTGCCTCACCCTGACCATAACAGCTCACCGTGACCTCGCAGTCTCTCGGCAGCAGGTTGAGTAACTGCTTCATTATGAACACCAGCAGCAGCGGCTCCCTCAGTGTTACGCACACGGTCCACCCAGGAGTCTAAATCACCGTGGCATATAGGGAAAGCATTTAAGCAGTCTTTAATAATGATTAATACACCTCCACCACAACACAAAATAGGCCTCCAAACACCATCGTCCATCATCAATATGAGGCCCCGTCCTCTATACCACTTAAATTACATTCATTAGTGGAGCCAGCGGCACAGAGGCTGCTCGGGAGGTAGCCTGGCCAGTGGAGATTGTTCTTATGTCAATCGGTTATGTGATTGGAAAATAAAACAAAACAAATAGAGAAAAATGAGAGAGGGAGATGGTTTCACAAATGCGGTTAGAAGACACTAACACCCTTTGTGCAGTAAAGACCCATGTTTCCCAACAAAAAGATGACTCATGAGGGACCCGTTTACGCCATATTTGAAGACCTTCAAGACAATCTTTCTCTCGTTTGCTTGCACACTCTTCCGATCACACACACTAATCCATCATTGACCACACACAAATATGCCTGTGGCTATATTTTCCCTTCAAGAGGTAAATCAGTTCGTTTTGTGTCATTACGGTGTCAAGGCAAGAATGCCACCTGATTTACTTGCAATCAATCTCTCGCTGCTCTGCACACACTAACACGTATGGAAAGACAGCCACATGCACACTGTCTGTCTGAGGTGCTGCGGTTGACATGGCACCCAAGACATCAAATCTCAGAAGTATTTGTGTGTAAAATGATGGACGCAAAGAAGAACGTTAACATGTTTTATCTCATTTGTTTGATTTGTACACAACCAGAAATGTAAAATTCACAATATGAGATTTCAGGGGAAGTTTCGTTCGGGAAATATTTCTTGACCAACGAGAGCCGGGTGCATGTGACTTCCTGAAGCCTGAACATCAAACTGACATATTTATGTGAATTAAACAAACGTGTTTTAGTTGGCATATTTTTTAAACTTTGGCTGGCTGCTTCCCCCTGCATCCGGTGTTTAAGCTCGGCTAAACTAATCACGTCCTTGCTTTAAGTGTTACAGACGTGCGAGTGGTATCAATCGTCTCATCTGTACCTCTCTGCAGGAAAGATATCGACTGTTCCTTTAAACAGTCGATATCTAACTGAAGTTAGGGTTTAATCAGATCAAGTATTTTGCCAAAAGTGTTCTCGTCCCAAAATCTTGAGTCTTAAACGTCGTTATTGTATTCATGTCGGTGTCCATGCACTAAAGAAATGTTTACATTTTCAAACATCTTATTTTTGTCCAGACATATCAGCAGCCCTGTTCAATCAAAGACGGCCTCTCATAGCTGTTACGGGAATCACTTTGTGCTGGTTTCACACAGCCGGGATAAATAACACACCCTGGTTCTAAATTCCTTAACTTCATGAAACGAGTTGGAGGCACACGATAATGATCCAGAGCATCTCACAGACGGAGGCACAAACACCCACAGAGCTGCAGAGTGGCTCAAAAGGAAGTGAACACAAAGCTCGCACTTTTTTTTTTTTTTTACAAAACACCCAGGAGCATCTCTCCAGCTGCTTTTTGATGATGATCTCCTCTTCCTTCATCCTTCCTCCACCCTGTGAATTCCTGAGAGGTGTCTGATTGCCACAGCTGTGTGATGCAGTTTGACTTGGGTGGTTCGACGCCTCTGTCTAACCAACAAACACTGGCCAACACACACAAACACAACACACACACTCTCTTCCCACGACAGAGCACACACACACACACAGACCAGAATGCCTCTACGCAGGGGTAAACTGAAAGAAGAGATTCACACAGACAGTCACAGGCACTTGTAAGAACATGTGTATAAACATACCAAAGCACACAGACACACACGCTCGCAGTTAGGTCCTCAGGAATGTCTCAGACTTGTGGGATTTGACCAAGTGGCAACCTCTGGTTCTGATAAGTGAAGCCAATGCAGAAGTGCCTCAAACTTACATTCTTTCTAATGGCCGAATTAAAGGCTTCAAAACCGTAGCGCACAAACCAATGGGTGACGTTGTTACATTGAGGTTTGACACCTCTTCTTTTTGCTTTGATGTGCCCGTCCTTGACGTACAAACACAGACAGCTAGACATTTTAAAAGTCTAAACAATACCTTTAACCTGTCTCTTGTCTCTTTCGGTTTGGTTTTGCGATAGAAATGTTGACAAAGTTTACTTTTTGAGATGCTCCCATGTGTTTGTTCATTTTCACTGACTAATTCAAGACGCAACGTGGTCAGCCCAACTACTCGGGGCATGTTCCGCTTTGTGCCAGGAAACCATAAAAAGTATTTTCATGTACCATTTAACGCAGCCCTCCGTAACGCTGCCTGTTGCTGTGGTCCATAAACGGGCTTCTCTGTCATTACTTAAGACGTGTTCTGTGACATTCTCCCGATGTAAACATGGGAGTGTCTGTGCTGGAGTGATGAAAACTCTGATCATCCGTCTACCACGAATGGCTGATGTTGAAGCTGCTGTTGCCATGTGAACAAACATTTGTTTTCGCAAGAAGCTACACAGTTCTGCCTCCTGCAGTGACTGTGGGGGTGAAAAACATTTGATCTACGTTAAAAGTCAAAGGAGACAACAGATACACTGATCTGTACACACACACACACACACACACACACACACACACACACACACACACACACACACACACACACACACACACATGCACAGATGTGAATCTGTTATATTTACCATCATTTGATACTGTGGTCTAGCATCTTATTCAGCTCATATCAGCCCTCTGACTTGTCAGCAAAAATGCAGCTGAAAGGAAATATCGATTTAGAAATAAAATGGGGGGGGGGGGGGGGGAGCATCATTGTGTTTGAATTGCAAATGCCAAGCAACGTTTTACGACTCAATATGCAGAACGAGAGTCTCAATCTATCGTCTACCCTTCTACTCAGAGAGAGAATTAGCTGGGAGGTGGATGAGATAGTAAATAAGAGGGTGCCAGTAATAAGGAATCAACTCAATGCAACTAGTCATTTGACTTATGTGCTTCAACCACTCTGCTTTCCACATACTGACATCTTTGTAGCAAGATTTGTGATCACTAAAGATCGTATATGTTTAAAGGCAGCAATGGATCACGTTTTAAACACAATACCCATGTTTTTATGAATATGTGCCGTCTGTGGTCATGTCCACAATATTGCAGAGAGTTTTCAAAAACACGTGTTCTTTCTTTCAATTTTGACCTTTCATGCCCACAAAGCTGGCGTTTTCCATCCCCGAGAAGGAATCTTTTTGAAATTGACCCGAGAGCGGATCAGTTTAAAAAAAAAACGCTGGTCTCACAGCGTCGCTTCTCAAAAACACTGGACTTATGATTGCCAATCTTCACAGACGCTGTCAAATATATCCCCGCGTAGCAGCGACATTAAAAAGCCTATTTTCTATCATATCTTTACGTTCATGCTGTCAGACCGGGACACGTTCATCGATCGAGGGTGCGGTTGCCCAGGAGTTACTGTTAGCCTCGGTTAGCCGGAAGCATTTACGACCCTCAATCAAATTATTATTTAATGCTTGTAGAGGCGTTTGAAAAACAGAAAGACAGCGACAGTTACATCTATGTTTCCAGCTATAATAAAATGTGTGATCCCAGAGAGAGGCAGAGGCCAAAGACTGCAGCTTTAATTTATTATAAGGCTGTGTGCCGGATTCAATCCCGCTGCCACAATGCTGCCGTTTGCAGAAAAAGAGGTCGACTGTTTTGCCTGATATTTTAGTGAGGATGTTGAACTTTAAGAAGTCCATCTGAAGGCCATGCAGTGTGTGCAGAATCGTCTTTCAAATGTCTGTGCATTAGTGTGGACGTGGCTTACGGGTTGCTGCGCTACAGTGTGAAAAACAACATCCTCAGAGCGAGTTAATCCCTCACAGAAAACACAAAGCCCTAATTTGGTGTTCTCTGTCTGTTTTCTTGTTATTTCATTGCACCTGAACTGTTTTCATGTCACTGAGCGCAAATACGGTACGCTCTGTGTACTGTCAATCACCTGACATTGAATGAATGGAATGGCAAATAATCCTTCCTGGCAAACAAATACAAGTTATATGAAATCATATTAGTAAAAACATTACTCATTATGCGTGTCAGTGTGTCTGAATGTTATCGTTCACGTTTCCCCACCATATTAACTGTAGGCCTCGGCACAGATGAGCACATGTGGGAATACGTTGCTCTTCACTGGGTGGGAACTCAAAGTGGAAAAGACAACAAAAATCAAGGATCCCTCTCTGACCTCCCGACAGTGCAGGTCACGTCTAGCAGCTGTTTATTGATGTGAGATTACTGCTGGAGAAATTTGAGCCCATTTTTCCTCAACATAATTTAGAAGCGTCACGAACATCCCATATGGAACCAGTATGAGCTAAGGGAAACAAACGTAGGCTTGGCCTTCATCCCGCAGTATCCATATACACTAATGATGTCCAGACATACAAGTGTTTGTACTCTTTTTTTTTTTTCCCATGAATGAAATATTGGTAACATCCTGTGTACCGGAAAGTAACCTGCGCGTGTCTCTATTAGCTGCCGTTCCACCGTTGATTGACACTTTTCATATTACTTTGGGAAAAACCCGACCGCACTCTCTTTAGCGCGTCGTGCTGCGCCAGTAAAGTCTCCGCAAGTGTTTTCAAATGATCCCTCAGAAAATCTGTCCGTCTCAGTTCATAATCTTCCCTTAAGCACCGTGGAAATGAGTTGAGGTCCTGTCATTTCCTACTTTCATGTTTCCATAACTGTGACGGGACAGAGGACAAATAAATTATCTCACCGCACACATGTCAGACTACTTCTCCGCACTCTTTTTCAAATGTTTTATCTCAGCACGCTTCCCACATCTGGATTCACTGCTGTGAACGGGATTGAAACAACCGAAAGTAGTTTATTTAAGGGAAATGGGAACGGCGTTTGAAGATTGAAGCAAAAAACACTTACCTCCCAGTGTTACAGACGAACATGAAATGTCCGGCAGCAATGCAGCGCGACGCTTAATAATGTTCAGAAGCAAAACTCCATCAGTGCAAATTATTTAGGAGCATGCTTTTATGAAAACAAAGAGCTCTTGCTCCCTCGGGCCAATTACTTTCAGGACTTGCGAGGAGTTTCAAAGTGTTTAAATCGCTGTGTTCAGCAAAGGCAATCTATTTGGTGCGATAGTATTTTGGAAACAAAACCCAATCATTTAGCAAACACCTGCGGCAGCTGAGAGCCTTCATTTGTGTTAATGTATGCGTCTGTTATTTTAAAGGAGATGTCCACAAATGATACCACGGCCAAGCTCAACGATGGCCAAAAGGTAGTTTAAATAAATGAAGGAATAAGTCAGTGTGGTCTTGATATTTAAGGGCCATGTGTGTGATGTAAATCCTATTAAAAGTGCGTGTAGATAAGGGGAGTAAATCACAAGTTTCATCACGATAGAATATTTAGATTCTTTTGCCAATGATAAGGTATTTGCGAAAGCCCCAGTCTGCCTGGATAGGATTTCGATTCAATTCAGGGGCCTGCAATCTATACGAGACGACATGCTGGTCCACCTTAAAGGTCGGCTTACGTTAACCTGAGCCGAAGTTGTCGCTAACTTTGGGGCAAAGCCCACGCTACCACGGCGTGGTCAGTTGTGGGAGTCGTCCATGTTTTGGTCATAACTTTAAAGATGGCGACGGCCAAAATGTTGAACTCAAGGCTTCAAATCGGCGGTCCACAAACCAATGGGTAAATATGTCATGGTGTCCACTTCTTACATACAGTCTATGATTGAATGATGAATGCATGAATGCATCCATCCAGATTTATCGTGACGCCCCGAGTGTCGATATTTATGTTTTGGGCATTATGGGTGTTAAGGCAGTTCTCACTATGTAACACCCCGACTAAAAGCCAGTAAATCCCTCTGTGTGACACTGGTCTGTGGTTTCTCTCAAGCAAAATGCACAAACAAAAAGGTCCAGTAAAGATATGCATGGTGCAGTTGGTAAGAGAACCAATCATTCACCTCTTAATGACTTCTTTTTTCATTTGTCATCTGCACTCCTTTCTTCAAATTAACTGTTTTGAACGGTTCATCAAACACCGTCTTTCTCGTCTTTCACGTTAATGTCTGGAAAAACTTCCCTGTCATGTAACTTCGGCTTAGATACCATTCATTAGACGCTCTCTTTATCTAACCAGCAGGAGTTTCGTGAGAAAGGTGCGGTGCTTTGCGATGATTCATAAGGCTATAAATCTCCAGGTTGTGTAATCTTCTTTCAAATATGCTTAGCAATAGGGAGTGTCACAAATACAAATGTATTGTTCAGATGTGCATAGATAATGCACTATGAACACATGCCATTTGAGCAGAACAAATATTTGCATGTTTTGATCCTATAGTGACTTATTCAGGCAAACGTTTTTATCTGTACTTAGAAAATAAAATAGAAAATAAAATAATGTATGAATGAAATTTATTTATAGAGCGCTTTTCAAAGAAATAACATCACAAAGTGCTTAACAGAGCAGACATTTTGAATCATAAAAACACACAATGTGACCCTAGGGTCAATAAATTACATACACAGAGAAAAATAAAAAATAGATAAACAAAAAATAATAAATAAAATAAAAGTTATTTTATGACCCGATTCATTTATGACTTGTATTTTCCCATTTCCACTATTAAGCTCCACACAGACACACAGTTGAATAGCTTTTATTTATTTTATTAAATTTAGAGTATTTAATTATTTTTTAAGGTTTTTTTTTTGGAGTAGAAATGGCGGAAAATGATTAAAAAAAAAAAAAAAAAAAGAGAAGAAGAATGGCACAGATATAACTATGAATACAACTGTGACATAAACAGGTCCCTACTATACAGGTCCATTAAAAAGCTCCAACAATCAGGAGCCAATTGGTTCATTTTTGTAACGGTCTTCCTTTATGCTCTGGATGGTCAAATATGTTTGAGCAAGGTAGTTGAAAAAGTCTTTTCCCTTTACATCTTAAATAAAGTACATAAGAAAGAGATTGATATCCCAATAAGTTGCCCCTGGGTTTACTGGGGTTTACAGGCCATACCATGCTTGGTGACCCCTGGTTCAGATTTGTGTTGTTGCTGGACACACCAACTAAAACCGCAGGTCAAGACACCCCACTGCTGTGGACGGAGGTCCAATTTCATGCAAGTGAAAATTAAATCTTCAGAGCAGAACGGCTCCCAAACCCTGAGAGACGAGATAAGACGGAGGAGAGATCCTGCTCCCAGCTGTAATAAAAGCTGGTTTTGCTGTGTCTTACAAAATTCCATTTAGTGTGATATAAGGAGCTGCTTGTGGGCACGACCGGTTCATTATTCATAATTAACAACACACGGCAGCCATCGATGTGAATTTTATACATAATTTTTAGAGTCTGTTTAGTGCTGAAAATGCAGATTTTTTTCCCTTCAGATGGCTGAATAGCTTTGCTCTTTTTGACCATTTCCAGGCTTCGCAGTCCCATATTTACATGTATTAAAATACAGAAGCTGCTCGGGATAATAATGAGCTTCTCGCTGCACACGGAGACTTGCAGTTATTGGTGAGGCAGAGTAAAGTGCTTCTGGGAAACCAACTTATAAAGCAGCCTGTAGTCTCAAGGCTCCCATACCACCATCTTATTTGCAATTTCTGCTCCCTGGCGAAAGCAGTTTTACTAAGAGTAGCAAAGCACTATTTCATTTTTAATGGTTACCGTTGGGGTCGGGATTGAGTAGTCTTCACAAAATCATTCGTGGGCATGTTTGCATTGTTTATAGATTCATTTTCCTTTTTTTCTGCCTGTGTCGAGCGCGTGAGCCAGCTCACTGAGATCATCCCTGTACATACTGCATCTAGTTAATGCCGTTATGAGAACTATCGATTGTTGAGAGCGTAATGGTTGCATCACTGGATCAATGCTGACTCTGAACTGTAGCAATGAGGCACTGAGATAGTTTAAGAAAAACTAATAAAACATAAACCATTAAACAGTCACTCGGAAAGTAGATGGAGCACGCTATTAGTGGCGTTTCATTGTCAACGCTGGACGTATGCTCCGAATACAGTAAAAATCCAATTAGCTTTGTTTGCACAAGAAAGGAAAAAGTGGGTTTGCAAATAAAAAAAAAAAGAGGCGCCATGTTTTGCCTTCATTCGCCACAATGTGCACAGGCTGGCCAGCCGCACCCCGCCTTAAAGTACATCGTTGGTTGGAAATGGCGTGTAACGGACGGTATGGCTGCAGCGTAGACATCTTGTTTTGAGGACGAAAGCAATTCTCTGCTGCTACGATAAGCCCAAGTTTCGTCATGAAAGCCATGTTCGTGTAGACGCCATTAATGACCAAACCTGGGGTGACATTGAGTGTGCTGGCATTTGCTCATAGCACCTTACACCGTACCGTTAAACTGCCAGCTAGTCCGACTATTCTGCTGCAACGTTTTTATAGTGGGGATTAAATAAATTACAATATATTGAGAATGTAAATCGAAGCAACATAAATGTGTCTTTCAACAAAAAATGAAATCATTCTCAAAGCACAAGTGTTTTCCATAAACATTGCCCTTGCATGATGAAAATGGGTGGTCAGAGGGTTCAGTTATGCAGCAAAGTAGTTATCTTACTCCTGTGTTTGCATTTCTCTCTCAGCGTTTGAAGTGGGTAATGTGCTTTTGGTTGAGGCCCAAAGTCTTGATGGTAATTACCTTGCTCTCTCATGACTCTCATAATTTCATGCCTCCGGGGGGCCATTACAGAAGCCTCAACATCTAATTCCGCTGAATTACAGAAAGGGAAAAAAAGGCAGCAAAATATGCTGGAAGCACTGCAGCTCATACTTAATGTCAAGAGAAGAAAGAAATAAAATATTTACTTTTGATTGCTTTGGAGGAAAACAAATTATGTGTGCACAATTTAAAACTTTTGCAAACGTGTATATCCTGAGTAGGAAAGTGTCTTCAAATTAGATATGAATGGAATGATTTTAAGTGCCTTTAAAACACTTTATTTTGTGTACACTTAAAGAAAAGGTTTGCTGGTGGAGAGTTGGATGAGATGAATGATACCACTCTCCACTGTTAGCTTACAGCCAGTACATGCAAGTGTCAAAACAGCCGCGGGGTTCATAACGTCATCCTGAGGCGCTCGCTGAATTTCACCGAGCTGTATTCACTGTATCTAGCATACCACACGTCGGCTGCTTTATTACTGTGGTATGGATCCACAATAAACAGATTTTGGTGTGATATAATTGCAATAAACGGATAAAAAGAATGCCGAAATAACTACATAATGACAAATACGGGGTACTGTCGTAGAACTCGGCATTTGTATATTTTTTCTCTCAACTCGTGTATTTGCGTCTGTCCATTGTCTATGTATTCGTGCTGCACGATCGTGTTTTGTGCTTGGTGTGAACACACAATAAAAAGTGTGTCATCTTTATGTTCTCTGAAACCACAATGGTCTCCGTAGACCGCCATCAAGTGATTGTTTAGTCTGTGTGCTGCAGAGAGATAAAATACAAGAAATGGATGAAGATGCTCACTCTCCGTTTCAGCAGCTCGGAGAGTCAGCAGGAAAGTTTGTTTTCCAAATGTTGAACCATTCGATACATCCACATAAAACATTCATCACCCTAGACAGGGTTATTATCTACGGTATAGCAGTAGGCGGGAGAGAATGCAAACAAATGAAATATTTTACAGTATAGTAGGGAATACAGAACTCCCAAACATCACATCTCTGACCACATGCCGCATGACTCGGAGTGAGTCATCAGCAGAACAGCTCATTGGTTAGACTCTGAGGAGATATTCAGTTTATTGTTGAATATTGTATCAATTATCTCTGACTGCTTCCACGTCGGTGGAGCCTGAACCGTGATATAACCCAGACTGTAAATTCAACCTGTCCTGCTTTAGTAAGAGAGATTTCACAGCTCGACACATTCATGTTGAGACATGACACATCATGACATAAGAGGAGACTTTGATGCGGTCATCATGTAAACAGCCCAGTCACCTGGAACAAATGTTGGCATTGGACGTTTTTTGCAAACCACAGTTACATTGAATGTTGTTGACGTTTTTTTTTTTTAGGTCAGAGCAAGACAGTCTATGGAGCGGCAGATATTGAAAGTTACGTGGAGTGATACAGCAATACAGTCCAAGGGCAGGTGGGAGGGTCAGTTTATTAGTATTTAATATAACAGTAGTAGTAGTAGAATAAGTAGTAGTAGAAGAATAAGTAGTAGAATAAGTAGTAGTAGTAATAGTAAAGTCAGTTTTTGAAGTAGCAGTAGTAGTCGTACTAATCGCTGTAGTAGTATTAGTACTGGGAGTAGCAGTTGTGGTACAAGTAATAATAGTAGTGGTAGTGGTAGTAATAGCAGTAGTGGTAGTAATAATATTTATGGTAGCAGTAATAGCAGTAGCAGTAGTAGTAATAGTAGCAACAGCAAAAGTTTAAGTAGTAGTAGTAGTAGTAGTAATACTAGAAATATTAGCAGTAGTAGTAGTTGTCGCAGTATTAGTAAGAGCATTCATTATTTGAACAAAAAAGCCTAATTTTGAGCTTAACGTTTAAATACAGTTAATCCATGAGGCTTTTATTTTGAAAGGGTGGGACTGGGTGGGGGAGGGAGGGGGAGAGGAGACATAATCAAAACTCCCATAACCGTAGCTCCTATTGCTCCGATATTAATAACTGAGAGGAAGGATGACTTGAGAAACAGATCCTGTAAAAATAGTGTCTGTAGTGTAAAAAATGTGGCTTAACTGGCGATCTAGAAATGGGGTACCGTGTTCTGTGGAAGATGTTTTTGAAGCAAAATTTAACATTGGTCTCTATGGAGCAGAAAGTTGGTTTTCCTCTCAATTAATGGCTTCTGTGTCAAATGTGATAGTTGAACGGTTTCTGTAGCTTAAAAAATGAAGAAGAAACAGGATAACAATTGTTGGAATGCTTAACAGCATTCCAACAATAAGCAGACAGGATGAAAATAAACTAATATGAAGGGGAATTCGTGACAGTTTACCTGCTGATCTAAACTGCCTGTGTTCTAACTGAAGGTCGACCCCCCGTAAATACAAAAACATTACCTTGAAAGGTCAGCTTGCTCTGTGTCTTTTAATATTGGCTGTAATATATTCCTCATGCATATTCATCGCTCCAGTAATGACAGGCAGGGGAGAGATTTCATCCTGTGATCAAGGTTGTTCCTAAATGTTGATAATTTCTCAGATCAATTAGCAAACTACAGCATAAGGCTCTCTGTTTAGACTCGCTGTGTGCGTGAAATTAATTTATCTTTACAATCATTCGCTGTGTAATTGTCTGTGTACCTGCGTGTTTGCATTCCCGGTCTTCATTGTTTGAATTTCTGCCTGGACGAGCTTCCCTCAGCCCGGGTTTCCCAGCCCAGTTAAACAAATCTACGAGGGCAGCTTGTCTGACCTGGGTAGACTTTTCTGAAATGACTACATTCTGTAAAAGTCATATCAAAAAGTAGTCGTTATTCACTGGCAAGACCAAGCTGCAATATTCATGCAATATCTTTTTTTTCTGTCCAAGCCTGGAGAAAGCCTATCTCCTACGAAGAGTTCATGCCCTGTGTCCCGTGTGTGATTAAGGTTATTTGGTTTTGGTCAAATATTACATTATATGATATAAGTCAACATTTCCTGTCCAAGCTTCAAGTCAGCGTTGACTTTCTAATATTTAATCAAGACCTAGCTTTAGGGATGGCAGTGTCAGTCGGTTGGTCCGCTGGGGTCCATCCTGAAATATCGAACTATTGAATGGATCGATGGTAAAGTTTGTCCAGATAATTATGGTTTCTAGACAATGTATGCTAATGACTTTGGTCCTCTGACTTTTCCTCCAGCACCACCAAGGTTGACATTTGAGGTTTTAAGTGGATTATCAACATGACTATTGAATGAATTGCTATACAGTTCTGTTGACTGTTTTATATATAGCACTATCTCAACATGTTCATTTGTCCAATACTTCAGTTTGTGACTCAACACCTTTTAATATTGACTTGAATTACTGGATTTCCATCAGCTTCTGCTGCACTTTGTGATTAGTGTAACATCCCGTTAGCTTCCTCATGTCTCTGTGTGTGTGTGTGTGTGTGTGTGTGTGTGTTTCCCTTCATTCCACTCATTCCACTCACCTGCCCAGGCCACCCAGCTGCCTTCAATCTCCTCATCACCCCACTCATACATACTCTCCTGCTTTCCCTGTTCCGGTTGTCAGATTGTCCTTGTTTGTTCCCTGTCTGTTCATTCTGTGCCTTCCTCGTGTTTGCTCTGTTGGAGTTGCTTTAACTTTGTTTTTTTTTACCTTTTTTGCAAGTAAAGATTCCTGAGTTTGAACTTCACCCCGTCTCTTGTGTCTTATCTGCGATTGAGTCCCGGATCTGCCCCTCGGCTTGACAGATTAGTAAATGTTAGCATGCTAAGTAAATGATAAGTAAATGTTAGCATGCTAAAATCTTAGTTTAGCAACAAGCTAACAACAAATTAAATATATTGACGGTGAACTATTGAAAATATTTAAGAAGGCACATATTGCACGAACATTGTAACATTTGAAGATACTTTCAATATAGATGTGACATTATATTGGGGGAAAAAAAGGGAATCCGATTTGCATTTCATTTTCTTCCGGATATGTTGCTGATGCAAATTATTTGTAACATTTATTGTAGGACACGGGGTTGCTCGGCCATGAGGGGACTTTCAGCCCAATAATAAATATGAAGTGAACCAGCAGTGGCTGGGTTATCTGTCCGTATACTGTGGAATAGCTGCAGGGGCTCATTTAGTCTAAAATGAACAACCCTTGCAGGAATTGTCTAGTGGACATCAATCGAGGCTCTAATGGTCTCTCTGGGTTCCTTCTAGTGACAACTCTGACTGGTTTGACAACCGTATTCTCTGAAGACCTAATTAGCCTGACCATTAAGCCCAAAGGGTGATTGAGGAAACCGCGGTGCAACAAATATTAGTGTACTGGCAAAGGAGGAGAAGGTTTGAAGCAGACTTTTAGTAGAAGGAAGTATGAACATGTTATCCTAGATGTCAATATTCTGATGTTACCCTAGTTTAATGAATTATCTCGACTGTGTTTTAGCATGTTGCCTGTTGTTTTCTTTGCAATGCCAAACTACATTCAGTGTTTTGCATGAAATCGTCCAAATAACCTTTCATAATCCTTTCCATAGGGCAGAACTGTGCGTGTGTGTGTGTGTGTGTGTGTGTGTGTGTGTGTGTGTGGGGTCTCGTTGTTGAATTCCTTTGAGGCGAACAAGGGGGGGTGGGGGGTTTCAGGAAAGGAAAAGAAAAGATGTAATCCCCGAAACACGCGAGTGCTTGACATAAACAAACACGCTGGGAGGATTTCAAAGGGACGACTGCTCGCCGGGAATCCTCTCATGTGCTGATTGGAGATAAGGAAGCAAATGCAGTGCAGAGAGGTATGAGCTCATACTGTACACACACACACACACACACACACACACGGTCCCAGAGCCCTTTCTCTTTCATGTGTTGTCAGGAAACGATTCGGTTGTTTGTTTACCGGCAATATCCACCCCACCCCCCCTCACAAGCTCGCAAAAGACTACATCCGCATCGATGCCGAACCTGGAATGTGACCATGTAACGGGGGGATTTCCCCCATGCTTAACTGATAAGCTCAATGGAGCTTGCCTTGTCTTGCATTTGGAAAACATCTGTTGAATTCTTTGGCCATAATGCGAACTGTGTGCAAGGATGCTGAAAATACCTGTGTACATGTCGGCACAGAAGGTGCAGGGGGTGGACACCATCCGATGGGCACCTGATGCGACGCATTATGGAATCCAACGCTGCAGCCCTCAATAGAGGTGTTGTGTTTACAGTATTTTCGTACACAGGGGAAGTTAATAGAATTTTAGGAGCACCTATAGACAGTAGTGCGGCCCTTAAATGACCACTGTTCTTAAAAAAAAAAAAAAAGATTGGTATAGTTGTGCATGTCATCGTGTCCAACCGTTGTACACACCAACACCCATGTATATTCACTTGATTATTTGCAGTATTAAAGCAGTGAGTCGTTTGATAATTACTTGCACCACATTTGTGAGCAACTATTTCTTACTCTAAACCCTGTAGTGTGTTTTAATAGAGAGAGCGCTGTGTGCAATATATTCAAAATGGTGTGCAAACTGTTCATTAGGGCAGTGGTTCCCAAAGTACGGTGTGTTTTCAGGTCTTGAAAATAAGGACTCTGGTTCAGACTAACGTACCAATTTTGTTTGGAGGACCTGTCACCGCTGCGAGGGAGATGACTCCAGCTTGGTGTAAGAAAACGTCTGCAGTATTTATACAGTGCAGCATGCAGACAAGTGATGAGTGATGGGCAGTTCCATGAGGAAAACTTTGACTGCTCACATCACTGTAGTTTTTTTTTCTTCCTTTCTCTACCTTTATGGGGATGGGCTCGCTGGAAGCATTTTATCACAACCGCAAAGCAGAATCAGCAGCGAGTCGGAGCTGAAGCATAAAACGCTCTCTGATTTGAGCCCCCTGCAAGCCTGAGGCCTCCTGATGTTGGAATTCAGCCTTGGGCAGTCAGTCTTGGCTCTTCCAGTTGTCCATTATTTACCACATCACGGTGCACTGGAGAGGAGCACGCAGAGTCAAACGCGTACTCCAAAGAGCTCAAGAACCGAAATCACCAGTTTGGGCGACTTTTAGTCTCTAGAAACACCGACGGAGTGTGCTGTCTTTTCTTGCCATAAGGATTAAAGATTGTCTAAAACGTTTTGGTTTTGAAACTGGAAATTATCCGGCAGCTATTTTACAGAAGAGATTATTCCACAGTACTTTCTGACAGTTTTGATAACACTCTGTGACTCGCACATATAAGCAGGTGTGAAAACACTCAAACCATCATTTTAGGCAGGCATTTAAAAACACACTTATTTTCATTTGCCTCAGGCTTATTCACTGAATGTTTGAGTGTTTTAAAAGCAAATGGATGTTCCGCTAAACCTTTTTAAGATGTTTCAGAGACACGGGAAAAAGAAAATGGTGTCAACAGTGAGATCTACTAAGAGGAAAAGAATGAAACTTTAGCTGTCATCATGTCTGCACCTAATCTGTGTCACATTAAAGGTCTAATGTGCAGCAGACCAGATGCAGTCTCTTTGTCAAACTCTTACTCCTTTTGACAGGATGAGGTTTTTTCATCTCCTGCCAACGCCTTCTGACATCACTTGTCCTCTGCACCAGTTCGTCCTGCTGTCTGTGTGTTGTCTCGGTTTGGAGGAAGCTTTACACTCTGAACGTTTGTACTCTGCAGGCACAGATGTTATACGGTATACTCCGCTTCACGGTTCCTTCCAGCTTGCCTGGCATTTAAAATGTTATAGCGATTTCCATTCTTTCCTCCCAAACCACAGTCATTTATCTCTGTTCTTCCTGCCAGCTGATTTCTTCCTCCTGCTTTGCCTGACCTCTATTTTTCCTCCAGTGGATGTTTCACTCGCCTCCTCTTCTGGAAATCCTGTGAGCTGGGATTTCTTACCTGTAGCTTGGATTTACTCACCTGAATTATTTTTCATACTTTACCCTCTTTTCTCATCAGAATTCACTTCAATCTCATTGGTCACTTTCAGTTATGGGACTAGTAGTCTAAATAAGTGAATTGATTCTGAAAAAGCAACTCCAAAACACCAAAGTTATGTCTTTTCAACAAATCAATATTCACTCTGTACATTAAAGATCAAATGTATTACTGTAATAAATATTGCATTATGTTGCCCACGGCTTTCCATTCACGTGATCAGACCAGAGTCATATTGTTTACAATAGATAAAGCTAAGAATGATTGCAGAAAAATCATTACACAATCATCATTAGGCCATTAATCTTCATATCTGCTATTACGCGGGGGGGGACTGTGTTATTGTGAAGTTGATGCTAAAGAATTGCCAAGTCGCCCTCTTATAACCAATACCTAAAGATGGAAATAATATGTCACTTTAATTTAAATAAAACACGACAAATGGGGCAGATAGAAGAAGTCCATCATGTGGCGGGCGTTGATGAACAAAAGAGGGATGTAACTGCATGTGGAGAAATGTGCTTTTGATTCTTTTTTAGTCATAGTGAGGAACTAATACTTTGTGCTGCATATTATCTTATTTATATATTTGACTCCTGCGTGATGTCAGATGGGTGGTTGGCTCTGAAATAACTACATATTTTGATTTGATAAACAGCTTTGCCTGCATATCTTCTCTATTTGAAAAATTCATGTTTTTTTTTAAAAACAGACCTTACCCACGTGAAAAAAAAATCCAAGAGCCTCCCTCCCCCCAGTTTTCAAGAATTTGCCCAAATTCAAAGATACATGGCAAACCAAGCCAAGCAGTTGGACTACATACAGACAGCTGTTGTTTTGACTTGTTTGTAACAATTCTCTATTAGTCGTGCTAGCGCGCCGCGGTTGTGTGAAACACAGCAGCAGTGGATGAGAGACTGTGCACAGATACGATTGAAATATTGCTTTTCTACATGTTTATGCTGGTGAACAGGTTTATTGCTAAAGTATTGGCCTATTACTCACCAAGGTTTTATTGCACGTACAGTAACAAGACACAGAGCCGAGGAGATGCTGCAGTGTGACAATAAATTACACCGAAATGTTAAAAGAACCGGTAACGCTGGAGCTTTTCAATACTACGGCCTTTAATAATTCAGGGTTTCAGTGCCTATCCTTATTTCTCGGCTGCTGCCATTTGATTGTCTTCAATGATTTGCAAATCAACAGAACAGGGTTTTCTTCAGAGGTTCATCAAAAGTTGTCTGGCACACATCCTCCTGTTCTATCTCAGCTGTATGCTTCTGGATCCTCTGAAACATGCCCTCTGTTCTCTGTCACCATTCACATCCCCGCAATGCCTCCCATCGAGGTTAGCAAATGTCTGGGTGTGAGCTTTAACAGCTGCCAGGGACCAAGAAATTAGGTTTGAGGAGTTTCTGGTAGGATTAAGTAGTCAGTATTTGACCCTTGATTATCAGTCGAACGGTCTTAAGTTACTGTCACTCGCTTTTATTGTGGAAATCTGTTGTAAATATATATTAGAATGAGCCATTCTTCCTGTTCACAGGACGTCTTAAAACCAAGTATTCAGGGATGAATAAGCCGCCTGCTCCTGTTCTACGTAAATACCAAATATGATCAAAACCAGGATAAGACTTGTGTGCATGTGAACTTTCATTCACATATATTAAAACAATCTGTCATAGACCACGGTCAAGATATTCCTGCTATAAAAGATAAATGAGTTACCCAAAACATTTCCAAATATTGGCCATATGCTGTGTAATTCACTCAGCTTTCACTTGTTAATGTTTATATATGTGTGTGTGTGTGTGTGTGTGTATGTATGTATGTATGTATATATATATATATATATATATATATGTGTGTGTGTGTGTGTGTGTGTGTGTGTGTGTGTGTGTGTGTGTGTGTGTGTGTGTATATGAGAGCGAGATAGTAACATTTTCTTTGAGTTGGCTACTGATACTGTATAGGCTTGCTGTGTAAATATTTTCCCAACAGTGATTTGTTTTCATAAGGAACATGATACGCTTGATGTTCAGGAACACGTTGGCTTATGAATTGTTGTGTTAAATATAATGAGCGTGCTTGTGCGTGTCCTCTGAGCGCGTACAGACATTTTCTCCTAAATGTTCTTCTCTGTGTGTGTTTGCATGTTGTCCAAGAGCACACCTCTTCCTGTGTATGTGGCGCGGGTTTCGATGTCCCGTCAGTCCTTGAACACTGTCCCAATGTCCTGCATGTGAATTGGTCATTTCTCTCCAGGCCCTGACAGCTGGGGGGCAGGCGTATCGCTGCCCGCCCCGGCCAGACAGCTGCTCCTTTCCCTCGCCCTGCCCTCCAACAGTGGAGCCTTGTGCGGCGTCCACCTCTCCTGAATGTCAGCACTCATGTAACTACCTCGCGCTCAAATCACCAGCTCTGTGCGTTTCTCTTCACCGAACCCACTCTGCCCACTCGCTCTCCTTCTCCCAGAGGGACCCGTCTGTTTATCTGTCGCACATTTGCACCTCTCCTTTGTTTACGTTTCCCAGCATCTCTGCTTTCCGCAAGACGGCTGGCATGTTATAAACTTCCCCACTGAGGTGAGAACTTTTGCTGTATCGTAAACATCTTGGCTCATTCCCACATCCACAGACATGAGTCATAACTCATCACCTTTTAGTACAAACTAGAATATCCTTCTCAAAAAAGCAGCCAAAGCTTATCAACTGTTTGCAACACTTCATTTAAAATAAGTGAAGAAACAGCCCACGGCCACTATCATTTAGGTGCACATACTGTACTTGTGGTATTGAGCGGGTGTCATATTCTAACCTCATATTTAGGAATGCAGCCTGTGTGTATTTTTCTGATGAAGGAAAATGTTCTTGTTGGTGAAAATAAGCACCTTGGACGTGGTTGAACTTGCGCTCGGAAGCATGACACCATGTCGAGTCCAGCCGAGGAACGCTAATGCGGGAGGCACTAAAGTTAGGCTCCCGCATCAAGACATGAAGGATGGGCCCATCCTGTCAGCTTGTCTTCAGCACAGAAGGCTGCAGGAGGATCAGTCACACTCCGCTTGCAACATGACGGGTCTCAGAGGTTAAAGGGCAGCGCTGCGAAGGCTCCGCGTGGAATAAAGTGTGTGTGGGATGGAGGGGGTGCGGTGATTTATCCGTTAGAATTAATGTATAGAACAAAGAAAGAGACAGAAAGAAAATCAGGCATAATGGGAACAAATTAATCCCGTCACACTCAAAGTGTTTTTTCAATTATGGCAGCTGATCAATTAATCTATAGTGAAGTCACTGATGAATACACACCTTCGTAATGTTCTTAATGGCAATCATCGCAGACAATTCAAGGGATGTTCGTCTCGATGCACACTGTACCTTGCTGCTGTGAGACGACGCACACGGTAATCCAATTAAACATGCAATGCCAAACATATCTCCCTTCATGCATGAGTCTTTCTTTCATCTTTTCATTTTTGAATTTCTCATTATTGCGTGTCACAGAAATGTTCACAGGGAAATGTCTCACCGCAGATTATTAGTTTGATTTCACCGATGGGGGAAAAAAAAAACACCAACTGCAATGCAGACCAAACCTACACTCGGGTTTACTTTGCAGTTAGGTGCATATTAAAAGCTTATACATCCAATTCCTCCATCCGGTCCCGGTGATTATTCTTGCCTGAACCCGGCATGTATTTCATCATGTGGATGTCACTTCGACTAGCAAAACCTACAGACGTTTGCACGACTACTCCGATGCTGCTTTCAATGCACTTTACATTTTTGTGACTACAATCTGTGACAAAAAGAAAAAAAACATTCATATGAAGTTAATTGTAAAGTAAAATATTCTTGTTTATTTTCGGGTGCCGTTATGACGACCTGGTGTACCTGCCTTGAAGCATTGACTTGCACGGCCGTTGGATTCTCGCGAGAATCGCGACAAAGTTATTAACGGATTGTTTCATGGTGGTTTATGTTCTCAAAGAAAAATAAATAACCATCAAACACTCAACAGACGATTTACTGCGGCTGCAGATGCTCGTTTTATTTTCCTCTTCTGCATTTCATTCATGACATCCAACGTGCAGCAGCAAGAACTATGCAGCAGCAAATGTTTTTTTAGGTTTGTTTCTTCAATGTGTGTTTTTGATGAAACTGGCGGGAACACTAAACTGCCCCCTGTTGTCGATTGTGTTTACCCCTGCAACCACCAGCAGCTCTCCTCTCATGTTGCCTTGTCATTCATCAGCAGACTCATTTGCCTAATCTTCGTAGGTCTTTAGAGCGCCGTGGAAATGCTGAAGCAACTTTTTACTTCCTTGGAAAGTAGTCCTGTGACTCTTAAGGAAACTCTCGATGAGGTTCCTTCTCAGAGTAACTTAACCCCTTCCTTGAATATCTTGTTTTTGCTTCATCACTGATCTTGCTACAGTGCTACATGTGTACTCTAGGACCATGTGACATCACTATTGATTGTGGTTACAGACTTGAAGGATAGTGAAACAAAGCTTTAACACTGTAAACGAATGACATTCCCATCGGCGTGAGCAGTACTTTGTGTTTAACGCTAATTAGGAAATGTTAGCCTGCTAAAACACTTCACTAAGACGGTGAACATGGTCAACATACCTGCGAAACATCAGCGTGTTGTTGTTATTATGAGCATTTTGGAATGCAGCTCAATGTAAAGCCTCTCAGAGCCGCCAGCGTGCCTGCAGACAATAATCTGAAAATAATCTGAAACATGTGGATCGGCCTGCAATTAAACACAGTAATACTGCTCCTGAATACTTGTTTGGTAAATGATCAAATAAATGCAGCTTTAGCTTGTTTCTGGCACTGCCGTCCCCTTGAACAGTATAAGCTCAAACACTGTACTCTTCCGTCCTTAAGCTCTGTTTTTAAACCAGTGAAAGAACACATCGCATAATTTACATTGCACCTGCCCACACAAACAGCAGAGTGTGAACGGAATGATTCGAGAAGGATGAGCACTCGGAGCCGAGACAATGCTTGTATGTCAGGCCGTGTCTTTAGACCTTGATCTCTCTTACAGTGCAAATCCTCCCCGGAGGTCATGTGTCTTTCACGCATTTCCTCAATTTTGTCGGCTTTGAATGCCTTTCAAATTAAGGTGTGTGTGTGTGTGTGTGTGTGGGGCTGTGGTTGTGCACCTTTGTGATACTGTGGTTATTGTTTTGTTCTTTTTGTACGACAGTTTGGTGATTTATGTGGCGCCAGCACCAACTGGTTGATCCAGCTTTTTCAAATCGCTTATTTAGAGGAAGCGTCTTCATGTAAATGCTGCTTTCACCCTCTTCCGCACGTACAACTGGCTCATTCCTTTCGTTTGAGCACTGAAACCTTCATGTATAAACCTCTGCATCAGTGTGGAAAAAAACCCCTGCACAGGTCATCATAATTGCGAGTGTGATTTCCAGGACGACGGTGATCTATACAGTTTAACTGCACATCCCCCGCTCTTTAATCTTCCTTCTTGCACTCGCCCTGCAAGGCCCTTCCTCTCGCATGTGAGTTTGGAATGTAAGCGATCACCCTGAGGTTCAAAAGGAAAAGGTCACCCATTTTCATGCGATACTCAATATGCAAATCTCAAGGCAAATGCCAGGACCTTGTTGACCTGACGCTGCGGATGGTTTGAACCAATTGAGAAGCGTAACTCCAAAGTATTTGGAAAAGGGCAGGCACTCTCAACACAGTACTTGGCAGGTGATTGGATGAAACATCTTTCAGTCTTGATTGACAGAAGAAGCCAGTCAGGAGAAGAGCGAACATATCTTTTCCATCATGGAAAACCCATCGTGTCGTTCTTTGCTTTTCTTTCAGTGAAGAAATGCTTTCTAGTTCTGACATAACTGATGCTATTGCGGGATACGCTAACCTCTTTCGGAGGTGCAATTGTTGTTTTGAACTCTCACCTCTCCGGCGTAGTCTGGCACACATCGAAGCCACGCCCCTAGCTGCCAGTAGCTGATTGGTCCGAGCATTGGCTTACCGGACACAAACGCATTACTTGAAGCCTGACGAGATGGATTTTCGTGTGATATGTTATCCCGCGATTCTCACGTGATCTAGATACTTAGCGAGAATCCAACTAGCGTGCAAGGTGAGGATCCTGCAGCCAGCTGGCACGCAATTAAGTGATTCAGATTCCTCCGTGGGCGTGGTGGAACAAACGGATGATGATTATTTTGATTCATGAGAACAGGTCTTCTCGTATACCGAAGCACATGATGTTCATGTAAATGTAAAAAAAAATCCTCTGTTTTTCTCGGCTAAGATCTAATTTCACTCGTTTTTATTGCTCTGCAGCTGAAGCAGAATAAAGGATTGTTTGCTTAGTGTTTGATGTCACTCTTGTTTATGTCCTGGTGAGGAGAATTTCTCTGTTCCCCTGTAAATCTCAGGTGCAGGGAGGTATGTAGTTGTGTTTATGGAGCTCCCTGCAGAGGAGATTGGGGTAATTACACATCTAAAGCCCCTCATAAAACAACAGTCTCTTTGTTCCACCGACGGGGGTGCCTGGCTGGGGATGGGGTCATGGAGTGCGTTCAGTCCAAGGATCGGATTTGAACGTGTATCATTGGATTCAAGTCACACAAACAGAAACACACACAGCATGCGGATGAGTGCGCAAAGACGTAACAGATAAATTTGGAGGTGCAATATGTGGCAATACATTGTATTGTTTTTCAGAAAAATGACAAATTGAAGTATAAGATGAAGTTCCCTCTCTGCAATTGTTATTCCACAGGGAAATAAAGAGCATCACTAAAAGGGTGGTTGGTTTCAGTGCAGTAAACTTTCCAATAACGCATAAAATCTTGTTTGCATTCTGCGCTGGAGGTTGTCAGTGGATGGCATTCGAAGAGCAAATGTCAGAGATGGGGGTGTAATCAAAACAGGGCGGTGAAAATATTGAAAAACTCGTGAAAAAAACGAATTACTCGAGATAACATTCCCCAAAGACATTCTTTTAAAGGTCAGGCTAATAAACACGTTTTTTTTCCACCCATACAAAATACAGTGTTACTGTTTATTGCATGCAAACAGATGCTCCAACTTACATCCTGACTTCAGCTGACTTTCAAGCAGAAGCACAAACTCGCATAGAATTGTAACATTACTGAAGGTCTTATAATTAGCTGTTACTATGAGTACCGCTCGACGTTATAGAGACAAAGGTGCAAGTATCACAGGAAGTGACTCACCGCTGTCACTACAAGTGAGCAGGATATTGGGGCTGGTGCAGTCGTGCAAGTGGGCGACTGCGGCTCAGAAGGTAGAGCGGCTCGTCCCTCAATCAGAAGATTCGATTTGCTTCCTCCGGTCCATGTCGATGTGTCCTTGGGGAAGACACTTAACTCCAAATTGCTCCCGAAGGCTGTGCAATCGATGTGTGAATGGGTGTGAATGATTAGTTAGTGATGGGTTAACACCCAGGTAAATGGGTTTACCATTTACCTGGGTGTTAACTTAAAGCTATTGATTTTGTCCCTGTGGACAAAAGCCGATTTGTTTGAGCCGATTTGTTTGAGCACCAGAGTCTCTTTAGAAAACCATTCATTGTACTGCAGCATGGTCTGACAGTCTGCTCTGTGCAGTCTTGGTTCTGGTTCTCCCGTGCCTCCCTTCCTGCCAGCGGGCCCACTTCCACTGCCTGGGCCTCCAGCAGTGTGGTGTCGGTTCTTGGTGAAGTCTCTGAGGTAGAGGAGTGAACGGCGTTATCCAGGCGATATGAACATATTCGGGGAAACATACTGGCTCATAGCCCTCCGACAGGGAGGGGATGTTGTGTTAACCAGACTTCATCTGACACAACACCTCCTAAACTATCAAGAGTGAACACACACAGTGAACACACTTTAACGAGCCTTCAGCCTCCATATTGTCTCCCTAAAGTGCAACAAAGAGTGGGTAAGGAGCTTTTCCTTTGTGTCAGCAGTCGGCGCTTCATGCCCCAAAAGCTTCACCCCTGGAGAGTGCAATCTGTGCACAAGCTCTCCTGGACTGTGTTTTTGCATTCCTTCGTATTGGATTCATATACCAGGACTTTTCTTTACCTATTGTCTCTGCATCGCATCAGCATCAGCAAGCAATAATAAAAGCTATTATTTTCAACAAAAGCATTCGATTTGCAGATAGAGATGAAGAGTGCCAGGGAAAATGGGACTCCAATTTTGGTGATTTTCATGTTTTCACTTCAATCGAAGAATCAAGTGCTCCTCTGGGGCTTGAGAAACCTCGAGCACATTTGGTCTTATGAAACCCTTTGAAATCCCACTGGTTGGTCTAAAAAAAATATGCTCGGTGGTCAAGCTTAAAACAAGACGGCGTTTCTTTGGTCTCAAAGTTCGAATTTTGGAGAGTTCTCACTCAACAGTGGTGGTCTGTGCTATTCCAAGACACATTATGCACAGCAGAAGCGTTACACATTACACATCACTGCTTTGTCTGCGTTTATTGTCAGAACATGTCTAGAGGTAGACGTGACACATGCAGAGAAATGAGATAGAACATGGATTTCTGTCTAATGTGCAGAGTTCAGATTACAAAAGTGCTGTCAGAAATCAGATATGTGAGGGGGGGGAAGCAGTCTTGGATATATGTTTCATGGCTGCAGGCGTCCTGTTTCGCCACCCTCCCAGCTGTCGGGGCACAGACTGTTATGACAAGAAACATTGTAGAGTTACGTCAGCTGTCCAACCTCGATACCATCACGGTACTTCTAATGGAAACACGGACATGCCGTCACAATCAACTGCTCCAAGGTCTCAGGTTTTAGGGTCAATGGGTGAAAACGATCCCGGCAGGCTTTATAGAAATGCGAGAGCAAATAAATCAGAGGAGATGGAAAGAGCAAAAACAACAAGTAGAAAAAACAGTGCGTTGCTGATGTGGAAAGGAGCGATCTTAGTGTTCATTACGCCCCACTTCTGGACAGGTGGCTCTCACAATGAGGCCTGCTGAGTGAAGTACTTGTGTGAGATTAATAGTTGCGATAAGGCTGAAATGAGAGACGGAGAGGGGGAGGGAGACGGACTACAGGAGGAAGAGAAGAGACGCTCTGCGAGAGAGACGGAAGAAAAGGGGCAGACTTTGAGAGGGAAACTCACCTGGCCGCCCGCCAGCGGGATGTCAGCGGCCTCTAGACTAGTGGCTATACATTACCCCAGCCTATTAAAATATTACGCACACTGATTGATGCGGACAGCCTGACTAGAGGGTGGCGACTGTGTGGGCAAATGTGTCTGTCTTCATTTAGGCCCCACTGCCTCTGAATCCCATTTCTATCGCCAAATGTCCTGCAAACAACATGACTGTGGATTTTCTTGAGGGTTTCTGAGACGGATGTTTACGCGAAGCGCTGGTAAAAACCAGCGAAGAAGAATTAAACCATCGGCGTGTTTGCTCGCTCAACAAAGGCGATGACTCTCTTTGTGGCAAATCAATTAGCGAGCACGTCGTCGTTGCTTCATCACCGCGGCTCTTCTTACTGTTGAAGTCATCGGAGACGCCTGCACTGCAGCACGAATGGCACATGACCATCCTCCCTTGTAATAGACTCTAGGGATGCCCCCCCAACACCCTCCACCACCCCATATACTTACACCCCGCCACACACACACACACTTGAACTTGGCTCTGTCGGCCAGATCAGTAAATAATTACAGGCAGCCAGGCAGACAGCGCCGTAATTGAATGTACAGCAAGTTGAGATATGGTGATGGACAGATTCCCATTAACCTAATCCACTTCATTGCAGTTCTCCCGAGGGCAAGTTGTGTTCAAACACAGCCTAATCCACCTACAGAGTGGCCCCTCGCCGACAAAGTAAACCCAGAGATCGACAGTATCCCTGCAGCGTGCGCGGTCTGCACCCCGTCCTTGCGGTTTTGTTCTTGATCCTCGTCCACCTGTGCGAGTTGTGTGTCTGCTGAGGCGGTATTGTACATGTGTGTGTTGCCTCCACTGGGAGAGGCCGAAGGAGGCAGTCCCCTCCTTTTTGAACGCCATCTTCAGTGCAGCCTTTCACTCTGAAACACTTTAACGCTCGACTGTGTGAGGAGATGTGCTCGTTTGAACTTGCAACCTTGTCCTGGCGAACCCATTCCAGCTGAGCGACCCCCACTCGAGGCTCAGCGGTTCGCGGGAAGGAGTGCAGCACATAGACGGTCCCGTCAGGGCAGCTGCGAAGGCCGTCTCATTTAGCGCTCTGCTGTCGATTGCGTTCTGGAGCCTGTCATGTACGTTGGCTGTATTATAAGCGAGACAGAAAACACGATTTTGGCCATAACTCAAGCTTTCCCACATGTATAACAGGTTCAAATGAGGACGTGATGACATTTTTGGACATATGCGGATGTAAACTGCAACTTGACGGTTGGCAGGGACATACAACCGCAAGGCAGTAATTCTACTTTCATCAGTTTCAAGGAGAAAAACACCTGCATTGGTTATTAAGTCAAACACTCTACATGACAAGGCGGCTGCAGTGGTTTCAGGGTCAGTGGCAAGTGAGAAGATGCTCATATGAATCATTTTATCAGCGTTCGTATGGATCGTCAACAGGTGCTTGATCAGAAAACGCTCGTATAGTTCATTTTAGAACATGGCAACCTGTTTTGTTGTTCATGTCGGAGGACCTTTTAGTTTCAAAACTGTTCTCTTGCTGTGAAAAATCATGCAGAAGTTGTCTAAATGGTGCAAATTTGGTATATGGATGAGGCCAGATAATCTAAAGTGCTAATTGACAAACGCTTTATTTCATAGCTGACATGCTCCAGATTGACTTTCAGCCTCTGATGTCGGTACCTCAGCGTCCTTTATCAGGAGTTGTTATGGTATTCCTCCTGCCCTCTGCAATGGGGTCATCTGGAAGGTTTGTGTCAATGTGTGTGGTTAAATATTTAAACATTTGCCGAATGCACCCGTCTGCACAGCTTTGTTGAAACCAGCCTGTCTGAAACTGTATTCCAGTGTGTGACAGTGACAATAGTAAGGCGATAGTAGTGAGCCTCTCCGGTTGCCCTGTGGGACCCATTAGAAGCGATGGCATTAAACCTTCGAGCAGACACAACAAAACCTCAACATGGCAAAATATACAGGAATTCGATTAGTTTGCCATGTGTTTTTCCTCTTCCTTCTTTTGAAAATCTGTATTGTGCTGAACAGTGTCACTCATTCGTCCAGTCTGTGACTCATCTTATGTAGAATAGGAGGTCGGAGTGCGATATTCACAGTGACAGTCACTGAAATCCCTCAATATTAAAGTTAGAGATGTGTGGGAAGTATTGTGAGAAACAGAAGTTGGTGTTTCATATGTGTTTCTGTTTTTATGCATTTCTGTGTGTGTGTGTGTGTGTGTGTGTGTGTGTGCGCGCTCGCCTGAAGAACAGATGCTGTTGCCTCAGACTGCCTTTGCGTGTCCTGTGGGAGTCCTTCATGTTTATTTCATCAGTTCTAGCGCTGCAGACGTATCACCTCTCCGAGCTCCTAGGACATTGCGCAAGGGTCATGTTGTCATGTTGTGCGTTTCCTTGCGTGAACACACGCATAAGCATGCACCATCGTGCACAACTGTGAATTAAGTGTATACCGACATACAGTTTACCCTCATGTCAGTAAGTGCAGTCGTAGGATGTAGTTTTATTAGAAGGTCAGTTGACCCAAATTTCAAGAAGACATAATATCCGTCTTACCGTCTTACCTTAGTGGTGTATTTTTAAAGTTGTCTATCTCTATTGCAGCTCAAAGTGTGGAAAATGATAGTTGCCAGCAACAGAAACAATGATTTTTTTCTGGTGGGGGGATTTAGGCGAACTGACCCTTTAATAACTGTTCTCACACCACTTTCTACGGTGTGAGTCTGCTAAACCACATGGAGCATGTACACTTAAGTCACTCGGAATCTGTACTGCTCAGTGTAAAATATTATTTTTGGCACAAGTGATGGAAAAGGCCTGCAGGTGTTCTTTCCTGAATGGTGAGACGCCTTCCTTTAATCACTCAAGCTGCGAATCAGGTGGACCTGGGAAGAAAGGGCTCTAAACAAAAAACACAAATGAAACCTAAATTCCGAGCATAGCTCAGTCATGTGAGCATGAGTCACCACAACGGGTATGCCGACATTAAAGGCCAGTTAAATCCCTGCACGCCATTCTAGGCATCTGAGCTACCGGCAGGACTTGCAGAGAACAAGGGGCATGCTGCCTTTTTAAGCTGCAGTGTAAGAAATGTGCTTAATTCTGAATAATGTTAAGCTTAATTTAAATCATAATGTAGGGCCCTAAAGAATGTCCCTGATTGAGACACTGTTGAGGTTTCAGCACAAAGTTAATTCTATACTGCCATTAACAGGACAGCTTCTCTGCACACACTAGATAACAAAGGACTGGTGGATTTGCATGTTAAAGCTGTACAACTGACTATTTTATTTATATTATTTATACCTCAAATTTCAATCATCTTTTCTTTTTGTAAGGAAATATAAACCGCTATTTTCCTTTCTTTTTAAAAGCTTCTTTTAAACATTTAGTTAGCATTGTTTGCTAACGTTGGCATTGATTCCAACAAGATGGTGCATGACCAAAACACCAAAGATATCTATCTATCTATCTATCTATCTATCTATCTATCTATCTATCTATCTATCTATCTATCTATCTATCTATCTATCTATCTATCTATCTATCTATCTATCTATCTATCTATCTATCTATCATAATTTCCCTTCTACTTTAAGATTACTTCAGAAAGAGAGGACGGGTTATTTCTCTAGAATCAAGGAGAATTTTTTGTAAAATGTTGCACCACCTACAAGTTCCTGTACCATCTTGCCCACTCTGTATATGTCGGCTATGAGACTACATTGCTTCAGCCTGGATTCACTTTAATTATATTTTGTGTTTGAACTGCTTCTGTGAGGCCAGTGTGCATCTGCTCTTTCTGTGTTTAGATAGAGAGGAGATATATATACGGTCAACCATCTGGAGACATCTGCTCCATTTCCAGCCAACGCAATCGGGTCAGCAGAGTCTACCCCTCGGATAGCATACCGACCAATACTCTTACCTGAGGGGCCGAGAAGAGGAATTCACAGGAATTCAGACGACTCTAATTAGAGGTTGATTTTTTTTCTTTTTATATCTCTGTGGAATGTGGATGAACTAACCAAGTGTGCTGCCATACGTATACTTTTGGTGACCACAAAAAGAGGTGAGAGGGAGAGTCGAGGAGAGGGGGAGACGGAGGCAGGACACGCAGGAGGGAATAAACTTGACAAAGATGAATGTGGGAAGCCTCCATTTATCTCTGATCCCTTCACTTACACGTCCACACAAAGAGAGAGAGGGAAGAAGAGGAGATTTGATTCGCCTGAGTTTGGGTGAGGAAATGCAAGTACACCACCGCATTTAAAGCATTTTTTAGATATCCAGACATCAATATGCACATCAATATGTACAAAGCGTGTGACTTTGACAAAAGGAAAAAACTGTTTGCATCTTGTCTTATTCTAATGACCCCAATGTTTTTTTAACCAATGAGTTTTTCCATTAAACCATGATCATGATCCATCCCTAACATTAACAACCACGCTGCCTCCGCTTAACCAAACCTTCACTATAGAGGTGGCACATCCGTGCGCGTTCACATGAATCATTTCAGTGATATGGATCCCTTTGGAAAACAATGTTGACACTGAAGAGAAAACGCTCATGTGGATCATTTTTCAAGTCTATCTTCATACTCCGCTATGTGGAGGGGTTACGGCTTGCTTTATGATGAAATGAATGGGCATGGAAGTGTGTCTTTGCCACTTGGTGTCAGCGGGAAACGACACAACATTTGACATATTGTTATCTTTTTTTTATTGATATGGCGAACTCGTTGGCAAACGGTTGCTAATTTACGCATCCAGCAGTTACAGAGCAGCATTGTCCTTCATTTGGAGTTGTATTTCTGGCCATCTGGTGAATGTAAGTCCAATATTCACTCTCTCTCTCTCTGTTTCTGGTCTCTAACCACTCTGAGGGAAACATTTGCCTCTTTAAATGCTAAATGCTTCACTGTGCTTACCAAGTACCTGTGAACTGGTTTGGAGCTGCTCAGATAGTGTACAGTGGGTTTAGACTGTAAGAAGCTGCTGCGGACATGAAAGCTTTGTCTGCAGACCTTTTCTTACTTTCTCTTTATTGCCTGCAACACCGAACACAAACGCCAGGTCCTCTGTACAGCGCTGCTTGTTCACTGAAGGTAGAAAGCTTCAGAGAACATGATTGTGTCTCCTTTTAACTACCTCTGTGCTTTAGTATTCAGCCAACACCTCACTCTGGGAAATTGAGAGGATTATGTTGGAGCTTATTGGGCTGAATCAGATTTAACAGGTTGTGTTTTGCTGACACAAAACAACCTTTAAAGATTCAACAGTACAGATCAGGCAGTTTTTAATCATCTACATTTTCAATAAGCTTTCATATCTTATCTCCTTCCAAAAACTATTTTTTCGTTTTTTTTCAACTAAGCTTCTGTTTTCTGACCTCACTACATTTCACAAACTTTTCAAAAAATATCTCCAGTTCTCAGCCAAAGCGACTATACCATCAATAAAAGAGTATTTCTGTTGTGCTTCTCATCTCTCTGTGGGTGTATGAATCTCTAGCGGCGATGGTTTATAGGCGTCCACTGACTGATATGAGGCCTGTCTTCTACAGGAGAGGCAGATAAGAGCTTACAGCATTACCCTGCAGAGCAGCGTCCAGCACTGGCCCCATAAATCACATAACGCTCGTAGAGTGTTGACCGGGTGTTTGTGTGTGCTGGTGGGGGTGTGGGTGAATGGGAATGGAGGTTTGGTGCGTGACCACCTGCACTTATATGCTTGATGATACATCACGAGCACGTGACACGCTGTTCGTTGACGTTAAATCGATTTTTAGCACACGGCTTTCTTCATCACAGCGGTAATTACCTCTGCGACACACACTGAAACACATTGTCGGGAAGCTGCTGAGGAATTAAAACAAACAAAAAAAATGACCTCTTATATGAATGGGCGTGATGAAAGTCTCACCATCGATCATCGCAGATTCCTCCTGAGAAAAACATGTGTGTGGCCAGAGGATCCATAGGACACAGAGGAAGACATTGTCGACCGGGCTGACAGCGTGGCCGGACTGGAAATGAGCTAACCAGCACCGAGGGAGCTGACGACACTCATCTCTGTCTTTGCCCAAAGATTTGTAAAGCAAAATGTCGTTCTGAAAACATGACAGCAATCTATACTGAGGCCACGTTCAGACCTCCTTTAGCCCTGCATGACAATATCCAGCTCCCTTATTCATCTTTATGAAGCCAGGCTGATGATGCAGCGGGGTTGCCAGGGGAAACAAAAGTTGTGAAAAAGAAAAAGGCAAGACACCGCAGTGGCCAATTCAATACATGTAAGCCCACATATACAGTCGATTCTTTTGTAATTCTCATACTGTTCGTACTTACTCTGACCATAAGTAATGCATCGTAATACTTAAACAGCCGGCGTAATCGGCTGCCACTAAGGAAGTCGAGTGACGTCGCACGAAGAGCGACAAAGTCAGCGTGAGAGGGACTTTCACACGGGAGACTGCTGTTCATGTCGCGTGTGAAGTCACTTACTTACTTAATAACTTAGGCCACCTACGCAAGCTACAACAAACAAAACCTCGTGATTTGACTTAACAAACATACTTATTTGAACCCAAACCGAATCTTAAACCAAGTAGTTTTGTTGCCTGTTGCAGGCTCTGCACTGCAGGGGGTTGCAGGCGCACTGGTCACTCCCTTTGCTGGACATTCGTAGGAGAACACACAAAAAATTAGAAATAACTTCTCATTTTCCTCAGCTGGACACGTGAAATCTTGTATTAGTTGTAGTGATTTGGCGTCTGATAAGCCTTCCAACGTATGAATCTGTTATTCAAACTGGACTCACTGCCTTTTAAATAGTGTCAATAGTGGCTAACGATAAATGTTGATGAATCATTTAGTAGTGCTGTAAATCGGTAATAATCTATTTAAGTGAAGGATCTGTTTGGGTGGCAGATATGCGCTGCTCTTACTTTGTCTTTTTCTGTTGGTTATTGGTAAGAACTCCTCCCGTGGACTGTTTGAACCTCCTTCCATCTGGAAAAACACGAGAAATATTCATTACTTATGGTATTTAACTGACTTGATAGCTTATTGCCAAGTCTGGGTTTTCTGCCTTAAGTCTGCATGTTGTTGGTCTGCACGTTTTTCTTTCGATCTAGTAGCAGCTAAGCCTCTATATACCGCTGTAGTTGCATCCCCTCCTGCAAACATGGCCTTGTCTCATCTAATCAATGTGTTGTTACCATTGTTTCTATTCTCTCAAAGCTCAATACAACTGTCTAAAACTGCTTTGTGAGACCTGATCCAAAGATGTTGTGATTAACTCTTATAACCCTGAGTACGTTTGAGGTTTCCAGATGGAAAGGCACTCTAGCAGCTCAAGGATATCGTTCCTATCTGTAACTGTATGAATATGGAGGCGGTATGACGGATGAGAAACAGTGACTCAGTCTGTTTTCTCAAGCCAAGGAGTGGACAAGCCCCCCCCCCACCCCCGTCCTGTCCAATAAGAGTCAGTGACCCCGCTGATTCTTAGAGGCAGACATCATTGTTCATGGTTGTTTTGATTCCGTCGTCCCTGGCGAAACCACCCAGTGTTGCAGTCCAGCAAGACTGGGTCGCTGCCGCGGCGCTACGTCATGTTGGATTAAGTCAAGTGTCTCCACCCTGGCTGCATGCCAACAGGGGTCAGGCTGGGCGGCCTGCCTATGAAAACACAACCGTCTCCCTTCCTCTCTGTTACGCTAACAAGAAAGAGCACTACAGGGAGAGGAGGTTTAACTAGCATGTGGAGTCTTCAGAGATGAGTATCTCTGAAAGAGGCCCCGCTCAATTCAAGTAGGATTGGCTAACCACTTCTATGTGTGTGTGTGTGTGTGTGTGTGTGTGTGTGTGTGTGTGTGTGTGTGTGTGTGTGCGAGTGAATTATGGCTTACCAGAGTGTGTCAAAATTGTTAGAACGGTGTCAGTCTGGGTTAAAGCCATGTGCAATCCCCATCGCCAGCTCCACCCTGTCTTTAAGGAGTGATCTCACCTTCCAGATGGCTCGTTGTTTTCACGGTGGCTGTCTCGGTCTCAGTCCCAGCCCGACACGCATTTCTATAAAGTTTTGCACGACGTGTATTCACAGCGTGTTTGCACGCTAACAGTTCAACTGTAAAGATTAAGACACTCCCATGTAAATGTCTTAATCCGATTTAGTTTGTCTGTGTTAAACCAAATAACAAAGGTAAGTTAGTGCTCTGTCATTTTCTTTATCTCAGCCAAAGAGCAAATATGTAGTCCGACTTAACTTGGTGTTTTGATGATGTGCATTTAACAGAGGCGCGTCTGTTTTGCATCGGTGAGGATGAATTGAAAACAATTCATTGCAGTACTTTAAAGCATGTAAACGCCTTCACCATCACCTTGATTTCATCCAGCGATATCGTTCATTTGAAAACTGTCTCACGCTTTATCTCAAAGCAACATTGTTCAAGTGAGGAGATGCTCATCTTGATCTTTTTTACAGTGGAAGGTATGAGCACCAGCTATCTGATTGTCATCTTCCTGCTTGACTTCTGTTTCTTGCAAGAAGAAATATTTTTTTAGACAATCCCTATCTACCTCTACCTCCAGGAAAGCATTCAGTCATAACCTTTTTGCACTTTGCCTCGTTTCCTGTGGGGAATCATGTTTCCAATGCCGCTGCCCCTTTTAATGGCAATCTCACACAGCAATCATTGCATTCAAACCTGGAAGTGTAACGCAAACAAAGCTTGCAATCTGCAACCAAAGATCAGTGTTTCCACAGCGGCAAACCTCACGAGGAGAGTGTCGTGCATTTGGTGTGACCGGTAAACACACGCCGTTGCCTGGCAGCCTCGTGATAAGGAGACTGTTTGTGAGTGCGGCAGAAAAAGTTCTTATCTGTCCACATTTCCATTACAGGCAAAGTGTGTATGTTAATGGAAAAAGTCAGACAAACTAGCATAATTAGTGTTCCATAGGAGAGTCAACACTGTGGGCACACATGTACGGACACTGTCAACTGTCTCTACAGCGATGTCTATTATCGGCTGCATCCATTAAGCGCTTTGAGCTCTCATGAATTCTCCGTGTGAGAAACGGAGGCAATGAAGAAGAAGTAAATGAGAAGAGGACAGTGTGCAGAGTGCAGTCTGAGGCTTAATGAAAGCAGGGATATGTATAATGTATGTTCCCCTGGCCACGGCCAAAGTCCCTGCTCTGGATCATTTTGATGGCGTGCTCCTTCTTGGATGCCACCGCTCGGCCAAAGGAGAATTCAACTCGGCAACGCCTATGCTGAGGGATTACGTAGGTTCACTTTCTCCCTCTCTCGCCTCCGATTTCCATCTCTTCTCTGCATCTGTCACCATGCACCAGTCCCCACTTTTCACACCATCCCTCCTCTCTCACCTTGTCTTCTCTCTCTCTCGCTCTCTTTCTCTCTCTCTCCCCCCACTTTGATCCAGCTCATGTAATCCATTCATCCATCTCTGTACTCTCACAGGGCTTAAACAGAGGGAGCATTGACAGTGTGGTGAGAATGCACAAACATATAGTCTTTCATTAGCCAAAAAGGTCCAAATGTCGACTTCACGTCTTGGGATCTCTGAGCTAATTGGAAGAGAGGAGGGTCCCCAGACGTCACTTTCTTTTCTGCCACTAAAGTGTGAAACCAAATAGGCTACTCTTCTTACAGTTAATGTTACCCTTTTTGTTCCGAATGAGAGGGTAACAGTATCTTCTGTGTAAAAAAGTCTCCTATCAGTGAAATATAAAATCCAAGAAAGACATACAAAGAGTGAAATGAGGAAGATAAACACAGTTTAGTTGTTTTATTTCACTATACTTTTGTGTTTTTGGGAAGGCAAAAGAAGAACACACACATCTTTAAATGCCAAGTCTTTCTCTCATAGCTTATGTGGAGAATCCAAAGACTGATAGTCTGTAGTTAGAGTTGCTGAGCTATGATTGGACAATCGCCGTTCAGGGGCTTGATCAGGAAGCGTTCCATTGACAGGATTTGGGTGTCCGCTGCTTATATGGAGCCAGGAAAGTGACTTTCGATTTTGGCATTTAAAAAAATAAAAGTTGGCATTGTAAACACAAGGCTAGGGTGGGCAATTTATTTTGATGCATTCGTCCTCCAGCAGTCGTTGGGGGGGAATGGCTTTTGGAGGGAGGCCTGAAGGGAGGGGCTGGGAGTTTTTCGCTTGGATGCTTTCGTCTTGAGAAAAGAAGATGCTCTCGCTCAGCATCACAATTCATTGATCGTACTAGCGATTGGTCCCTGTGGAACTTCTTCTTCTTGTTTGTAAAGTCATTTAAAATACTCTTGATGAAGGTCCAGAGGTGCTGGAGCATTAGCATGATCAATAAATTGTGACGCGAGTGTGCCAGATCTTCTTTTCTCAAGACTCAAGCTTTCTTAAGCACCTGCATCTCAGATAGTTGGATGTGAGACTAGGTTGGATACTTTAAGAATAAGTTGTCTACCGAAGCTTAAAAGAATGAATATTTATCTTTTTAACTTGCTATCTTATCTTTGTTTTATATTTATGATATTTATTATGATGGGGTTTTCAATGACACTCTTTAGATCTTTTGTTCTCATGTCTTTACTCAGTGATGTGGAGGGGATGGGTTTGAAGGAAGGGGGCAAGGAAAGCCTGATTTACATATAATCTGCATACTAAGGAGAGAATGTCACTCTTTTCCTGAACCGCCATCTGCTCCGAAGCCTCTGGCATGACCACACACCTACGACAATGGCTTCCACAAGTTCACCTGGAACTCCCAAGCTGTGAGTAAGTCAGTTCCTCTCTGCCATTGTTTTTTTTCCCAGGTTTTGGTTAAAGTTAACTTCTAACTGATGCTGTTCTGTCATAACAAGTGCTAACATTAGCTAACACGTATTAGTTCATGTCTTCAACTGCAAATTTGATTTTGAACTCCAAATTTTACCTTCAATGACAAAATCTAAAGTCACTACTCGCTCCAGATACCTGCAGGGATTTGATTTGCATCTGTTTAATCCAAATGCATAATGTAGAACAATGCTTTGTTTGAGGATGTTCTTTCTCGACATAAGCCAGTGTGCTGGATGTGTTTAATTAATGTGCACACAGTCACACAGGCAGTGATGTATCCCTGTGTGGTTTCAAAATCACGCGTTCTTCCTCGATCTTCTCTCCATTCTCAATCTTGGCATGTGTTAATACTGAGACATAACACCTTCTACATGAGCTTAGAGCTCTATGTGAGACCCACGGTGAATTATCGAAAACGTGCAGCTCACAGCTCATATTATGAGTATCTCATCATAGACTTGCAGTGTTTGCAGTATTAATGATCTTTATTAATATTTCAATTTTAGATAAATATGTCTGACACATGCTTGGACAACGATAAAACATTATCTAAATGGAATGACACTTGATGGGAGAGTTTTCAGCTTTGTTTCGTACTCTGGAGAGCATTGCATAGCGTATTAAAATGTTGATTGTCCTTCAAGCTTTGTCTGGAGAAGAGTCTGAACCGAGGTGATTTTCTGTCAGGGGGATGTGGTTGATATATGAATTGTCACCAGTGGGCCTCGGCCCTTCCAATCAAATCCCTAAAGCCCCAAGCACCGCAAAGGCCCACTAAATCACCTGGCTGTCCTGTCCGCCAACAAAAGAGTGGAGGGCGGCAGCGCATCCAGTCTCTGGATCTTCCCGTAGCCTACGTACAATGAAATAAACCAGTGAAGTTCACCAAAAAGAAATGCGGGCCGTCAGTATGCGCATGGATTAACTTCCAAACTTGATGAGCTTGTTGCAGTAGTGGGAAAGTAATGAGGGGAGAGCCACAGGTTTGCTGTGGAGGTTGAGACTTGGAGAGGGCTGCGCTCAATATGTCACGTATATACAGCTGCAGAGCTGCTGTTCTAGTCACTGTCCATGTGGCCTTGGAAGTCAGATTAATGTTGCAGGTTGATCAAACGGTGAGAAACATCTGGACTCCTTGTCCCTGAGAGCCGTTTCCCTCTGGGTTTGACTGTCTGGCCTTTAAATAAACCAAAATGAGTCCAACATTGCCAGTTTACAATTTTGCATGCAAGTAGTGACTTCATCTGCAGTGACTGATTGTATTCAGGTTATAGATGCAGTTTTAATGCTCTCGTGTTCCAGGATTCATCATTTAGCAACAAAAGCTCCGGGCTACTGAAATAATCTTTGAAAACTGGTATGAAATATATCAAAGTCAGAATTAAGATCAAGCTGCCTGGCAGTTGAATCTCATCTTTCATGAGAAGAACTGCGTCACGGAGTTTGTTTTTACATACTATAATTATTTTGCCTCGTATATTCTGTTCCAATGTTGTTGTTTTTATGCAGAAAGGGTTAGCCAAAGCGTCAGCCTATAGTATACGTTAGCCATCTTTGTGGTCGCTGTGCCACTAACGGGGCTGTTTTGTTTATTCGATTACATCCAAAGTGGCTGAAACTAGAAAGCAACCCGCGCCTTCATTTTGTCCTCCTTGCAGCCAGGAGACCACCCCGCAGAGAGTAGAGCGGGTCGGCACCCATGCAGCTCCACCAGACGTACACAGCCACTCACATTCAACCAGCACAAACCACAGGGCCAACGTCCCAGCAGCCTTTTGGAGTGCTGGGTTGAACTCGTGTCACGGCAGCAACACAACGTTTGCAGATCCGGTGCTGGGGTTTGCACTTGCTGAATTCGAGCTAACCGCTAACTGGAGGGACGTCACTGAGGGGAGACTGGCGCTACAATGACTCAATATCGGCTCTCGAGGAACAAGTCGTTTTACAAAACGGTGCTTTCCAGTAGATATCTCTGCCGCACAATACATGACATATTTGGCATCAATTTTACACTCTTTTGATATTGTTAGTTTAACTGACATTCTGGCCAGATCTTACACTTTGCATCTTTAAGACTTATGTTAAACTTTAGTGTCTGTTTGCTCATGCATCTAGAAACATGTAGAGTCACGGACATCTAGAATCAAACTGCTTGGATGTGTGAAAGTCCAGTTCTATTTCTTGACCTGACTCCAACTCTTCTCTCGGGGGACAAAGGGCAGACACAATGTGATCAACTTCTGAGGTTTCGATCCAACGGACCACAACAACAGCTTGGAATAAACGGTTTCAAGCAGTGTAACTTCCAAGACGAGAATGAATCCCACTGTTTATCCTGGGAGAGTTGATGAATTAGCAGCGCTTAATTAGAATGTGCTATCTCAGATGGGCTTCACGAAATGAGAGTGCCAAGACGCGAGAGCTCTCCGTTTCTTTCTCTCTGAAACAAAACCGACTCATTGACTGCGAGGGGCCAGAATTTTATTTTGTTTTGTCCTTTTTTTTTATTTTTCATAATGTAACGCTGACTCTGTATTTGTTCTCTGTTTAACTCTTCTTGGCATGTTGTTCCCATTTGTACAGGCCTGTTGGGTGGTTGTCAGCAACACGAATGCAAATTGTGAAACTCTAAATCTTATAAGTGCTGCTTTGTTTCTCTTACCATAAAATAGTTCAACTTAAGTAGCTCTTCTCCTTTTGTTTAATAGCTGCAACAAAAGAGAATTTCCTCCAAGACTTTAATTCTCTAATCCTGGGGAGGACACAACAACACAAAGTAGACACAAGGTGTAGGAAGCTCACTGTTCCTGCAGGCCTTTGTAAATAATGATAAAACTGTCTCATTACTTCCCTATAGCAAGTGTAAACCCACTGATGTGTTCACCACAGAGGCTGCTGCTGCCTGCTGTACCTACTGAGAGGCAAAGGCTCACAGAACAATTGGAAAACATACCGACTAAAGTCATCCAGTGATTTGAAAGAGATGATACTAATATTTTTCCTTATTTAACTCAAATTTATTCACATTTCCCATCATCATGCGATATGAATTGTGATGGTGGCGAGGACGCTCAGTCCCAGGAGAAGGTAACATAATTTATAATCTCTTCTCCTTCAATTCTGGGAGAGCTGATGTTGTCAGGATTGCAACTGCAGTGATCGTGGCATTATAATGTTGTGTTTGGATGAATTACCATAATGGTCTCATTTGCAATGATGGATCACATTTGCCAAGGCAGCAGTACTGTAAGTCTCAGCAAGCTGTTTTCTATTTCAAGTATGTTGGAACCAAACTGAGCCTTCCAGCAGGTACTGTAAACCAGACAGTGGTGGCGTTGAGATTTAGATTTTCATGAGCACTAAATGAAAATTATAACTTTTAAACTTATGTCTTCATTGTTTTGGCGACAGTCGTTTTGGTTTTACTAACTCATCGAGATCTGTGCAGACAATCGGCCCAGTTGGTTTATTATTTAAACGACTTATTCAAAAGTGAGCACATCCAAAACTATAATCCCTCTTTGCACAAGAAAGACTGCGTGTATGCTAATTCTGCTGCGCAAGAAAGTCAATATATAAAATTTGAATGGCTGTCAACAGACAGAATGGGTCATAATTTCATGTTTGCCTTGTTTTGATCCGCCACTACAGCGTCAGATGGATGTCTGAGAGCTGTATCAGACAAAAGGACACACCTGGTGCTGATTTCGTTGGAGAAGTTAAGTCTGTAAAATACAAGTGCACACAACATACTGTGAATAATATGTACACGGGCACACAGCCGTGCAAGTATATGGCTGAAACACAGGGGTCTGGGTGATAAGGATTTTCCATTCACGTCTTTGTTTGGCAGGCAGACAGTTGGGGGGGGGGGGGGGGGTGGACACGCAGGATGGAGGATTTTGGGCTCCAACTGGGAAGATTTTCTTTTCTGCAAGAAACATCACAGCCGGCTCAAAGCAGGAAGCAGAAGTCTTTGTCTAACCCTCGCATTATTAGCAGGCCATGGCCGCACGCGCACCTTAGGTTTTGTGAACAGGCTGTTTTGAATGTTGCCTCTCTGTCTCACATAACTGCATTTCTTTTCTCCGCTTCCTCATAACTCTGGCCTGCAGCACTCTTATTTTGGAGAAGTATGTGACCTTATTCCAGGGCTGCCTTGATTCGTTTGATTCCGCTTTACCTGTGCACCGTCAAGCCCAATGTATGAAATGACACCAAGCAGAAAAGGAAAACAATCTCTGAATGAACATATATATTTGCAGTCACCTACACTTTTCAGCCTCCTGCTCTGAGTTTAATGAAAAAGGCGTGTGCGCTTACAGCTGTTAGCAACTGTTTACGTGTGTGTGTGTGTGTGTGTGTGTGTGTGTGTGTGTGTGTGTGTGTGTGTGTGTGTGTGTGTGTGTGTGTGTGTGTGTGTGTGTGTGTGTGTCGTGGGCTTTGTACTTCCTTATAAGCCTCAGCTCTGGTATGTATTGATACTCGACAGTGTTACAACACCAGTGGATCACAAGCTAATGTGTGACAATGTCTGTGTGTAGGTGATGTGACAAATTGCTGTGTTTTGACACCGTTTTACTGGGAATTTTACTGGTGCCATGAAAATTATGATTTCATGAAAGCTTCGCCACGATTTATGAAAATATTTCTTTCCCTTTGCACACAGATCTTGTACAACGCTGTTATTCTCAGACAGAAAATTGTTTTCCTGCTGAGGTCCCAGAAAGGATTTCCCTACATTTTGAACAAATTATGTGAGGAAACCTAAACTGGGTTAATAGAGCAGAGCCGCCCTCGGTCAACAGAGTATATCAGTTCATGTCAGGAGAACATATGAACCTCATACCATCTGATACGGTAGACTTCACAGGCCTGTAGTTGTGTGGACGAACAGATTATTCAGAGCTTGTGAATGAAGCAGAGCTGGTGCATTATAATGCTGGAGCAAATGTAGATCATCTTAATGCAGTGGATACAAATCAACCCTGACCCTGAACGTACACAGTCTTTATTTGCTGTCTGGTAACTTCACGATGTTTACGTGCTCAGTTTCTTCATGGGACCATTAAGGTTTTATCTCATGCATTATTTGTTGTGTTGGTCTCCTTGTTTCCATTTACAAGCTGATTGCATGGTCTGAGTGACAGATGAACCCTAACAGCTGAAAGGCAAGGTTTACAATAACTTATTCATGATCTCACTGTGCGATCGGTCCGTTAACAATTGATTACTTCGGCAGACCGCTGAAGTAAAAGAAATGCAAGAAGAACTTGTCTGACCCGAATGAGTGTCTGTCTCTTTCGTTCTCTCTCCCACATTAGTTTGATCAATAACACTGACACACACCAACATTGGGGTTCATCCATCAGCTTCACACCCGGTCAGAGATCGAAAGGAGGACATCAAATATTAACGCCCACAACTCCTCCTCCTGCACAACAGAACTCTGACACATACGGTGTAGTGAATAATTGAAACTCTTCAGCGGCTATACATTTAAAGCCGATGATGCACACCCACAGCGGTGGAGGGGCAGGTCAATCGGAGCTGTAGTCTCACGCTGCACCCGCTTCCACTGGAGAATCCATCATGACATACAGTAAAAGGGCTAAAATACTGAGCAGGAGTCAGGAATAACTGCTTCTTCCTACCAATGGGGTAGTGGGATTCACTGATGATTTAAGTTTAAGTTTTAACAGAGATATTGAAGAACACTGGACCACATTCCGCCCCATTACAGACACAAAAGGAGAAAGAAGAAACAGGTGGTCTAAATACACATGTACTCAACAACCTCAACCATCACGTGACCTTTAAACGACACCAGCCTTACCAGTGGATAATTCAACATGGATAACGTGTTTTCTGCAACTGAGCAAACGGTCTGCTCCGTTTACACACGTATGCCCTGTGTATATGAATGGTCATGTGATATGCGTGTTAGGCGTGTTAGTATGGACGGAGGTTATTTCTTAAACGGTGCTAAAGCGCTTGCGTGCACCAAGATCGTGTTCGTTTTAACTCTGTTTTTAAAAGGAAATCGTGTTCGTGTGGGTTTTGCCTACATTGGAAAAGCTATTCCAGTGTACCATCCTCCTGTGTTGTTCCCTCAAGTCCCCCAAATGGGCGCTAACAAGTAGATGACAGTCTGTCCCAGCCGGTGACACTAGCAGCAACAAAGCACAGTGAACAAAACACTCAACCTCTTCCAATTAAGAGGCAGTAGGTGGCAGAAGGTCCCTCTCATTGATAAAGTCTCATTTCTTTAGCTCCTCGCACATGATCCCGTTGAGAAAGCAACACATCTATGTGTCTGCACAATTACAGTGCGTTTTCTCACATGCACATTTTTTTTATGAATGAGCCATATGGTTGGGGGTGGCGGGTCTGTTTCCTCTGACTAGGCCAATCAGGGGTGTGATGGCAGAGCATGTGTTAGGCATCACGCAGCGTGTTCTGTGGAGGATTAATCAGGGGAGGTATCGGGCTCGTTTGGGTGCCTTTTAGAGGACGGCCCCGGGCCCTTTCCCAAAACATATGTGAGTGATTTTGTCAGATGGGGCCCTGGACAGGGGCTGGAGGACGGGGGGGGGGGGGCGCAGGGCTGTAATGTCCGGTTTTAGAGAGGTCGCTTTAAATGTGAGTCCATGTTTTTTAATTGATGTATTAGTGTGACTAATTCAGCTCGGGGCGGCGGTTATTCTGACAGCACATCAGACCTTTTCTCTCCAGCCGCCCCCCCCCCCCCCCCCCCCCATACAATCCTTTGCTTTCTTACTCAGTGCTTTATGGGCTTGTACATCTGGTTATGCATGCAAGAGACTGGGAGCAATGTTTTTCCAATGACATCACTGCGTGCAACGGTAATCCCACTAAAGTACTGACGGGTTTTTTTTTTAGTCAACCGTCTTGTTATCTGATCATTATTCACCATCTTGTTAATCAACTGGAGCAAACATCAGAACAACTTGCTCATTACTATATGATGTGCACATTATATTCATAATCTACTTCAATCCACTGAGTCGTAGTTTCTACTGTGAAATCGAACGGCTTTCAAACACTTGTTTACTGAATTTAAATCTTCACGTAATACAAGATACAAAGTTTTATGAACACTTACACTTTGATTACTTCTTTTGATACAATTAACTAAAAATCTACATTTTGAATTCATGTGTATCGTGATGATAATGTCAAATACTACAAATTACAAATCTGTGTCATACGCCGAGGAGCGCTAACCAAGCTGCAATATTTGACACATTGGGAGTGAGAACGGGCTGTAATGTGACCGAGTCAGGAGGCCAAAGTGTTTCAAGGTAAAGCCTTTTCAAAAAGCATGTAAGTGGACCTTTGAATACAGATTCAGAGACATGGCATTTGCTTTAGTCGCTGTGCTGCTGATATATTCAACCAAATCTTGAAATCTTTGAACGCTCCAGTAAACAATGAAGATTAAATGTAAAATATTTGATTCAACAAACCAGTTGATAAAAAGATGCAAATCACATGATTCTGGTCTGAGTAGGGTCCTGACATGATAATTATGTTGGTAAACTACAGAAATAGACTTTTCTTATATGTGCAATACCATCTATGAGCTTCTGGATCTCATTCTGCTGCAATATTGACTATTTGTCTTCACTTATCATGCTGAGATTTAACCCACCAGCCACATCGTTCCTTTTTTCCATTGTCGCTCCTCTGCCACTGAGGGATTGCAGTCCGTCTAGTTTTGTCTTTCATGACTGATGATTGATTTGTTCCATTTATTTTATATCCCATTTTAACTGCAAGCAGAAATTAGTCATAGTTTTGAGACCGAAAGAGTCCAATAAACAACAAATGACAATAAGCTGCCCTGCCCACAGTGCTGCTGCAGTGTGAGTCATTTTATCCCATTATTTCTCCTCAGCGGAAGACGAGCCGTAATGAGTAAACAAGGCATTATGTTACTGAGTCTTTTTCTTCAAGGCTACAGACTCAGGCACAGTGGAACGATGCAAAACGAACAACCAACAGTGCTTATTGTTATTCACCAAAAAGTTTTATTTCTGTTTCTCTCTATTCAAATGCGGTGAGAATGGTTTAACAGCTCGGGGAAATGCAGTGGAAATCTCATTACAGTGTACACGTCCTGGGAAAAATGTGAGCTCCGGGCCAAATTAAACGCCTTCTCCTGAATTGCAATAGGCTTGTTAGGACTTTGGTGTTGAAATACAGCACAGGGTGTGTGGGCGGGCGTGTGGGTGGGGGAGCTAACAGCTCTGCCACTACCCGACTGCTCTAACAAGCGGGGTTAAACTGTCACCTGTGGTCCGCTGTGACCCTCTCGGCAGCAGCCAAACGGGCGGATTTGCATGAGAAGTGGCTGCTGGATTTTCCGTCTTTGGACGAGGCGGTGTAGTCTGAAGCACATTGGCAGGTGTGCGCATACGTAAGTAGGCTACTGCTGAACACCCATTTGATATTTGGGTCAGTTCTGTCATGTACCAACACTCCTGTGATCCACCATGCTCAGACAAAATGAATGCGAGGCATTTCTCAGGTGTTTCACCAAATAGACCTGATGTGGTCGAGCGCTAACGAAGACGGTGAAGAGTGCTGTCGAGGAATCCCTTGTTGCTGAACCTCTGAATACAGTCTGAGATGTAATAATATACCACAATCAATCAATGCTGGAACAAACTGCAGCAACAACAACTACTTATTGAATCAACACCTCTTTGACACAAAGACGGATTCACAAGGAAAAAGAAGACTCACACTTCTGGTAACAAAATAAGATGGACGCCTCGTGAAAGAGGACATTGGCACAGACTACAGCATCTAATGTGTATTAATTCCATTGTAAATAGTTCCCAACAAATACATGATTTATGTTTGAGTAACATTTGCTAAAAGATATTGCGTCCAGTTGTTTTACGAAATTACCGAGCTTTTTTTTTTTTTTTTGAACAAAAGTATATATTTGTGACCCGTTTTTAGAGCTGTACGTTTACAACAGCAATTAATGTGTTGAAGGCTGAGTGCCACCGATAAGCTGCAGCAGGAAATCATTCAGAGACAGACTTGGTTTTGGTCCTTTCATGGGATTTGTTGACAATAACGAAATTATAGAATATGACCAGACTTATCTTTGAACTGGCATTTATCAACCCAATTTGAGCTCAAATGTATTTAAATAAATATACGTGAGATGTTTACATAATTTCACTATTCTCTATACCGGCTAAAAACAGTTCTGTGCCTAAATGTTAAACACATTAAGAGGAGGTGCAGTTGTTTGTATGATTGAATTATTGGAAACATGTTTAAGATATATTATTCGATAAAGTTAAGAGTTTCCATTTGTCATTATTCATGCAGCAATCAAATGTTTGGGTACAGAGTATTCTGTATCTCTCTCTCAGGAGCTGAACAGAAAAACACCTCGTGATTTCCAGGTCAATTAACATTCCAGTGTCATTTCACAGAGAGTGGCCGGGAGCCCCAGGGGCATTCTGGGATAACAGACGCTCACAACACACAGCCATACCGTATCAAACTGGCTTCACAACCTGAAGGTAAAACCCACAAAGATGTCAGCCTTCAGGCTTTAGCTCCAGGACGTATAATGCCACTGAAAAAAGTAAGATTCTCCCTTGAGAGAGAGAGAGAGAGAGAGAGAGAGAGAAACACAGTACATGACCGGAACAAAAGGGCCAAAGTGGGCTCATTTGAACTGGACCTGAGCCAAAGTGGTGACTCTGTCAGCAGGTCAGCATTACTTAGAGCACGGTAATGGAGAGGAGAGGAGAGGAGGAAAACAATCTAATGTAATGAAAGACTCGTAACGTATTGTGGAAGAAGATAAGATAGTAGAAGAACTCAAACTGACTACTCACAAACAATACAGACGTATTATGATGAGTATTTGATGGATTAATGCATCTCTCTTTTTGAACGAATCCTTTAGCATTAAAGTTAATTCTTCTCCGCGGAAATAGTAGTTTCACACACAAAAACAATATAAAATCATAACTCAAGGTCTACTTACAGCAGTAGCTTTTTCTGGAGCTGTCAATCGCATCTCATGGCCTTCATCGGAAGGTGAAACAACTTCCAAAGTGATGTCTTTGAATCGCTTGTTCTGTCTGCCCAACACCCAAAGATATCCGACTTAAAATGTTCCAAACTCGGACCAAACTCTTCTCGGTTGAGTTGCATTGTGGGTAATTTAGGCGCCAGGATTTTAAAAAAGGAAGAAGAATGTAAATATAAAGTAACGGATGCAGCAGAACCCTTTTGATTCCATATTCTCTCGTGACTCCGGCAATGTTGTAGGAGTGTAAAGCTAATGTCGGTGGAGTACGTTGGACATTTCGGTGGGTCAATTCCAGATGTTGGGCTTGTTGTGAGGTGAAGTCAAGAGTTCACCGTCTGTGGGAGAGGCTGGTGTGTAGAGGTTTTTTTTTTTTTGCGAAGAAAAACCGTTCCAGCTGATTAGTCATGAGGGAGGAGTGGGGTTGTATGTGCTCCCTGCATGTGATCTGATGGATGGAGAATTTCTGCTGCTGCGCTCACACAAAAGTCAAGAAGAGTTGAAAGTTGGAGAGAGGGAGAGGGGGAGGGAGAGAGGGGGAGGGGGAGAGAGAGAGAGCGGCTGAACAGTGAGTGCAGGAGAATGTAAAACAAACAGCAAATTGTCAGCGAGATTATTTGCGAGATCACTTGTGCTCTTTAAAATTCTGCCGCCGTTCACCATTTGATATAGGATGCTCTAGTTTCTAACTGCTGTGGATTAATGGGGGTGAAGCTTTTTGGGGAAAATGAGAACTGCAGGGCAAGGAGTTACACTGGGGATCATTCATACGGCCAATAAAATACTTACATTCCCTCTGCAATTTACACATGAGTCTGTGAAGACAATGTCCTTTATTACCAGGGACAGCTCAGCCCTAAATCAAAAATACATATTTTCCCTCTAACCTGAAGAGCTACTTATCATTCTAGATGGTTTTGGTCTGCGTTGCCTTGGAGCTTGACCGTAGAGATGTCTGCCCTTTTTAAAATATAACGGGACTAAATGGCACTCGGCTTGTGGTGGTGAAAGCGGCCAAAAAATACACATGAGACTATTCCCAACACGGTCTTATCTTCAGTAACTGGCTTCTGGAAAGGGACATTGCTGTTACGTTTTTAAATGTATTTTTATGGTGATAAATAGCAGGTAAGAGGGAAAATATATTTTATTTTGGGGTGAACTGTCCCTTTAAGGCTTTGTCTTATAAGGAACATCAGGGAGCATAATATTTAAAGCAATAGTTTGACATTTTGGGAAATGATTTTCTTACTTAAGGAGTTAGATAAGAAGATCCGATAAGAAGATCCATTGTGTTAGCTTTGGACAGAGCCGGGCCGTTTCCACATTTACACTCTTTAAGTTAAGCTAAGCTAATCAACTGCTGGCTGTAGCTTCATATTACAGATATGAGAGTGTTATTGATGTTCTCATCTTACCTTTAAATTATACAAATTTAAAGAAATGTTTAAAATCTGTTGAACAGAGGGGGGGAGGGGGGGCATTCATTTGATTACCTTCCAGCAATTTCTTCACATCAGGAGGTTATCAGTGTTGAGAAGCAGAACGTTGGGAGGACAGTGAGAAATGAGAAGCATGGGCGGTGGAGAGAGCTCTGGAGAAGAGACGGTTGTGGGAAAAGAGCAAAATAAGCAAGATGAAAAGACATTCTTTCAAGCACATTAACCCTGTTACGCTACCGTATATCATGCGAAATCCCCCTCAGCTCTCCTGCCCATTAGCCATTAGCACTGAGGCGCATGTGTGTTATCACACTTCAACACACTCTGGCCAAGGTTATATCCCTGCGTTTTATGGCAGTGCAATTTCCAGCAATTTAAACACGCAAGATTAAACAGAGTCCACTCTTCACCTTGGAACCATATGACAGTAGTCACAAGGTAACACCCGAAGGTGGTGTGCTTATGAGATAACAGAAATAAAGAAAAAACTCTTATCAATTAGCACCTGCTCTGGGGCTGCTGAGTCAGCCCGTGTGTGCTTTACCTCAGATATACAGCACTATCAACTGTTCCGTTGTTCTTTCATCTTAATCTTTGGGTTTAAACTGGAGGAATGTATGTAGGTGCAGTTTTATAATTTACAAACCTTTGAGTATGCAGAATTCTTGAGATTATTAATACTATATACGTATTAATAGCCAAGAGATGGATGAGTTGATCGATATATACTCTCTTGGCTTAACTGTAAATAACGTATTGCCAGCAGCCGGTTAGCTTGGCACAAATTCATGGCAACAGGGAAACAGCTAGTCTGGCTAAAATGGTAAAATCCGCCTGCCATCACCACTGAAATTCACAAATTAACACATTATGTCACTTATGTTTCATACATACAAAAGTGTTTAGTGTAAAAGCAACAAGTTGTGGTATTACGGCCGGACTATTCCATTAATCTGTGTCATTGGCCGTTGGACAGGCCTGTCAAAAGCCTGAGCTTCATGCAAAAGATTGATGTATTTCTCTCTCCCTCCCCCCGATATTGTCACCAATGCTTCTCACCTCTCTCTGCTGGCCTTTTTTTTTGATACAGTCTTATTTTTCTGCTCATGATCTGAGCTATTTTCGTCACCGCCTCGGGAATCCACTCAAAGAATATCGCCTGTGACTTTGTCAAAGGGCAAACTCATTTTTGCACCAAATTGTCTGTCATTTCATTTTATCTTCAACATTTTGAGATGGAGAAAGAAGAGGAGCCGTCTCAGCATTCCCCCCGAAAATAGCCTATTTTCTTGACTTTTATTTCTCCACATTGAGCGTAGAAAGATTTGCAGCCTCATATCGGGCACGCAGAGTCATGGCCACAGAGAGTGGTGCAGCTAAATCCTCCCGCTAATCTCCAATTAAAACAGTGATAATAGGTGTTTGCCCAACTCAGTGCCCACCACTGCACCCCTGCTTCGTCCTTCCTCCCTGCAACCTCCCATCAAATCTGTCACGGGGGGGGGGGGACTCGAACGCACACGCATGCACACACACTCCATCAGACTCTTTTCCAAAGTGCCCGAAGGCTTGACCTAGATTTTGAGCCCACTTCACAAACTAATTTCTGCACACACAAAGGGGGATTAGCAGAGATTAGGATGACAAGGTCTGAGGATTGAGAGGTAGCTGGCATAGGCCAATTATAATTACTGCCCTAATAAAAAAAAAAGTGGACTGTGGCTAAACCTAGAGGCCTTGTGTTTGGATCGGCTCTGCTCCCCAACTGTTATTTAGCTAACACCGTCTGGTGCAGTGCTGCGTTTGTTCTACCTTTGCAGATAGGGAATGACGTTGATTCCAAATGGACAGCAAAATCACACACCGCAGTGATTAAAGCCCTGTGCAATTTAAGGATCCTGAATGGACTGAGATTTTTCTTTGGGTTATATTTCCTCAGGAAACAGTTCAAGAACAGCTTTAACTGATGAAGTTGCACATTTCACATTGTTTTCCTTAGTGCGGGTCTGTTTGCTCTCTTCTGGCATTGTTGTGGTAGTCCTTCCAGATGCAGGTTGTTTGCAAAGAGTCGTTTACAGTGCTTAACCAGTCATTTTCTTCCAACATATACCATATGTGGATCACATCTGCTCTACCAGTGTGATCCATTAAAACTACCGGTAATGCACTTTAGGATATTCCCAGCAGTCGTGTTGAAAAGCGAGATTAGGAAATCTAATGAAAATGGAAAATTCAATCCTCTCAGGATCACTTGGATGCTTTAAATTTCTGCAATGTGTCGTGCATCTAAAAGCGACTTGAAAAGACGACTCTTTCATGTAAATCCTTTTTTTCCAGAGCGCAGCTATAACCCCCCCAGCTTCCGTCTCCTTTACTCGTCCATAAGAAGCAAAAAAAGAGAGAGGGAAACATCTGTAAGGAGAACCCAGGTTTGATGTGGTCACCAAAGCCATCGGCAAATCCGCGTGATAAAGCTCCCTCTGAAATGTCAGCCACTTCTCATCATTTCTGACGCAGAGCTTTGGGTGTTTTTCAAACGTCTTCGCAGCACATTGAGGACTGGGTGTCTGAGTGACTGCGGCTAACTGACTGTGTCTGTGGGCGTTTTTGGAAGTGTGTTCAAGCGCATGTGTGGTTTTTTGCTGTGTTTATGTTCGTGTGCGTGCGTGTGGTCCGGGTTGCAGAACAAAAGCGGACACTCATCAGCGGAGTCGGCGTGTGCGCAACACATTGGGAGCAGGAAAGAGAGGCGGCCTTTCATCTTCGCTCAGGCTTTGCTGAGACCCCAATGAGGCCCACATGCCTGGAATCCTTTTGTGTGAATAATACTAAAAGTTTAGGGGTCCCCCGCTGTCAGGGCCTGAGATGTGGCTTCAGAGCCCTCACTGGGGGGTCAGTGGAAGCCAATGAAATCTTTGTAAGGCACAGATACCAACCTGCCACGGGGGGAAGGCAGGCAAAGGATAAAACCTTAAACCAGCTGTCAGACGTCCTGCATTATTTTGCTAATTACAAACTCAGTAGGCTTCCTGATCCCCCCCCCCTCCCCTCCCCCCTCCACTTACTGCTGTCCCAGCCTCAACTCTGTTACATCTTTAAGCCAGGCATTTACTTAAGGAGGCTCTCCTAATTGATGAAAGGGAGCGAGAAATGCAACTTCAAACCGCAGTCTGACTACAAGTACTCATAAAAATGCCTGAGAAATTGGAGTTCTGCACACCTCTCGCGCTCATTCATTAGCTGCGGCTAGGCTACCTCACATCAGCACATGTTGGTTTATCAGCCTCATTGTGAGCGCGGGCTTTCCATACCTTTCAGCTATGTTTTTTTTACGAAATTGTTTTCTCAGTGATGTTTTGGTTTGTAGATTAAGGTCTTAGCCTGGAGTCGTTTGTACAGACATGCCTGTCATAGTGGAAGCAGGGCAGACTTTTATCTGACAGGTAGCTTCAGGGGATGACTCCGATGAGTATGATGGGTAATTAAGAGTTAGGATCGTCTCTCTCTCTCTCTCTCTCCTGAAAGTTTCTCATTATCTGCAGGGTCTCAGAGGAGATTGAAGCATTCCAGTCTTTATGGTCATTGGGTCAGTTTTTAGTGGTGGAAAGTAAACTATATTTATTTAAGTGCAGTTTTGAGGTACTTGTATGCTACTCTTTTTACTTTCAGTGACAAGTTACTTTTTTATATATTTTACATCAAAAGAACATATTAACCTTGTAAATAAAATATAATACAACTAATTCTTTCTCAACCTTTTTGGCTTGTGACCTGCAGTGGGGGCCCATGTTTCAGATGACTATCAGTTAATAGCAGTTCCTCCAAACAACTCGCTAAAATTATCCAATATTAATAAAATAAAAACAAAGAATACTGACTGAGGGGGGGAAATGAATGCAGCAGAGCTTTGTTTGTTTCTTCTTTCTTCCCCCATTAATCATCTCACGACCCCCCACGTGTATCCTGTGACCCTTTGGAGGGGCCCGGCCTTTAGGTTGGTAACCACCGATCTAAAGTACCTAACTATATACTAAGTATTTCATTTAAAGTTGCTCCACAATACATCAATACATCTTGTAATGTAGTATCACTCACATGGAACCTATTCTTTAGTACTTATTTTACATTATAAACATACTTGCTGGTATTGTTGTATTTGTACTGTGCTCTGAACACTTTTTTCCACCACTGTTCACTTTGAAGGATTTCTAGAAGCATAGAAAGAAAAGGCCGTCTGACGAGGAATGGTAGAAGACAGCAATGCACACTTGCGTTCGCCACTTCTCCTCTGAAGTCCCTGAGATAATTAGAAGGCTGACGTTAATTGATTGTTTTGGCTTCCCATTCGCGTCAGGAGTGAATAATGTTCACCGTGTAACAGACTTTACTCGAGCGACGTTTCTTTAAAGTGAAGTGAGTTCACCCCATCGTTCCACTTAAACTGCCGAGCCCTCCCCCACCTCACCCTTTCCTTACCCAACCTCAAACCACACCCGAGTGAAAATCCATATAACAGCAGAAATTGCAGGGCAAATGCCTTTGAGCCACGCTGATTAAAAGACCCAACAACCTCATTTCAAAGAGAACGTAAACAATGTTATGAGCACACCGCCTGCAGTGACTCACTCCAAACTGTTATTACATCTACCTCACGAGGCCGCGCAGCGTTTCATCTTCCTGCGGTTTCCAGCAATGAGATAAGCCCCGAGATCGCTGAGGTAAGCTAAGTGGCCTTAAAAGCATCCCTAAGCGGTTAATAAGTATGTACTAATGACCCCCAAACACGTCTTATCAACATAAAAGCCTGATAACGCTGCAGGATATCCAAAGGTTGAAGTGGTGTTTTGATTCACAGACTCATAAATCTGCAGCAGTCAGAAAAAAATGAGAGTACCGGTAGGTTTCCTGGACGGTTGCAACATGCTGGTATTGAGCCAGCTGTTTAACAAAACACATCAACCTTCTAATCTCTGGAACTTTGTCTCGTGCCAATTAGCAAATGCTAGCATGCTACCATGCTAAACTAAGTTGGTGAACAATATTCTAAGCATCAGCCAGTTAGCATAGCTGAGCACAAAGACTGAAAACAAGGGGAAACAGTTAGCCTAGCCTTTCCTGTCCAACAGTAGAAAAAGGCGCCAACCAGCACACATCTAACACATTTGTAGTTAATATTTACCGTACAGAGTACAGGAAGTTTATAATGAGTATAAAGCTAAACAAACTACAAACTTTTTTTCCTTTTAACAGTTTATTATTATTATTTTACAGATCAAAGAAACGAGATATAATTTGGTTTTTAGGGAGCCTTAGAGGAGCTGTAGGCCGATTTTGTTACCTTCGAACAGCTGTTTCCCTCTGTCTCCAGTCTTTATGCTAAGCTGTTGTCTGTAGCTTCATAGTGAGTGTATACTGTATATAATGTTGTCATCTAACTCTATGAGCAAGAAAGCCAATAAGCATATTCCCCAAAATATCAAACTATTCCTTTAAATTTAAGTTTGTTGCCTTTGAAAGTCTGTCGAGTTCTTCTCAAAGCAGTCGAGAGGAAAATGGTCAAGGGCGGTCACGTATTGGTTGCTCCCTTGTGTTCAATTAATTACAGCGCTTTTTTAAAATGTCCTCATCTGATGGAAAATCACTTCAGGTGATGCTCAAGCAGTAAATTAGCTTGTGGCTGCAAAGCAACCCAAATCAGCAGGGCATCTTTCCTGGGATAGCCTCGAAGTTTAAGGATGGGGTCAGCGGGATCATCCAGGGAGGAGGCTAAAAGTAATGACACAAGTGAGAGACAAAGGCGGGGGCAAAGAATGAAAAGAAAAAGAAGAGAGGAGCCATTGTGCGCTCGGGCAGACCTCCTTAGACTTAATTACCTCTCATCCATTTTCGTTCAGCCTTCTCACGATAACGCAGGGGGAAGGGCGCATGCTGTGGAGGATAAACAGAGGACTAATGAAGTCATGGACAAAAAAAAACAACTTTTAAAAACACCAAGAGATACAACAGAATACTGAGCTATACTGGAAACAAACGACAGTAAGAATCCCAGCTTCCAAACCTCAGGAACGTCTCTGCAGCCAGACGTCTCTCTGTATCCCACTGCAGGTGAGCGGCAGCTCCGATAAAGGAAGGTTTTGAAAATCTGGAGGTATCAGTGCCTCGCGTGGCTCTTTCTTTAGCAGTCCAGCAGATGCTATTTCTTCCTCGGCGTGTTATCTCCTGGGTCCAGATAAGCAGGCTGTAGGGCTTTTGAAAGGACAGTAGACTTTCTTTGAAATAAGGCATTTCAAAGCAGGTAAAACATTCTAATTAACTCTGAGAAGAAATAGAGATAGATTCAAGTGAAATCAAATGTAAAGTTAACTTTGCCATAAGAAGAAGATCTTTGCTTTAAATTCCATTTCAGGACATCTGACAGCGACACACTGGCCCCTGACTCCGTCTCCTCGCCTGAGGCGGATTGGTCCTTAGCTGCCCGCCTGAATGCTGATGCAACTCAGAGGTCAGAGCGATCGCGGCCCACTGGACGGCTCTCTCATTTCGAAAACACCCCTGACATGATCACGGTGTGTGTGTGTGTGTGTGTGTGTGTGTGTACTGTATGTCTGGAATGGTTGAAAACCAGCTCCACCCTGCATGGTATCATTTCTTTGAGCTCAGGAGCTCAGCAGGCTTCTTCAGCTTTGTATCAACCTACCTGCACCTCCACCCAGCTGATGAAATCCTCAGGGATATGGTCTCTTCTTCCCGGATCTGTGTAATCGTATTTGTATGCAATCTAATGACAAACTATTTAAAAACTCTGCAATCTTTTTGCTCAACAAAAGTTGTCAAGTGCCAACCTAATAACTTTGATTTATTAAAGAAACAGTCTGAAGATATTCTCTATTTTTCTTCAACAAAACCTCGTAAAAGACGAAAACCAAAGATGAACTGATCCTGCTAGTAAGTATCTGTATTATGCGTAAACAGTATTATTATTATAGCCACAGGTTTTGAGAATAAAGTCAAATCATTTTTATTTTAAAAAGTCTGTATGTTGTTTTTAAAGATGTACATCCTCATAGGAACCAATGAGCTCTGTGCGGAGCGCCGCAGGCAGAGAAAGAATGTCGTTACGTTTTAAAGTGACAGACGGGACACGTTACTGGGTTTGGTCTTTTCATGGGACAAAAAACTAAAACATCACACCAGACTTATCCTCAAAGACTTGTTAATTGAATATTATTATTTCTTCTAAATCTAGACATGATAGATAACCATACTCATGCTGACGGTGTAGTGTAAGGACATCTGCAACTAATTTGAAATGTATCGTCTCTGTATTTGTTCCCGTGTGTGTGTGTGTGTGTGTGTGTGTGTGCGTGTGTGTGTGTGCGCTCGCATGACTGAGTTGCGGCTAATGCCTGTGTTGCCAGGCGACGGTGTAGGTACATTGTTTTTCATCACAGTCAGCCACACATACAGACTGCCCACACACAATACTAGACTTTAGTCTGTTCAGCCAAGCTCTGCATAAGCTAACAGCACCCAAAGGATTCACAGTGTTGACGGGTTGAGCCATCGGCGTATATATTCCGGGGAGGGGGTGGTGGGTGGATAAGACCTACTTCCTGGCGGACAGGAAATTCAACTTCCTGTCTTGATTAATGGGGGGACTGTTGGATCACACAAGGGGCGCCGAGGGGCCTCCCACACACAGAGCCCCCACATTTCACATCGCATGTCAACCCTTTTTTTTTTTTCCGTGCTGGTTCTCAGCAGGAGAATGCTTGAGAAAACTCATCTTGTCACCAAGTTATCTTGAAATAATGCAGATAAGATTTTTACCAGCTCATAACAACATGTCAGTAAATGTTGTGACAGTGAAATGAATTGTTGTTTATTTCTCAAGCCCCCCCCCCCCCCCTGTTTACGGGTGTATTTTGTTTGTGACTCCACGAGGGTCTGGATCCAGTAAAACTGGTGTTTCTCAACCTCAAGTCGTCTTGTCAGGGCGAAGAATGTAAACACTGAACAGGCTCCTCAGAGTTGGAGGAATGCTGCAAGTGGCCGTGAGCTCTGCAAGTCACTCACTAATGAGATGTGAGACTTGTTACAAACCAGAGAGCGACAAACCAACCACTTTGCAATGCATTTCACTGATGAAAAGTGTGAGAGGAAGTGAGAGGGGAGGCAGGTCAGGGAGGGAGGGGGGGGGAGGAGGAGAGAGAGGTGCTTTTTAAGATTTCATGTTCTCCTCCAGCCCCCACAGTTTGCAGATAAAGGTTGCCGTTGCCAGGGTGACTTGTCAGAGAAAGGGAAAGTATCTGGCTGTGTTTTCGCCTGTTCTTTTGCAGGAAGCTTAGAAGCCAGAGGCACAGATAAGATGATTTCGGTCCCTCCTCCACAGAACAAAAGCTGTACGCATGATATACTGCCTTTAATACCTCAGGACACTTTGGCTGCCGTTTTCACTCCAGAGCTGCCTAAATATGCGAAACATGCCGTAATGAGAGAGCACCCCTGTGCTGCGCTGAAGCTTGAAGTTGTCGCCACACTGAAGACAAAGACGCAAATGCTTTTACAGTCAAGAGGAAAAAACTCTTATGTTTATTAGCCATGAATTTCACATTGTGAAAAAAATCACATGTACAAAATAATGCCATAAAAAATAGAAATTAAACTCTTACATGACAAAAGATAAATGAAACCGATGCACATTGACAGTTTTCTGTCTAACTTACATCATTATACTAGATAAAACAGAGGATGAGCAAAGGTTAAGAGTGGAAAGTGGGAAATGCCACTCGGCAATTAGGTGCAAATTGAAGGGGCATTCATTACTCGCTGTTGCCGGGGAAACTTGCTTTCTATGGGAGATAAATGCTCCTATCTGATTGGTGGGGCCAAAGGGTCCGTGTTCAGTGGTTGGAGGAGGTCAACATTATGGAGCCCCGAGGGTCTCCACGGAGGTCCTCAAATTGCCAATAAAACTTTAGCGTGGCTTAAGGAGCTGAGCAGGAATTTACAGAGCTGTTTACCAATTTATCCCAACAGATTGTATTTGTTTAATGAATCCACAAGGAAGGACATTTGAAAAAAAAAAAAATATATATATATATATACATATTCCACCAAATCATTACCCCTTACATTGAAATTCAATGGTTTCATTTATATTCAATTGTAAACCGTCAATGTTCAGGTCACATAGACAGACATAGAGACACAACACTGATTAGACTCACCAATTATTTCATATGCAAGTGTTTAAGACAATCTCTCTTTTTGGTCTTGAGGAGCTTGCAATTTTTTTTTTTTGTGCATCATTGACACTATGGTGAAAAGCACTGCGGTGTCTGCCCTTATCAATGCACAGCTTACTGGATTCAACTCTTTCTCAACCAAATGGTGAAGAGGACTCTGGGTTAACACCCTGAAGAGCCACGTTTGCACATGTGACAGTCACATTCTTAACCATGTCAGGGTTAGTTACTGGGCCAGCAGCCTTATCTGTTTTATGGTTGATAATCTTCTTGTTTTGTTGGTACAGTTTGGAGGATTTAAGACAGGTTTGGACCCAGGGTAGAGATTAAAGAGTATCTTTAAGAAGAAAATATGAAGATTTCTTTCACCCCATTCAGCCTTCTAACTTGAGCAGCGACCCTGTGGCCTATACTGCTTCACGCCGTCAGTAATCCGATTAATTCTCCCTCTCTCATACATACTCTGAGAGAGGTCCGCCTCCGTCTCTTGTGAAAGAAGTTAAAGTTCCTCCTGGGAAAGACTGAACTGTGCAAAATGCAGCCCAACTCAGATCAAATAAAGCACAACACCTGGCCATGCATGACATAACCCAAACATACACTCACATAAGAATGCAGGCAGAGAAGAAATAAATAGGATTAAACATATTAACATAACAGAGTAAGCATTGTCATATAAATTAAGACTACATTGCAGCAAGTTTAAAAAGAAACTGATTTGTTCTCAGTTTAGATTAAGGTGACAAGAGTTCTGTGACTACAGAGAAGAGTTCATGCCGGTTGTTACTGAATCACAATGAGTGGACATGCTCTAGAAAGGGTTCAGCTATGACTCAGCGAGCTTTTATCAGAATAACAGAAGCGCAGCCGGGCTTTCACTGCATTAAGTGTACAGCTGAATGTGACTGTGTTCTGACAGCAAACTGCCAAAGCCTGAGGAACACACTTGTGGGTTTGTGTCTTTGTCAGAGCTGCGAGAAGCACGTCTTTGAAAGAAGAACAAAATAGTCACAAGGGGTCCAACAGAAAAAAGCTTATTCGAGAAGAGAAGGTGGAGATTTGCTCCTTCATTGTGTCTTTTATAAATCAGCTACATTCAGTCAAACTGAGTTCTGTTCTTTAGCACACCAATCATTGCATTCTCCCTCCATCAATCTACCGGTAAATAGAACATCCATCATGCTATACATTGCAGCCTTGATGAAAAAAGAGTATTTTTTTTCTTCTTTTTTTTTTTTATCACAGAGAAAAACGTCAACACAGATCCTCACAAGCCCGTCGTGACTAATTGGGGAAAAATGCAGGATGTGCGATATGTTTGCAGTCCTCATATGGCAGCATGAAAGCACGAGCCTAATATGCCAGATGTACACAAGGTTGGAGTTCGTGCCTCTTATAACAAGCAGCGGTTTGTTTGTTTTTGGTGGTTTTTTTTGCGGGATCTACTGCACGGTATATGCCTCTGCTTCCTTCTCGGAAATGAGGGACGACATCATTCCAGTGAAGTGTCCAGCGCTTTTGTGTCCAGCTTCTGCATCTTTGCGACATCAAGATGAATGCGGGTGTCTGTACATCATCACTGCTCGGTGCCTCTGAGGAGAGGAAGATGACGTGTGCTTCTTCACAGTTGGAGTCCAGTAGATGAAGCAAAAAAAAGGGAAATCTGAAGGAGAGGAGAAGAAAGAATAGCTTGTTAAATGGGCAAATAAGATGCCAGATAACAGTTTAAAGGTGGATTTTTAATTATTCAAAGTACAAAGGAAGCCTAAAAACAGAAAATAATACACATCTTGGGGAAACGAGGCTCAGGCATGAAGCTCCTGAATCACCTCACAACCCTTTCGAAAGTTTAGTTCCTGCTTTCTTACGTTACAATGTAAAAGTATTGCTCCATCTCCTGCTAGACTCCTAGATTGACTCTTAGACTCTGTTTCCTCAGTGCAGCCCTTCGTCATCTTCTTATCTCGCCATCAGCCTACTACATTTTTCACATCTGAGTGTGTTTTTCTCTCGACATTTCACTTTGACCTATCCAATTTTTAAAAGCTTTAACTTGATATGTAGGCCTACTTATCTGTACGGCACAGATGGTTCCAGACTTGGCAGTCCTCTGTGTGTCTGATGGGAATTTAATAACACCAGCTATCTCTGTTTGGACGTGGGTCTTTCCCTTACTGTCGTTGCCAGAAGATGTACATGTGATGAGTGAATATTGAAACCTCGAGGAGCACTTTCTACCCATATGGGTAGGAGAGAAATGTCTTGCACTGGATTCTAGTTTGTTTCAAGTTGGCATTTAGCGAAATACATTTATTCATGAATCAAAGTAGTTTCAACACATGTGCTTATTTTCTATCTTGCAAAGAGTTAGATGAGAAGATTAATACCACTCTGTCAGTACACGAAATATGAAGCTACGGAGTGCAGTTGCCTGTAGCTTCATAATTAGCATATAGACAAAAGAGCGTTATCTATCTTCAAAGCAAAAAAACTGAACGTGTATTTCCCAAAAAAGGGAAAATGATTCCCGTAACGCTGTGCACATGCCATACGCGTCTGTCTTTTAACTGGAACCCATTTAAACTGCCATGGGAATTGGAAACCAGATGACGCTGATCAGGTTACTTTCGACCAAAGTGTGTGTAGGGACTGACTCGTCTGTTGTGATGTTACATTAGTTATTTCAGTCATTTATTCTGCAATTTTGTTATTTAATATGAATATATTCTGTTGGTTTCGGGTTACTTTCCTGTGTGTAAGTAACTATTAAATATCTAAAATCACAAGTCATCCTGAAATATTGCTACAATATCAGCATAAAGAAAGGCAGTAAAACATATCTGCGTTATTTGATTTTCTCAGTACCTACTGAACGCTTTCTAGGGGGAAGAAATCTAAATGTTAGACTTTGTATTGCTCCCCTGGGAAAAACAGAGAGAGAACTTCTTCTTTCTCTCACAGCTACAATCTCCTTCTGTGAGGTCTTACATACTTCCTTCCCCTTTCATTCCTAAACAGTCAGTCTTCTTTCCCATTCCTGCACATTTCGTCTTTTCACTGCGTTCAGTGAGTAAACTGTCAGTTGCCATGACAGGCAGGCGCGCTAAAACCAAATTCTGTATCAAATTAGTGGCAGGATTATATCCTTCACTGAACACTGTGTTGCACTGGCTTAGAGATAGTGAAAACCTTCAGTCTAGTCTCTACTTCTCAGAGATGAGTCACCGAAAAGAAAGGGAATAATAAGTCTTAACAAATGTTTCATCCCGTGGAGAGGAAGAACATCCTATTATCGCAGCAGTGAAGCTGCTCTGAGCTGCTTCCTGGCGTTATCGAATGGGAAACTGTGCTGGACAGCTGGGGAGTCACTCTACTTCGCTCCTTGGCTTTCTCAGGAGCTGAGGGCCCCCAGCCCTTTCAATAAACACAGCTAAATGAAAAAGACTGCCTGCATGGGTATGTGTGGGGACATCAGTGTCGGGTGAAGCGATTGTATGATGTGATGTGATAGCGGGCCTGCAGCACGGCGAGAGATCAGCTAAGCTGACTAGCCTTGCTACACAAGCGTCTGGCCTGTTTAACACCAGAGCATGGAGAGCAGGGTTAGAATGAGGTAAGGAAGATATAGGTGGAGTCACAAGAAGCTGTAGAGTTCAGCAGGACATTTTAAGCGTGAGACCACCACTATCAAGGACGATGTGTGTCTGTCCTACAACTCAATAAATGGCCTCCGGCGCTGCCTTCCCTCTCGCCCAGCGTAAAGACCATAACCTCGTCAAAGGAAGGCGACTGGGAGTGGATTAGCCTCGCCAGGGCGTCGTAGCCTGCTGGTGTGTGGCTTGTCTAATTGGCAGACCCCCCTTTTTCCTATTAGAGGGATTTCCCCCACAGGAGCAATACAAATATCCTATTCTCTTTCAATTACCCTCTCTGTCCTTCGGCCCATCCCCACAGCTACATAACTCACTTAACTAACGCACACAAGCCCCTATCCATCCCCCCCCCCCCCCCCCCCCCCCCCACCCTGCCTCCTCTAGTGCGCTGTCCTCGCAGTAGTTCAGAACATTTCAAAGCTTGAAAGACCCGACAAATGCATATGAGAACCTGATCAATACTGGGTATCACAGATTGTCAGAATTGAGCATATATATATATTAACAGATTTGCAAATACAAATTGCAGTACATTTCTGGGTTCCATTTTTGTATATTTTAGACCTATGTATCTCTGCATCTTTGCCAGATTGGAAGCATCACTGCCAAAATGATTTTGTTTATGTGAAGTGGGAATGACTGCCAATTTATTTTGTGTATATATGTGTGTATATATATATATATGTGTGTATATATATATATATATAGGGGTTTTTTTACAGTTGAAATACTAACATTGGTTTCTGTCTCATTCATTGGGCTTTGATTAATTTTCAACAAATAAATACATGAATAAATAACTTTAAAATGCTATTAAATATCAGTTTTACAGATTTTTAAAGGAAAATAAGACAATACAACTTTCAAACTCTACAAAGAGTATGCCATTGATTTAGCATTGCCCTCCCATAACATTGTTGATCCAGCAGAAATGTTTCATTCTAATCTCCTTCCTTGCACCTACATTTACCACAATGCAACTCAACCGCCTGATATTTTGATGTGTTGTGCTAGTGGAATGTAATGTAGCCTTGAGTCGCTAGCCTCATGCACAGATTCTGAGCGAGCTACAGAGGTCTGGGATGCTCACTTAGTTTTTTTTAATTTTCAGACCCGTCTTAATACAATTTTTTTTCACAAATGCAGTCTTCCTAAGGGTCAAACTTACCTAATGGAAAGAGTGAAGGTAGAGGGTTTGGGGCTCATGCAGGCAGATGTTTCCAGGTGCTGACGAAAGCAGTGGGAATGAGCGAGTACGGCACAGTAGTGATGCTGTTCCAAGCATCCAACACGGGGTCATAGCAGTCCAGAGTTTTACACCGCTGTGTGCCAAAGTACCCGCCCACCACATACAGTTTGTTCCCCGACGCCACAGCCTGGCAGCTCATCCGCTTGGCCGTCACGTCACCCACTTTAGTCCACTGGTAGCTCTCGCTGCTGAACTTATAAGCCGAGCATGCTGAGAACTCTGTGTCCCCACCCATGACAAAGATCTGGTTTCCCAGCACGGCAGCGGCTGTGTAGCGCCACGGCTGCGGGCAGGACGCGGGCACAGACCATCGGTTCTCCTGCGGATCGTAGCACTGCACCTTGGGTAGCTTGTCGTGGGTGACGCTGGTTCCTCCAAAGGCAAAGAGCTTGAGCTTGACGCTGACCACTGCTGCATTGCTTACACCCTCTCTCAAAGGAGCCACCATGGTCCACTTGTTTGCCACTGGGTCAAACTGCTCCACCTGTTTGAGTGATACAGACGGAGAAGCTGGGAGGCAGCCAGTTGCTGCCGTGTGACCTCCTACCACGTAGAGGCAGTGTTTCAGCTCTGCAGAGCCATGGCCGAACCTGGCAATGAGCATGGGCGCCGCCTTCGACCATTCCTCGTGGACGGTGTCGTAGACCCACACGTCTTTGGACACACCATTCTCTGAGCCTCTCCCACCAGTGATGTACACCTTACAGCCGATGGCGCAGGCACTGAACTCCTTCCTGGGGCTGGGAATGTCAGCCTTGGGGATGATCTCTTTGGCTTTCTGGTCCACAAGGTACAACTTGTCACACATGAAAGTCTGCCCTCCCAGAAGAAATAGGGCATGGCTGGTCTTTCTTGGTCGGGCACACGGGCTGTTAACGACACCGTCATTCTGCAGGATCTTCAGCTTACATCGGATAGCTTCATCCACCAGCTCCTTGCTCTTGGACTGGGAATTGATCAGCTCTTCTGTCGAAACATTCTCCATGAGAAAGATGGCAGGCAACAGGGCCAGACGGACAGTCCTCAGGAGCTCTGGCAGGTGGCAGTGTCTCTTTTCCAGGTCATAGTTGATCCAGTTAAGGGCCGCTTCATAAACCAGTTTCTCATCTTCCGTCTCCAGCTCCTCGTGTGACAAAAGCTGCACCACCATATCTTTGGGCAGTTGGAGGAAGTCTTCTGTCTTGCAAATAGCGGGGAAATTGCTGAGGCACATGCCCCAAGAGAGCTCTGACAGCTTGGTGCACTGGTGGGCATCAGACAGCAAGAGCATGCCAAGGCAATTAGACGGGTGAAGGTTTCTCTCTAGGAATTCGGCACAGGCATCCCGGATGTCCTGAAACTCCAGCATGTCCCCAGCTTCCAATAGGGACTCTGCGTTCTCCTCGTTGATGACCACACGTGACGAGTATGCGTAATCAAGCAGGAGCTCCAAAACCTCCGGGTGGATGGAGCCACGGAAGTCGACCTCGCTGGCCTGGCTCTCCCTCAGCCCACCGCTGAACATGGCCTCGAAGTAGCGGCTGCAGGCGGCCAGCACGGCGCGATGGCACGGGAAGGAGCGGCTACCTGCATGAAGCAGGACGTCTGTGAAAAGCCGTTGCTGCCGCAGCGAGTTGAGGTGCATGAGGACACTGTCCGCATAGGAGGACTTGTGGAACAGGTAGATGTTCATAGAGCCAGTGCTGGCTCGGGACTTTCTGTTCTCATGGACACACACGGACATTTTCATTGAATCCTGAAAAAGAAAAGACAAGAAAAATCTCTCTTTAATGCATTTCATATTAAGGATTTAGATTATTGGTGTATTTCAGTCCGTAAATTCTCAATCATCTTAAAATAGTTTTGCTTGAATCATAATATCATAATAATGCTGAGACAGCCGTCGGAAGAGGCACTCTCACTATGACTCAAAGTAAAGACAGTCGAACAAACAGCCTCATCCCCCTTCCTCAACATCATCTGAAGAATTTTAAATATTGTTTTAATTCAATAAAGATGTTATTTTTATGTGCCAGTTAGCACAACAAAGGAAGAGTCCTTCGATAAAACGACAGACATTTTGAGAGAAGGCCCGAGAGTTTAGCATCATAATAATGTGTCTCGTAAAGAGAAGCCGAGCTTTCACTAATTATATGGGAGTCTGTTGCTGTCAATACACAATAACAGGTAATAAATTAGATTATTTGAGTGTTATATCTATGTATCTACTACTATCATTCAATAAATCTAAATTCACCGAAGTCGTTTGTAGTTATAATTTTCCTCTTTAAATTGTATTCAGTCTACTTTACAGGCACAGAGTGATATTGACGGTCAAATGTTTCAGCCCTAATATTCATAATAGGATGAATGATGTGCATTTTTTGGTGAGTATTGCAAACCTTCCCAAGAGATAGGAAGACAGTTATTACAATCCGCAAAACAGCATACGCCCGGGAGTTCTGAAGGTTATGTAGATAACAATTGCCTTCTCGCAGAGACCACAAGGATTTTCTGATTTCAAACCCAAGCAGCACTAATCCCCCTATTTTAGAGAGACCATGATTTACAAGTAAGAGTCCCGTTGCAGAGATTTTTTTTTTTTAAAAGAGGAAGAAAGGAGACAGCCGAGCTCTTTTTACCCTCTGAGTATAGGCCTAATGCACAGAATTTACTGCCCTCCAGAAAGTCACAGCTCCCATAATCACTGTCCTTGCCCTGTCCTCGCTTAGAGCTCACATTCATTCCACCCAATTTCCAGACATGTCAAGTGCCTCCTGCACACTGTTTCCAGAGTCCCTGTCTGACCGAGTAAATCCACAGCTGTCAGACTTCCAGACATTTCAAGTTCTCTTCTCGGTCTCTCCCAACGATTTAAGGATTGATCATGATTGCTTTATCTTGAGAGTAAACCTCAAGACCAATTATACGCAATTATACTCATTACTATACTCGTTATTACACTTGTTTTATAATTGACAGCAAAGAGCTACAGCTGCGATCAGCTTGAACTCAGTTCAATTTGATTCCAGTGATGATGTCTTCAAGATGAAAAAAGTTCCATGAAACTAAGTTAAAATAACCGACTTCCTGCAGAGCTTCAGAGCTTTTAGAAGTGATAAGATGACAGGCTATGAAATCTTGTCACATTTGAAATCCACTGTGAATGTCCAGCTGACCACAGTGGCCATTGTTTCTCTGTCAGCGAGAACGTGTTTTACAAACCTACATGTGGTGCGTGTTTGATTGTCGGTGAACTACCACTTCAAACGTTCAAAGGTTCCCAGGTGTCATAAACGATTCCTTTGCGACCCGCCGGCGGAGATGAGAGGACAGTTTCCATTCACCTGAAGTTGCATCATGTGCTCCAAAAACCATAGAAGTCTGTTTCGTAAATAGACGATCAGGTGTGAACCCTGCACGTTTCTGGTGAGCGGTGTCACTGACACCTTTGGCTTCAACAGGACCGTATTGTTCCATGTTATAAATTCCAGGGATATTACTAAATTCCAGTTAAACTAACTCCAAAAACAGCTGCGACCCAGACACGCAGGTTAGTGTTTAGGTGCAGCTGGCAATGGGGAAAACACAACCTGTGCTGGCGATAAGGTATTTAAACTACATGCACCGCATTCCAACCGAAGCCTTCAAAACAGGAGCCAAAGCTGAAACCAGGCGAGGATGGGAGATAACCTATTAATTCTACGTGAGGTGCATTGATATGAAAGTGCGTACGTGACTGATTCATAAAGGAAATGTGTCCATTTATCTTCGGGTTCTTTGTGCCGCGCAGCCAATATCACAACACAAGTTTCATGTTTTTAGCCACTTCAACACTTTGGTCCACCAGACTGAAATATCACAACGCGTGTTGCATTGATTATAATGGAATTTGGTGCAGACATTCATGGTGCATAGAGGACGACCCTTCATAATTTTGGTGATCTCCTGACTTTTTTTTTCCAGCGTCATGACGAGGTTCACATTTGCAGTTTTGATTGAAGTGTCAGAACAACTGTTGGTTCCCCTTGGGATAAATTATAATCGCTTTGGAGGACCTCTCAATCTTCTTCATCGGGTCAGAATTTCAATTTGTTCAATATTTGTTGTATGTGACCAAATACCACAATTCCCGTCAGCCTCAGTTGTACTTTTGCTTTAGTGCTAATTTTAAAAAGTTAGCATGCTAACACGCTGGGCTAAGATGGTAAACATCGTAAATGTAACCGTTACAAAATACTGTCAGCATTGTCATTCGGAACACTTTAGCATGCTGACGTTAGCATTTAGCTCAAAGCACCGATGTCGTACAGCCTCACAGGCCACTAGCATCGCTGTAGACTATTGTCATACTCTCAATGTCTTACAAAGGAACATTCTGGCTTATTGTTGAAGCTATAAGATATATGTGTGACAGGCTTGAATTAATTAACTCATGCATTAGATTATATATAAACCATTCATATTTCATAATAACAGGAAGAACATTTATCACAACTTGATTTAATACAAAGTCAACTGCAACCTTGGTTCAACAGGATTTATTGCATTCCAGGACTGACAAAACTGGCAACCCGTCATCTTGTGGCCTCTGGCTCAGGTGTAATGAGAATGTCCTTGCCTATCCTAGCTCCCTCACCTGCACACCTCCTACAAGTACACACGCTACTGATGCCGCAGATCATGTTTTGTACTTGGAAGTTGGAAGTGGTTTGATTCAAATACTTGTAAATAACCATCAATAGCTGAAAGGCAGAAAAACACTAGAAGAATAGTGAAAATACAATAATCAAAACGAATTTACAAACAATTCTGCGTCACTAAAGGTGTAAACAAAGTTGTCCTCAGATGAACAAGCTCACTAATGTATACAGTTGAGCGCATTAGAGGTGAACAAACGGAAGAACAGCAGTAAACCACACAATTATACCATTTGCATATGTAAGGATAAAGCCTGGATTACCAACTAAACCTGCAGGTCCTGGAAACCCTGTGTTCATCTATTTGTAATTTAAATGTAAATGTGTCCTTTGTTACGAGTTTAATTGTCCTCAACATCTACCCGGTAAGGACATTTTATTATTGTACGCAAAACCTAAAGGATCTATAAAGAACGTGGAGGGTTTCAGAGTTTAAATAATATCGTCTCACATTAACTTTTTATGTTATTGATTTCGTATTCCAGTTCTCCTTGATCACAAGCATTGATTTAGACTATTTGCTTGTAATGTAAACATGTTTTCGGCAAACTACCACACATCCCTATGGACACCAACCCAACACGTGTAAACACGGCTTATTGGGGAAGCAGATTACTGCAATATAACCTTAATCTGGTTGCTCACAGTCAACACTGTTACAGTGTGTGTAAAACGACCCCGAGGGTAACAAGTTGCCGTGGAATTCCTGAAGACTGTCGGCCGATATCGATGTCTTGTGTGTAAAAACTTGGTCTATCAGCAACTGTCATTGATAGATTGTTTTATTAATTGTATTCAGCGTTCACTGATTCCAGCCTTTATGCTTCTATTGGTCTGTGAATAAACTGAGTATCTTTGCATTTTGCACTTGTTAGTTGGACAAAACCAGACCTTGAGCTTGAGGAGATTTACAAGATTATACAATGACAGATTAATCCGAAATAAAAATAATTGTAGCCCATATGCTGTAAATTTTGTGGAACATATTTGAGGACCATTAAAGAAACTTTTGAAAAGTCATCATAATGTTGGCGACTAGCTGGTTGTCCCTGAGCCCCACTAGAGGTTTGTAATCCTGCCAGAGGAAAAGTATTTCAGCATAAACCAACATTAATCAAGTAGTTGATCGACAGAAAATGAGTCGACAACTTTTTCAGTCATTCAAAAGTACTACACATTCTCTACCTCAGCTTCCCAAATATGAGGATTTGCTGCTTTTCTTTATCGCATATCACAGCAACCTGCCTGCACTGAGGGTTTGGATCATTTGTTAGACAAAACAAGAGGCTTGAAGACGTCATCGGACCACTGGGCAGTGGTGACTAGGCATTTTTTCACAATGTTCTACCATGACATTTTAGACTAAACAATTAACCGCTTAACAATCAAAAGCAATCTCTACATTAATTAATTAAATTGAGCTGCCCAGAAACCAACATACCATTCATTAACTGTTGTCATTATTTAATCCTCATAGTATTGTAACTTGTCTTTGGTCTCACGGGGCTATTTTCTGTCACAGTAACAGAGTCAGTGCATTCAACACCAACAGCGCCCTGAGAGGAAAAGAAATATGGCAGCAGCGTGAGAGTGAGAGTGAGCGGCTGGCTGGATGGCTGTGAGAGTTGTCATCCTCATCCCCTCACAGAAAACAGACCCACAGGCACAAAGCAGGAAAGCGCATACATGCCACACTCACAAAGCACACAGTAAAAAGGCATGCGCCCGCCGCCTCTGGACACCATATCTAAGGCCTGGCTGGCTGCAGTCTGTTTAAAATCATTGCCAGGTGTTCGCAGTCAACCATGGACACGGGGAGAGGGATTGGTGAGACTTCAAAAGTAAACTCCAGGCTTATATGGGCCAGTTCCTTACATCTGACACTTGGGAGAACAGAAGAGGAAAAAAATGGAAACAAAATGCAAAACAAGTGGATGCACCAGCAGCTGTTGATTTGCATGTCCGCATCAATCTTCATTTCAAATAGTCTGACACCAGCCGTCCAAAGGCATGTGAGCGAGGTTAACTGTTTAAAACAAAGCCCTGACACTTAGAAAACATGTGTATCACCAAGACTAGTGTGTCACACCTGATGTCGCCTTTAAAACATCTCGAGGATGCATGAGTATGCAAGGACAAGATGCCGAGAAGAGCACAAAGGACTGGGAGAAGAATCTCGTGAAAATAAAGAAATAGGCGCGCGCCATCAACGCGCTCGGTAAATGATGGTAATAACATTATATAGACATAATGAAGAGATGTCAACAACAACAATCTTTTGTCTATCAGCCCGTTTTCCGTTGCGCTTCCTCTGCCACAACACTGGAGTTCTTCATCATCAGGTGATCCGAATGGGATGCTGTTACCGTATAACGATCTGTTAATAGGCTTTAGTCGATCGTAACAAGGTGAGGAAGTGATTGTATTGGCAAATTTACCTCTTTGGGTGAAAGCAGGAGTTCATTGGTGTCCGCGGTATCCCTCGAACATGCCACTTCTGACAGAGCCACGATGCAAGCCTTGCGCTCGGGGAGCGGAACAACTCTCCTTGGATATTTCCGAAATTGCCGGCGGGTAGTCGGTGAGGATGAGGCCGTTTGTCTTCACATTAAACAATGAACTCTGTTGTCTGCAAACCGGAAATGTTACACACGTATGTGAAAGTCGCGCACAAAACAAACGGGCTTCGATAGAAAAGGGTGAGATGTTATGAGGCGTTGCTCATGCGCTTCTGCTCTGCTCCTGTGTGACGGTTCGCCTCTTGCGCTCCCAGTTCACTCAAACGAATGGGTGTGTTTACACTGAGAGGGGGAGGACCGTCACCGCGCGCAGGAAATGAATACACAGAGAGAGGGAGAGAATATGCGAAAAGATGTGGAGGGCAGCTTGTCTCCCAAGACAGGAGTTTCCTCCCACACACAAACAAATGCAGCACTGTCTGATTTAGATTCGGAGGTATTTTTGTTCGTATTTCCATTTTAAACTACTGCATACTTCCACTCCACTATATTTCAGAGGGAGATGTGGTCCTTTCTAGTAAAAGTACCAATAGAACAATGTACAAAATATTACATTGCAATTGAAAGTTCTGCATTCCTAGAAGTATTGGCAACATGAAAATGTCAAAAGTAAAACTTGTTCCTCAGTAAATTACACTGTGACAGTGAAGTAAATGAAATGCATTGTTTGTGTTGTGATTTTTGTTTTTAAACTACAGGGATACGTTTAAAAAACAATACCATATGGAAAAGACTATAAAGTTTGACTGAGTCACATCAAACTCACCACTGAATGCCATACACACAATATAAACCCTGTAGGATTATAAAGACATTGTGGTTTTGGGTTGGGGTAGCTGGGAACAGGAAGTCCAATTATATCCCTGGACATCTTGTGTGAGTCACATCTGCGGTCCTTGTTGACGAGACTTTTGGCCGTGACGGAACCTTTCTGCGGACCCTTGAAGCTATGATGTTAGTATTTTGTGACGGAACCTTTCTGCGGACCCTTGAAGCTATGATGTTCGTATTTTGTTTGTTTGTATGGGTTTGTGTTGCGGTGATTAGAGCTGTGACACACTCGCATCTGATTTTTTTTCCCCCATAAAATGTTTTTATGAAGACAGAAATTACACTATTCCTGTTGCTTCATACTCAGTATATGACAGCACAGTGTTCCTTGGAGAAGTGTTTAGTTGTGGAAAAAAACTAATTATGGCTGCAAATGTTTCATATGACAGGAGAGACATCTAGTGGACAACATGTTCCTGAGACTAGTTCCAAAGATTGAGAACTGGAACTGGGGGAATAATTTAATTATTAACCCTCTGGTGTGGTTGACATTGACTTTACTTCCTGGTTGCTGTCTGTGTAAAAACAACAACATCTGCTAAAGCAATCTTTGCTTTAATATATATTTGTTCTTTTTTCTGACCTTAATAAAATCCTCCCATTGCAACAAACTGGGCAACAAGTTGACAAAATACAAATCTAGGCAATGCATGAACAAATATATGTTCATTCTTTTTGCCAAAGGTTTATTCACATTTAATGAAATGTAGGTTATGCAACATAGTGGTTTGACTAATGTTTGGGGTCAATTAGACCTCTGGTCTAAATCCCTGTTGGACGAACGATTATAATTTTAACAAGATAAATTCAAATCAGACTAATTTGGAATTTGGGATGGGAAATTATTTTTATTTTGCATTTATTTTGCAGACTGTTGATAAATGACTGATATTGTGGTGTGCAGAAAAACATCTTTATGGCAGTAAATGCTCCATAAATATGACACGAGCGACACCCAGTGGACAATAATAGTCCTGGGAGTAAATTTGATTGTCACAGTGTGAACAGACAGATCCGGAAAGGCATCATCAGAATGTATATTTGTAAGATTTAGAGTACTTTAAAAAAATAATAAAAAATTGGCAAACAACACATATTTATTGTATTGAGGTTTGAAGTTAAGTTAAGTTTGTCTCTGATTGTTGTTTCAGCTTTATCTCATGTCAACTCACATAAAATAAGAGTCAATAAAGAGTGAGTAAACACACAAGTAAAGGTCAAGGTTTACTAGTTGCACAAAGTAACAACTCTCTCTCTCTAGTTTGTCCTGTCCTATCTCATATGAAGTGCTAAGTCATAATTATGAGATGTCATGTCTTAATTATGAGATAGTAAGTAATTATGACTTACTATCTCACACTAAATAGATACTAAGTCATCATTTTGGGAAAGTTTCTCATTATGACTTACACGATCTTTATTTTTTCATCAGTGGTAGAAATGGGCTTCCACACCTGTGTTGCATTTTATGCGTGAATTGTTATTTCCAACATATAACATCGAGATAAACACATTTCTAAATGACAATATGATCAAATAACTACTTTTAATTGTACATCAATTAAATGCTTTAATAATTCTAGATGTATGCTTTGTTGTTGCCTTGCATCTTTTAATAATGAATGAGGAACTATTTAAAGTTCTCAAGGCAGTCGGGGTTGTGTTTCCCCTTTAAATCTTTGCACAACCTGTACTTCCGCATGAGAAGTCCCGCCCAGTTCCTTCCATATACCTCTTTCTACGATGTGATCGTCAGTCTCGTGACTCTGCTGTCTGCGGCCAACATGTTCGCTACTCTGAAGCTTACGCTGTTGTTGCTGGCCCTTGGCTTCTCACAGGGGCTGCAGCACGACTACATTGACGAATTGGACGAAGAGGCCGAGGCTGAGCGCGTTGTTGGGCCGTCAAAGTACGGGTCCCTGTGGCCTCTTCCGCAGAAAGTGAAAATCTCAGATGTTTCATTCAAGTTATCCAGCGCCAGCTTCAGAATATCCGACGCCAAAGAGTCATCCGCCGGGCCGGGCTGCAGCCTCCTGCAGACTGCGTACAGGAGGTAAGAAGCTTACGTCAAGCTCTCTGTTTATTGCGCGTGAGTATAAAGCGCCGTGTTGCATTCAGGGACCCCCCCAAAAAAAAAGCGTCCTCCCAAGCACCGTCTCCCTCAACAGGTATTATGAGTACGTGTTTGGGAGCGCTAAACGGCAGGAGCTGAGCGGGCGAACAGGCCCCGCTGTGCTGCCGGAGCTGCAGGTGTGGATCACGTCACCTGACTCTGAATGTGACGGTTACCCCAGTGTCGCATCGGACGAGTCATGTGAGTCTCTTCTCTTCCTCATTGATATCATATCTAACCGCGGACCAATCTTCTGCATTTGCAAGTACTTTTCATTTTTGATACTTCACATTTAGCCAATACTGCCTACATACTTTTACTTCACTGATGTTTTCAGTATTTTTATATTGCAGTATTGCTACTTTTTCTTGAGTATTTGGTCTGAATACTTCCTCCACCATTGCTTTTTGCAGCAATGAAAGTTGCATACTGTACTTTTTCCTTTTGATACTTAAAGTCCTTTTTGCTGATGATACTTCTTTATTGAATGCAGACCTTTTACTTGTAACAGAGTATTATTTAAAGTTAATGATCTGAATACTTTGATGACATCGGCACGTCTCAGATTCTTCGTACTCTATTTTACAACCAGAGACAGGGCGTATACTTAGGACTTACCGGTGGAGTTAGAGATTTCCTGGTCGGTAGGTTAACACGGTCAATGTAGACCAAATGTTTAAAGCCCACCTGAGTATTTAAGACCCTGGCGTAAGTGTCATAATAACCCCCTTCCAAGCTTTGACAGCACTGACTATGCAAATGCAATACACAACTGTTTGTGTCCACAGATGAGCTGACGGTGGATCAGCCGTATGCTGTCTTGAAAGCGCCGACGGTCTGGGGAGCCTTGCATGGTAGGATTTCTTCGCCCATTATTGCACCAAACTCTGCATTAGGGCTGCAACCAACAGTTATTTCCTTCATCAATTAATCAGTTTAGCAGAATTTCTAACATTGCAATTCCCTCAGAGCCCAAGGTGATGTCTTTAAAATGCTTCTCATGACCCACAACCCAAAGATATATAATGAACTAAAAACAGAGAAAAGCTGAAAATCCAACAAGCTGGAACCGGGATAAATTTTGTGTGTGGAACTTTGCTCACATATCTAGGGAGTGTTGTCAAATGACAGCAACTCCATTTTATGGTATCATTAAAAACTGATGATTACGAACAATGTGTTTTTATTTTTTTCAGGTCTGGAAACGTTCAGCCAGTTGGTGTATGAAGATGAATATGGAGCTGTAAGTGAAGGACAATAAGACTGTTCTACAGCTTTTTTTTTTTATTATTATTTTCTATCAAAGGGTCAACTGCATGTGAGCCAGGTTTAGACTCTTCAGGCTGATTTCCACTTTGCATCTTTTTAGAAAAGCATCAATCAATCAACAATCAGTGACTTCCCCAGATTTGCACATAGAGGCATCTTACTGGACAGCTCTCGGCATTTCCTGCCCATCAAAGTCCTCTTGGCTAATCTGGTACGTCAATAAGATAGTTTTTATTTTGGTTTCTCCTTTTTGAATTTTGTTCACTGCTTAAATACTTTATTTTTTTACTTGTTTTGTTTTCATACAGGAAACAATGGCAATGAACAAATTCAATGTTTTCCACTGGCACATCGTGGACGATCAATCCTTCCCATACCTGAGCCGAACGTTCCCACAGCTGAGCCAGCAGGTCGGAAAGACTGCCCATTGGTGTTCAATCTCAGCAAAGACTAAAGTCCAGTTTTTTTTTTTTAAATATCGACACTACTATTTTTCACAATTCAATAAAAACGTTCACAGGGAGCTTACCACCCGTACACGCATGTGTATACACCCGCTGACGTGAAGATGGTGATTGAGTTTGGCCGTCTGCGAGGCATTCGTGTTATCCCGGAGTTCGACACTCCAGGACACACGCAGTCTTGGGGCAAAGGTGAGTTCTGTTAGTGTTGGTGGGGAGACATTTTCACCACCATTTTATTACGGCTTCTTATTAAGATGTCAGATTCAACTACCTGCATGCATTCAGCAAGGACACTGTATATCTAAAAGCTTAAAAAATCAACTCTACTCCCCTCAGGCCAGAAAGATCTGCTCACACCCTGTTACTCTGGCTCCAAACCCTCTGGCTCCTTCGGACCAGTGAACCCCATCCTGAACACCACGTATGACTTCATGAGCCAGTTCTTCAAGGAGATCAGCACCGTGTTCCCCGACGCCTACGTCCACCTGGGAGGGGACGAGGTGGACTTCAGATGTTGGTGAGTGAGATTGAGTATTCAACGGCAAAAAATACTTCCCGTCAGCATCAAAGACGAGACAACAGTTCATATTTGGCTGCTCTTTTTCTTTTTAATCGCCGTGCAGGATGTCCAACCCGGACATTCAGAAGTTTATGGATCAGCAAGGTTTCGGACACGACTACAGCAAACTGGAATCATTCTACATTCAAAAGTGTGTTGCTCATTTTATACTGAAGTGTAAACTGGTTATCAGAGATTGTCACATTCGCTAAGTTCCATTCTTTATTTTGTACTTCTTCCATTTCATAGACTCTTGAATATCGTCGCCACGACCCAGAAGGGCTACATCATCTGGCAGGAGGTGTTTGACAACGGTGTCAAGGTAACTGAAGCCTTATTTACATGTTGGAGGTAATAATGATGCCTAAATAGGGTTGTATAAATATCGACGTACTTTTAGATTATAAATAGGCCAGTTGACTCTCTATTATTGCCCTACATACACAGCATACAATCATGTTATCTGGTTCTCAGCTGATATTTATGAACACACAGTTGAATTTTCTACAAAAGAAAAATTACAAAAATATTTGTATGCTGTCAACGATAGTTTTTAGAAAGGGAAAAAAAATGGAATTGGCAACTTTAAAAGAAATCTGTGCATTTTTACAAACTAGACCAAGATTCTGGTTTCACTGATGAATACTTGATCAACATTTATAGGTCATTTGTGTTTTTTTTTGACATTTTAAGAAATAAGCTTATTTGTTTCTTGCTAAGCTAACTAGCTTATTATGCTAGCTTCATATTTAGCATACAGACATGAGAGTAGCATCCATCTAATGATTGAACATTCAGCTGAAAAAGTGAATAAATGCATTTCCCAAAATGTCAAACTATTCCCTTTTTTAACCACAACAACCTCGTGTATTATCTACCCTAAACACAGTAGCTTGTAACTGTTTTCAGTTAAAGCCAGACACGGTAGTGCATGTGTGGATCGGCGGCGGGGCTAATGATGAGATGAGCAAAGTCACGGCAGCAGGCTACACCACCATCCTCTCCGCCCCGTGGTACCTAGATTACATTAGCTACGCACAGGACTGGCAGAAGTACTACAAGGTTGAGCCGCTCAGCTTCAACGGTCAGTTTTTTTTTTTTTTTTTTTTTTGCAAAGATGATTTCATTTGGACACGGGTCAATTGAGGCAAAAAAAAGAATTGTGGATTTTGTTCAACAGGCTTACGCTTGAAAACTGCACAGTTGTGACAAGGAGAGCGAGTCGGAGGCAGACATGAAGTGAATGACGGGGCAGGGGGTTGATGGTGTCACATGTTGTTCCCTTCATTAGTTGATGTAGTTCACTGCTGTGGAGGAACAATCCTGGTGCATTTTAAACAATGACCCAATCAACTGAGTGAACAATGCAGCATGGTGAGAAGGTCCTGGGTTCAAATCCAACAGACGGGGACCAAGACGAGAGTGGACTGAACCTTTTATTTTTTTTTTTCTCCAGACACTTAAAGATTATATGACATGATGTTCTGCAAATAGTCTAAGCAGAAGTAAAATCCCAAAACACAAAAGTCTAAAATGGACTTGAGATAACACACGGTTCGGACATTGTCGTCTTCGTCCCTCCACTCCGGTTGTCTTCGTCATCTTGCTGGTACTGATACTTTTGTGTGTGTGTGTGTGTGCTGTGTAGCTGAAACCAGACACACTTATCCACGTTTGGAAAGGAAACAAGGAGCAATACCAGAGTGAGATGGCAAAAGTTACATCGTCAGGGTTCCAGACCCTGCTGTCCACTCCCTGGTACCTGAACCGTATCTCCTACGGCCAGGACTGGCAGGGCCATTACAAGGCCGACCCACAGGATTTCAAGGGTTTGTGTCTGCATGATTGATTTAATTGGCAAGACTTTTACCCCCCTGCCCGTTATGGCTTTTTTCCAGTATTATAGTTACGGGTGTTGCCTCGCTCACGTAATTGTTTTATTGTTCTGTTGTTGGTCTGACTCAGAATTTATTATTATGTATTGTTTGACTCTTGACACATATCTGAAATGTCATGAAGTTGTTTGTCACTCCTGTGCTAATATGGGTAAGCCTGTTGAATGAACAGAGGGGAAATATTTCAATATTTTGCTTTCAGAAAATCGCTGATAAACTAAATAAAATACTTAATTTAATTACAATTATACTCTAGTCCAGTGGAGCCTTAGATTCCCTGGATGTTTCTTAGGCTGCTTGTTCATATGAAATATTACATTTCAAAACAGGAACTGAAGAACAAAAGAAGCTTGTGATTGGTGGAGAAGCCTGTTTGTGGGGGGAGTACGTGGACGCCACCAACCTGACACCCAGACTCTGGTATGTTGTTTAAGTAACGAAATATTTCCAGAAAATAAATGCATTGTGATCCATGACACGTAAACATTTCTTATCTTTTGTCTTCCGTTATGTCCAGGCCTCGTGCCAGCGCTGTGGCGGAGCGTCTGTGGAGCGCCGTGGATGTGACGGACATCAATGATGCCTTCAACAGGCTGTCTGTGCACCGCTGTCGCATGGTGGCGTAAGTATAGTCTGTGCGATTCACATCTACGTCGGTCGCTATGGATTCAGGTGGGTCTCAATATGAATGCAGCGCTCTAACTTAACGGCGTCCCGCTGTACGGGGGACAGAAGGCTAATTAGCAGGAACGTTAACGATTCAGCAAACGCTACTAACTTCAGATAACTGTGATATGACCGGCGTGAACATGGTCTCTGCAAGGTAGACCCATCTGATTCCATAAGTACCAGTCTCTGCCTCATCTAACAGACACACTCCTGTTAAATGCTTCTGATTTAATATAAATGTATTGATAATCTGAACTGTCTTTTCCTATCTAAGGCGTGGGATCCCAGCTGAGCCACTGTTTTCCAGCTACTGTCCCCAAGAGTACAAAGGTATCTGAAAAGAACTGACAGGCCGGCCATGGGAACAGGGAAAGGAAAGGAAATTCATATGCAATCAACCCAATGCTCAAATCAAATGCCTTTGTGGCAATGTCACTGTACTTATGCTCTCAGACGCATCATTCTTTACAAATCTGCTCTAATGCCATAAAGCTGTTGAATTTATGAATGCACTCTTTGTTTTTTTATGAATGTTTGATTATAAATAAAATGTTGACATTTTCGGTACGAGTCTCTTGTTGTTACAATTTATTTTGCATCCAGCTAAGAACATTGTACACCATTTGTTTTGTGCTCTTTCCTGCAGTGAGTATTCGCACTATAAACAGCATTTTACTGACATTTACTGCAAGTCCTGGAAAACTCTTGTGGTACTAGCCATGCCTCTGTCCCAGAAGGCAATTGGTCCCCATTGCTGAACAGCTTCACATGGATGAGAACCGGGGCTCACAGCAGACCAGAGATTCTTTTAAGGAGGGTGTTCTGGTCCTGCTGGTTCATGGCCTCATAGGTGTCCAGCGCCAGAGAGAAGGTGGCATTGCCAGATGTTATTGTTCGCAGGATGGTGGAATAGCCCTGTTGAAAGAACCGCGTATGAATAGGAAACAATTGTCCGGGTGGCCAATTAAACCAAAAACTACAGGCAAAATGTTCGAATTGTATGTCCTCTCACCATCATCTCAGCCAGGGGCACAGTTGCCAGCAGCACCTTGTCGTCCTGTCTACTCTGGATGTCTCGGACGGTCCCTCGTCTTTGGGCCAAGTCCCCCAACACAGAGCCAAGGCGTTCCTCCCCGACAGTCACCTCCAGGGACATCACCGGCTCCAGGAGCTGACCTCCTGCCAGCCTCAGGGCCTACGTCCACAGAAACACAACCGCCTCTTATCTATTGATCATCTTGTGCTTTTCAGTTCTGATGCAGGAACCCATGAAGGTTTACCTTCAGCATGCACCGGGACACGCAAGCAGACACCATGGCAGGAGACGTTCCTGGTTCCATGGTGACATTTTGGATCAATGTAGCTACACCCTGTACAGGATATCCCAGCAATGGACCTGAAGGTGGAAGCAAGCATTGAACATAATTTGCAGTGGGTCCTATTCATTCTTGAATAATACAAAAAGGGCACGGTAGTTTGCAAGAGAAGTGAGTTTTGTTCAATGATACCTTGAAGATATGAGCTGTGTACTCCATTCTCCACTGCCTCCTTCATTTGTGGTGATAGCTGCCCCGCCAATTCCTCTGCGAAAGCTAATTCACATGAAGCACCCGTTGCAGAGATGTCAAGAGGTTTGACGGCCAGCTCCGCTGTCACAACATGTCGTCTCTCCCCAACAGTACGGTCCAGCGTATCTACAGCATCATTTTGATGGGAAAATTCATACAGAAACCAAAATTGCGTGAAGTACAGTATGTCGCTGACACAAACTATCGAATGCACCGATGAAATCATTCTTCGTTGTACCTGTAGTAGAGACCTCGTGGAGAATAGACTCCCTGTAAGCCACCTGCAGCGGCCCGAGGTGAGTCTCAACGCCATACTCTCTTCTGATGCGATCGTGGACGATCTCGATGTGCAGCTCTCCCATCCCACACAAAATGGTCTGAGGACGGAGACAATTAGTTGACTTGTGGAAGCTGCTCCCACGAAACAAACTCCTGTTTAATACAATGAGGGCCTTACCTGGCCAGAGTCAGGGTCAACCCTGACTTTAAGACTGGGGTCTTCTCTCTGGAGGCAATTCAGTGCATTCTCGAGATCTTTCAGGGAAAACAACAATGTGTTCGTGACGACAAGCTTGCTGGAGCATGTGAAGCAAAACTATAATCACTGTCACTGACCAGTCTGTTTGGCCATGGTGGGCGGTTCTATGGTGCAGAAGAAGACGGGATCAGGAACCTCCACCCCTGAAAGGACCATGCTGGCATGTTCCCCTTGTCTCGTCCCTGCCCCGCCGTCATTCTGGGCTCGGCGGGCTGCAGCTGCTGCCGAAGCCTTCGATAAGACGATCGTGTCCCCTGTGACTGTCTAATGTGGAAAACATAAATAACCTTTTTGATGGGAAAATCTTCAAAATAGCACATAGAGAATATCATGCGTGTATGATGCTCTACCTGCTTCAGTCCGACAGTCAGAGCGATGTTTCCCGCTGTCATGGAAGGGATTTCTACATGCTGATCAGCAAACGGCACCAGCAGCCTGCTCATCCTCTCACTACACACAACACGATGCAAAAAAAGTTTCAAAATATAAAGATTTTGGTCAAAATTGTAATGTATTGTCATCAAAGCTACGTACATGCTGTTCCTGTTGATGTTGTAGACCGCAGTTTGTGCTTTTAGAGTACCGGAGTAAATCCTGAGGAACACCAGAGGACCTCGCTGCTTGTCATGGAGAACCTTGAAGGCCAGAGCACACAGGTCATCCTTGTACCACCGCCTGTAGGATGATGAACACAGCTTATTGTCTGACAACAGTCTTCATAGAAAAATATTCATAAAAGCATGGACAATCCATGAAGGGACGATCCCAGCATGATTTTAGTGTTTGCTCAATTGTATCCATCTTCCATCCATTGAACATAAACTGTGACAGTCTACTTAGAGAAGATATTTGTAAATCTGTTTTGCACATTTTCAGACGCATACAGTTTCCGTTGTTGCCTGAGCTACTTGCAGCTAGCTGCTGTATTTGGTTGTTTTCTGTATTTGTAGCGCAGTGAGCTCACCGTACATAAGCTTTTACAGTCGTCATTTAAATAATGAATGCAAAGGAGATCATCAAGTGTCTTAATCTCCATCCACTGCTTCTTTTGTTTCCTGTATTTTACCCTCTAAAATAAAAAAAAATAATGTCCTGTAGTTAAGTTCCTCATAGCTGTGGATGTTTCAATATTTTAAAAAAAGGAAAATGCACAAAAGCAATAAATAATATGATTTTAAAGTATCGGAACGCAGAACCTGGACATCAATCATGCTGGAATCGTCAGCTACGGTCAGTTATTCACTCACACCAGGTCATGGTGCCGTTCATTGGGGGCGGGCAGGTAGGCGGTGATGGCATCTAGAAGGGGCTGAACACCTTTGTTTCTCAAAGAGCTCCCACAGAGTACTGGGACGCCTTTACGGGCCAGAGTCACCCGCCGCACGGCCTCCTGCAGCTGGGGACACATTAGCACCGTTTACTGCTGAATGCACAAGTAACAGTGTCCCTTCATAGGCTTGTATTGTGGTACAATACAACACTTACTTTGACTGAGGAAACAGCATCAAAATTTTCACTAAAATCAGTCAGCAACAGTTCAGCAAATTCATCATCCAGATCAGCAACCTGTGAACGAAAACAGAAATATGAACCGGAGAAAGAAATCGGGAACATTTTAACATTTAGAGCAGTAAACATTGTTGTAATCACTGCGACATGTACCTGCTCAATTAAAGCTGTCCTGGCCTCGTTCACCTCCTGCAGGAGTTCTGGCTCGTCCGACTGGTCGAGAGGTTTGCTTTCAAACACTCGTCCATCATCTCTCGTAGATCTTAGCTTCCATGTCAGCTTCTGGTTGGTTAACAAGTCGACCACACCTGAGAAGTTTTTGCCGCAGCCGACAGGAATCTATGGAACAGAATGGCTCTCCGTGAGACATCTACATCACATGGTGACATAATCCAAACAGGTTTTTAGGTATTCTTTCTTTGTATAGCTTGTTTTTTGATTCAAGCATTACATATATACAGTAATAAAATACACATTTTGACTTATTTGGCTTTGTGTTAATAAACCTGCTTGTAGCATGTGGTAAACCACTTATCAGTGAACTAACAATGAGAGCTGCAATGTATTGAACTATATTTACTAAAGTACTGTACAGTACTTAAATACAATTTTGATATGCTACCTCTACTTCTACTCCACTACATTTTGGAGGCAAATATTCTCCTTTTTACACTTCATTTCTGATAACTTTAGTTACTTTGTAGATTTAGATTGTTAATACAAAATATGAATGAACTAATACATTCTGATATTGTACGCAGCAGTATAACAAATAATCAAAGTTAGCTTCACCTTTAACAGCGGGATCAAGTGATGAACCCATTCATGTTTCAATAAATATCATCCAATAATATCATGTATATGATTCATAAATGGGACATTCTGCATTATGAATACTTTTACTTTGGGTACTTTAAGTACATTCTTATGCTAACACTGTTGTACTTTTACTGAAGAAACATTTTGAATGCATAACTTTGTACACATTTACATAAGTTAAAAGATCTGAGCACTTCTGCCACCACTGCTTATGATCACAGTTTTACATAATAATCTGATAATTTCAATACAGTCACTATAAATCACTGTCTTTGATGCCATGTTGCCTACCTGAAGGAGGACTGGGTTGGCTTTTAACTTGTGTCTTATGCTCTCAATGGAAAAACTTAGGCTGAAAGTAGAAAATGAAAGACAGTTTCTAGTTAAATAAAGTTACATTTTGAGAAATAAGAAAAAAGGTTTTGTATGGCCGAACAGTTTGGTCACTCACTTTGCTGCAGGCTTATCCATCTTATTCAGGAAACAAACACAGGGAACATGGTGCTTCTCCGCTTGTCTCCACACAGTCACAGTCTGAGCCTGTTGGCGTTTTTAAAGCAACAGAATCGAATGTGTTCAAAGAGCGCCCAATTACAGGACACGAAAAAAAAGAAGCAGTTTGAAAGCAGCGAGCTCACCTCAACCCCGGCAGAAGCATCAAACACTGCAACCGCCCCATCGAGAACACGAAGCGCCCGCTCTACCTCGAGAGTGAAGTCAACATGTCCTGTAAACACACACACAGCCACATGAGCGGCTGCTCCTTCTCATTCCCATTAGAATGTGATATTCCCCCGAGGATGTTATTTCCTACCTGGGGTGTCTATGAGGTTTATTCTATGAGTTTTCCAATCAAATGTGACCGCTGCCGACTGTATGGTGATGCCACGCTCCCTCTCCTGAGCCATAAAATCTGTGACTGTATCCCCATCGTCCACATCTGAAAGCATCAAAGTAGCAGAAATAAATTAAAGAGACAAAAACAAGCAGGCGATAAAGTCCACCGGTAAAAAAGAATTCACTGTGTCCTCATCATTGTTTTTACCATCCTACTCACCTCCCAGTGCTCTCGTGTAGCCAGAGTAATAAAGCATCCTTTCTGTGGTGGTTGTCTTTCCTGCATCAATGTGGGCCATAATGCCAATGTTTCGGATTCTGCAGAAACAGTGCACGGTGCACGAGTTAACACGGAGCCCAGAGCTGAATCTAAACAGCATTTCAAAGACCTGACTGTATACTTCATTTACTTACTTGGATATATCAGGATTGGCCACAGCCTTCAGTGATTTGACATCATCTATGACAGTAAACATGAAGAACAATAACATTGTACATCTATAGCAGTAAACACTTTTACTGATGATATTTACATACTTTTTGAATGCATGCCTTTTACTTGTAGCGGAGTATTATCATAACATGCTATTTGTACTTATATATAAAGGATCTGAATACATTTTCTATTTATGAAAACAACGTACCTGGAAGAAAGCTGTAATGTCTATTTATATGACAGCTCACTCTACATCTGCAGCACTGGAGGCCAGCGGTTAATAAATACCTTCCCTGTGAATGAAAACGACTCTGTTATGAAGTCAACGTGATATTAAGATAATATTTCACGGTCAGCACTTGGGTTGGCAGAGTATATCTTACCCAAACCATCCTGCTTAGTGCCCGACAGGCTCTGACACGCATCGTTAATGACTGCTTATCTTCCAAGCGTATTCTTCGGAATCAGTCTGAGCTTTGGACGAACCATGGTGGAGCAACATTGCGGTCAAAGAGGACAATGTCACACAATAACAATACAAAAGAGGAAGACGTATGACTATAACCAGGAGATAAATTCAAACTGTATCACAGTAAGCATTAACGTGACCCACACAACAACATAATCTATGCTATTAGGCGCTTAAATGTCATGCTTTCATGATGTACGACCCCAAAATACATCCCTAGAAACAAGCGTGTGGCGCTACCATTCCGGGAACGAAGAAAAGTCGGTTCCGTCCACATTAAAAGTTGTAAAAATGTTTAATATACGTATATAATGTTATGCATCAATTATGTATTACATCTCTATTTTACAAAATACCTACTTTGTCTTTAACACGGTTTAGTGTCAGTGTTTGTTAAGCGGATGCCGGTCATATTAAACTAACGGACAACCCGTTGCTTCAGGATGACGTACTTCCTCTAAATATCGGCTACGGGGATAACAACACCGAAACGACCCCAGCCCTAAGCAAAAACACCAAATACTCTGCGGCTGTACCAACTGTTACCACCTGCGACGCATTCGCTGCGATACTTAACTACTTAAACACAAAATGGTAAGAATATTTAAGTTTGAATTGCATTATATAACTTACATCAGGCATTTTAACAGGTTAGCATGTTGTGCTAGCATTAGCTTTAGTTCACATGTGGCAGGGTGATGTGCTGCCCTGTGTTTATGGTGTTTATATTAAAACATTTTGTCCTTCACTGACAAAAATGCTGTAGAAATAGTAGTTGTATGAGCACGAAAATTTGCCTTCTTGTTTACCATCCGTATGGTTAGCTTTATAAGTTGTACGTGTCTGAACGGAGTTTCTTATAACGTCAAAGCATTTAAGTAACTTTATGTTAACTTTAGTGTGAATATTCATTACGTTTTATCCACTGTAGATGTCATTAATGTTGAATGATGGGTCGTAAGATTTGCATTTAATTATGAAATCTAAAGTGATTTGGTTTTGTCTAAAGTGATAATCTAGCTTAATTGGTTTTGTTCACGTTGTTGGCATGTGTTTCCACACCTATATAAACGAGGAGTGGATAGCTTCAGGGCTGCAATCAACAATTATATTCATTGTTGATCAATGTGCCAATATATCAAGTCAATAGCCCAATACCACAAATGTGCCTCAGGCGGCTTAATTTGTCTCAAAGACCAAAGTGAAATCAACTTCTTGTGTGTCCAAGCCAAATGTCTTCCATTTACAATATTATAAAACAGTAAAGTATAAAATCGTCACACTTGATAAGCTGTAACCAGAAATTGTTTTGGGAATTGAAGCATGCAAGATCAATCTAATAACAGATGTTAAAATTAGCAATTTTGGTTGAGTAGCTTTTTACTTAACTGGAGACTGTAGATTTCTGCGCCACCCTTTGCATTTATTACAGTTCATAAGGAAGTTAAATTGACTTTGATGTTTGTTTTTTCCTTTCGTAGCCCCAGAACGAGCACATTGAGTTGCACCGCAAGCGGCATGGCTACCGCCTGGACCACCATGAAAAGAAAAGGAAGAAGGAGAGCCGTGAGGCCCACGCGCGCTCCCACAAAGCCAGGAAGCTGATTGGGTTGAAGGCCAAACTGTACCACAAACAGAGACATTCAGAGAAGATCCAGATGAAGAAGACGTAAGTATATACAGGACATCTGGACTTGTCTTTACTAACAAACCATTAAAACTACTCCAAATTAACAGCTAAACAATTTTCACTTGTATCTTTGCAGCCTCAAAATGCACGAAGAGAGGAAGACCAAGCAGAAGAACGATGAGAAGACCCCAGAGGGAGCCGTGCCAGCCTACCTGTTAGACAGAGAGGGACAGTCCCGCGCTAAGGTGCTATCCAACATGATCAAACAGAAGAGGAAAGAGAAGGCTGTAAGTACCAGATCCAATATACTCGTCACTTTTACGATGGTTCTATTCTATTGTAACGATATCGATGTGTGGAAATAACATAACTGGTTTCTAATCACAACTTTGTTCTGTTTTCCGAAGGGCAAATGGGAGGTTCCCCTGCCAAAAGTGCGTGCACAGGGAGAGACGGAAGTGCTTAAAGTCATCAAAACTGGAAAGAGACAAAAGAAAGCCTGGAAGAGAATGGTCACCAAAGTTTGCTTTGTCGGCGACGGCTTCACCCGTAAACCTCCCAAATATGAGCGTTTCATCAGACCCATGGTAAGATTGCAGTAGAATTGAAATGTATTGTTTGTCGCATTAAAACTTCAGGCTTAATGTTGAATTAAGTACCTAACTCCCACATGACCTCCCTCTCTTTATTCTACTTCAGGGTTTGCGTTTTAAGAAAGCTCACGTCACGCATCCAGAGCTGAAGGCCACGTTCTGCCTTCCCATCCTCGGAGTGAAGAAGAACCCCTCCTCCCCCCTCTACACCGCTCTAGGAGTCATCACAAAGGGAACAGTCGTAGAAGTCAATGTCAGCGAGCTGGGCCTGGTTACACAAGGAGGAAAGGTTATCTGGGGTGAGTGCTCATCTGTGTGAATTCATAAATGCGTTGGTCAGTGGATTTACATGCACTACAGTAATGTGATGGTGGTGTAACTGAAATGTTTCTTTTACTTCCCAGGTAAATACGCCCAGGTGACAAATAACCCAGAGAACGATGGCTGCATTAATGCAGTCCTGCTGGTATAAGACTCTTGACCTTTACGCAGACGGTGCTTGGTTAACTCTGAATTTACACAAATGGGCTTCAAATCACAAGACTGACAGGAAGATCGCTGATGCAGCACCACAGTTTTTGTAACGCAAGAAGAAAACGGGGTGATTACTGTGTTTTAAATATGATATAAATAAACTTTCATATGACACCAGATCATTTTTGTCCACTTTCTTTTCTTGTGATGTACTCCATATTATAAGACAACAGCCAAGCTAGTAATTTGCTGCTAAAAACCGTCACACAGACCCTCGCTGATTACCTGATGGTTCAGAGATGTGTTTAAAAAAGAAAGGCTAAGAAAGGCGGGGCTTATTGTGAAGAGCGTAGGTTCAGAATTGACTTGATTAAACATTGTTTGCCTCATGCACTTCCTGTTGTATTCCCTCATATTTTCTGTCAATGAAATAACTATTACTACACATTTGCTGACATTGGAAAAATACCCAGCATATGATCTTGCCTGTTTCAAGTAGATGTTTGACAGATTGGAAAGTGGAAACGCTGTATTCTATATACTGTAATCTTCCAGAACATTTACTGTCATCTTATTTTCATAGAAAGTCACAGCTCACAAAGGGAGTAAAAACATCGCTTGTCTTTCCGAAAAAGCTTCTTCCTCTTCCTTCCCGTGTCAGTGTGTGCACCGCACTGTTATTTGAGGGCGACATGGGCAGGAAGCCGCCAACAATAAGTTTGTAGCTTCTAACACAGGACGTCTGAAGCAGCAGGATAAATCTCATCGATGGACCAAAACCAAACCGGCTAAAAGATGTTGTGACATTTGAAATTATGAATTAAAATGAATAAAATCCAATGTGTAAGAGCGTTATATGTACAGTAAACTGCATTGTCCATCTGTCCTTCTGCAAGCTATATTATAGTAAATGTACAGCTTGTATGAAAATAACCACAATTCAAAAATACAGATAGAATATTGCGATGCTTCGAACTTGAGTTATTTTGTACTTTGCACAGAAGTGTTTCGCAAGCTATTTGATTACAGAACTATTTACCTCCAAGTTTTCAAGCGTCCACTGATGTTTATCTGCATCATATTTAGTGAATAGGAGAGCCACGTCAGAATGACTCGAGTTCAAAGGGAAGAGAAGCATGTGGAATTAGAATAATTTGGTACTTTGCGTGAAGTACATACCGGTTTAGCTTCTTTTACAATCACAGTAAGATGTCTGATTTTTAACATTCTAATAACTTCAAGTCTATACCTATAGATAGATTATACGGTATCTAACATTCATGGATAAGCAAAAATGATCTCAAAGTCTGCAAACTGGTGTGAAACGTTTCTACACAGACGTGTTCATGATTGTCAAATGCAAGAAACTTGTGGAAAACCTGGACAGAACTCCTCCTCAACCAAAACACATAATACCACACCAACTGTCAAGACTCTGCTAGAAGTACATTAAATATCACTTCATTTGGGATCATGCTCTTGCACATTAAATATCATGCTCTTGCACATACATTTAGCTGTTTGACTGAGAGAAGCTGCATGAAACTGTCAAAGACCTCCAGTTTCATACCTCCACTTCTACTTCCTTATGCCGCGTTCACACCAAACGCGGTGTGAACGCACCATTACAACATGCAACTGCTCAGAATTGTTCTTTTTGTGCGATACAGTTTTACCCCCTGGATTGATATCTTGCTATGGTTCAAATTAAATAGTTTGACAGGTCAGACCGGAATGCTTTCAGATTGTCACCTGAGGAAGATGCATTTCCGATAAGAAACTCCATCCAGCTTGTCGTAGTAGTCCAGGTACGGCTTGATGCTGTGTAGCTGTTTCTTTAAATTGTCACCCTGTGGCTCTTCAGCCTGATGTGAAACATGCATCAGAAACAGTGACAGCAAGAAAAGTTCATGTTTTATTTGTGATTTTTTTTTGTTGCCTGGTGCGTTTACAGCTGAGACGCTCGCTCGGGTTTGCTTTTCATTCACACCAACAATGTATTTCACAGTCCACCTAAAGCTCCTTCACCTGCCGGTAACTACAAGCAATTGTACAGAAAACATGGAACATTTTTTTGTTGTAGTTTCAAAACCTGTCAGCAAACTGTCAGACTTTTGAGAACCAACAGAACATTTCCTTTCAAACTACGTATGACTTCCTCCTCTTTAAAAACTAAATATAGCCGGGAACTGTGCTTTCAAAGAAACATTTTAGCTGAGTTTTAAATCAAAAATAATTGGATACTCAACCACTCTGATAAAGACAATATCATTAACGTTTAGTTTTCTTAAATGTCCACATTTTTTAAGAAGAAAAAAAGAAAAATCAAGTCGGGACCCCGAGTTCCTGCACAGCGTCCGAATGCAGCTACAGAGTCCCGTCACTATGGACACATAAATATCAATTACAGTGCACATTACTCATACATAAGAGAATCCATTTGTAATGAATCATATCAATCAAATTAGACATTAAAAGTGTGTGGCTGCACGTATAGAAAACATAGCTTGCCGATGTTCATTTCAATGCGATACATAAACAGTCTTCTGTGTTCCGATAGTGACATCAAGGCCAGTGCTGACTGTCGATGAACTCAAGTGGACTTAAGTGTAAAATAACTCGGTAGAGCTTAAAAAAGAAATGGTGAAATTAAAAACGAATTAAGGCAGGTGTTTCCAGTAATCCATATATATGGCGTACACATTAAATAAAGAAAATGCACAACAGTGCCGTGACATGCCATACTGACATCCTGTTGGTCATTAAGAAGCTCAGGAAACCAAAACCTCTTTTGAGACTCAAGCCGTTGCACAACATGAAGTAGCCACTAAACCCCTTTAACCACCTACAAAGGATAGCATTCCAGTCTCATTCATTCCATCCGCCTCCTGCATTCAGTGTAAACGATATGCAACATTGGAGAAGGCCCGGTGAAGTCCTCCACTTGGCCACAGGGTCAAACAGAGACCTCCTCAGAGTTCAGTCGGCCTGACTTCCTCTCTTTAGTCATTTGGCTGAGAGTGTTTTTCTTTTAAAAAAAAAGTGCACATAGTGATCGAACGCAGTGTCCATCGGATGCCGACATTATGTGTAGTAGTCCAACTTGCTCGCTATCGTCTTGCAGCCTTTGACAGAGAACACTCTCTCACTTTTGGGGAAGTAGACTACATCCCTGGCCACCTGGTCCGCCACCTTCTGTTCAGGCCGAAGTCCTCTGGCTTTCATCTCGGCCATGACACACTGGACGACGTGCCGGTCCTCCAGAGGCAGGAAGGGGACGAAGAAGTCCACCAGGTTCTTGTCGATCAAACTTGTGTGCCACAAGCCACCTATGGGAAGAGATTAACAGATCCTTTAGTCGGACCAGAATCAATGTTTTTCATCAAATCTAGTTTCTGAACCCTGACACCAAAGTATCCAGCAAAACAAGGAGGCATTCCTTTATTTTATACTCACTTCTCTTGTTGTTGAACACGGCTAGAGAGAGCACTGTTTCCAGATCTTTTAGCTCGAGCTCTTCTCGATTTCGTCCTTCTTTCCAGAAATCTAGCGCCTTCTCGATGATGCCCTCCCCTCCGGCATTGCTAGGAGGAGATTAGAAACAGGGAACATATTACAATTTGCCTCTGATTGCAGCAGCAAAGGACTGTGGTTCTTTGTCCTCACCAAGTGAATCTCAGAAACATTGAAACATTTAAACACAAAAGTACTTCTTCATGTCACTGCTCTGGTGAGTTTTTAGATCATAGAAATACTAGCTTTCAGCCCCAATGCACCAAACTGGAACCAAATACATCTCAAAGGCTGCATTCAGGTGCAAAACGTTTATGCATTGAACACACCGCAGATGTTTCCATTCGCAAACAACCTGAAAGACATCGTCAAAACGTCTCCTCAATAAGGGAATATAATACCACACCCAGTGTCAAGATTCTGCAAAAATTATGTTTAATATCACTAATTTTAGGATGTTTACGCACATACATTTTGCTGTTTAACTGAGAGAAACTTAAGAAAACTCAGTTTCATACCTACACTTCTCATGTTGTTTTTCTTTCAGTACTTGCTATTAATATGGATCTATAAACAGACATGTGATACACTTCTGTTCACTGGATTGATATCTTTCTATGGCTCAAATTAAATAGTTTGACAGGTCAGATTGTCACCTGAGGAAGATGAAGATGGCTTTCCGATAAGAAACTCCATCCAGCTTGTCGTAGTAGTCCAGGTACGGCTTGATGCTGTCAATCAAGCCAGGATGCATTTTGTCCATCTCATCAAAGATGAACATGGATCGTGCACAGTTGGAGACGTTGCCTTTGATCCACTGCTGTAGCTGAGTCTGAGGAGAAACAGCAGCATATTCATATAGGAGGCCGAACATAAGAATGTCACTGTGGTTCAATTTAGAGTAACTGGATTCATCATCACACCTTGTAGGTATCAAAATGACTCAAATGTGGGAAGTGGAGTTCAGACGTGAAGATGTGAACGAAGCTGCTGTCCATTCCCTCTTTGTAAACGTTGTCAGCGATCATCTGACTGACAAAGTTCTTCCCGGTGCCGGTCCATCCGTGCAGAGAGAGCACCAGGGGCTTCTTCGGGTTCTCGTTGCTCATGAATCCGGTCACAGCTTTCAGGATGATGCGTGACGCAATGTGCTGTCCGAACAGTTTGCTCTCCAGGTCAACCTCGAGACCTAGAGAGGGCACAGCACAAAGGCAACAAGGATTAGTGGCTGCGGACGCCTAAGAAGACCTCTCATTGTTCTGACAGTCCTGGTTCCGGTTCCCCTGAGCCTCCCTTCCCCTCCAGCACCGGGGTGTCATGGTTGACGAGCATTGAGAATAACTAAGAAGTAAAGGCCAATCTTCTCGTTGATGGTCTTGTTTGCTTAAGGTCATATAGAGGCATCTTTATTCAATTCAGACCAGTTAAAAGTTCCTCACAGTAACTTTAAATAAAGTACCTCGAAATTGCACTTGAGTAAATACAGTACTTGAGTATATGTACTCCACCAATGGATGGAGGTGGCTGTTGTCTCAAAGGCAGTGGCGGCTGGTGGAAAATTTTCTAGGTAGGGCCATCATATCAATTTCAGCAAACATCCCAGTATGATTTCATGCAAAAAAAATGTAGTATCAAACACGCATTATTACTTGGCAGTTAAATATTTAACATTTATTCCAACATGAAAAAAAGCAGTAAATAACACTTATATAATATAATACAATATAATATAACATGTTTATTTATTGAGATGCCCCTATGGACCTTGTTATAGGAGGTAAAGATCAGGAGAAGTAAACATTAAGTGTAATTATGAATGTTAAATTAAGCTATGATGAGTTTTCACTGTTAATTTAACATCTGTAGGAGCCAAATTCAATGTGCTGTTAAATATTCACTTGTATTTACATGTTTAACTGTAATCACTTCTGTTTCTACTTTGAATGTTACAAGGATGTCGTTATAATTTGTTATAGTAAGAAATACATGTAAGTGACAGACAACTGTCACTTTAAGGACACTGTGACAGTTACTGACAGTGGTGAGTAATATCTGAGGCAGGATGGAGCCGCACAGTTTTCCGACCGTGTTAGGAAATGTGTTATGGAACGTGTTAAATGGAACGATCTACGTGGATTAAGTTGTGGATAACCTGTGGATACGTATGGTATGTCCAAGTAATCAGCGTACTTTTAGGAAGAAAGGAAGTTGATTGACTGACTTGTACGAAGTAGTGAAGCTTCGCATGTAGTCTGCTGTCTGATTGTGAGGTCAGGCTGATCTGATATCAGCTCTTTGGCTGCAGAATCTCCTCAAAGTTCTCCTCTCAAACGGGTCTTGGAGGAGGAGAGCTCGCGCTGGCGCGGGCTCCTGTAGAGACTTCTCCTGACGAGAACGCGCAGCTCCGGGGGCCTGATCGTTCTTGCCCACAGCTGAATCTATTTGAGGGCGCTGATTGGCTAAATTGTATGTCACTCATTTATATCTTGAATCAGCAATTGGCTAAACGGCTTCATAGACCCGTCTCTTCTGGGCCAAAACGATCAAGCCCCCCTCGCTGCGCGTTCTCAGAGTGTCGTGCACACAGGCAGAGAGCACAAGCAGACGAGCACACAGGGGGAGAGGACGAGCAGGAAAAGCATATATTTTGCGCAGATATCATATTGTACACACATTACTGGGTACATTCCATAGTTAAAAAACACAAATATTGACAATTTGTATAATTTATGATTATTATAATTTATTTTTTATTTTCGTGTGGCTCATGGTGGGGCCATGCCCCATTGTCCTCTCTTGACCAGCCGCCACTGCTCAAAGGCCATTTCACACTTTGTTGTTGAAAGGAGATGTCAAAATATTTTACTCAACCGTTTAGGTTTCCGTTTTAACGGCGAAAAACGCTTGGAGCCATTACACTTTCACTGTCGTAAATGTAAATAATTAACGTCGCAGGTGTGGTTCCCTTTACCTAGTCGCGTTAAAACAAACTATATGCGGAGTAATCGAACGTGCTGCACATTCTCACCTGTTGCATTGAAGGCGATCCATTTCGAATCGCAACTTTCGTGTAAATAATTGTAGATCGTCCGCCCCAGAGCCGCAGCGACACCGAAAACCACTGTTGTTGTTACCGGCTCAAACGTGTGTACGAGCACACCGGCTGACAAAAAAACATTGAGCAACAAATATAACCGTGCCGCGTTCATCGTCGAAATCAGCTAATTCCTGGAGTGGTTGTGGTTTGTTAAAACGACCATAACACCACCACGGGAGAATCTGCGCTAGACTAGCTAGTTAGACTAGCTAGCTTACAACCGGGAATTTCCGTACACGTCACAAACACGCGACAAACTCTGCTCAACACAACATACAAAATGTTTGACAAGTTTGAATGGATAATAAAAGGAGAAAAAAGTATGACAATTGACTTCATACAAGTGTATACAATGTATGTAACCTACTTGTTTAGCTAGGCTAGCTAACTTGCGATGTAAGAGATTTGGCGACTGTTAAACCCACTAACTGACATTAACGGTTAACGCTTAGCTAACTTAACATCACCTAAGGGCATCACAAAAGGTGGCAAATGTTTAATATGAATAACCACGCGTTTACCTGTCCTGTTAAAGGAAATCCACTCGGGTCGACAGCACTCGTGGAAATAGTAGAAAATGTTCTGGTAGCTGGCTAAAAACCCGGTCAGAGCCGCAGCCATTCCCACCGCTATGCTGGTGCTAATGGGCTCGATCGCCTCCGTTGTGCTGCCGGAGCAGACAAGCATCCACAGCAGGAGGACGTGTCTCGTCCTCGGATTCATTTCAATGGAATCACCGCTTCATCAAACTTTAAGTCAAGCAAAAAGAAGAAGAAAAAGAAGGCGGTGTGCCTGTTAGCGTGACAAAATGTTTGCCAACGCGGACTCTGAGTCAACACAGTACCGACAGTTGGCAGTTGGAGGCGCTGTGGTTGCCAAGCACACAAGGAGCCGACGTGACGTCAGACTCCAACGGTGACGTTCACCTGAGAATAAATTAAGGCCCCCTCGTTTTTTATTTTACTGTTTTTTATTATCATACATTATCCAAGATTTCCCTCAAGCTCTTTTTCTGCCACATACAAATGTTAAAACAATGTTTAAGGGTGCTGTGTATGAACGAACGCCATATAGGAATTGTAATAGTGCTGAAAAATATTGGCTTATCTGGGGAAGGAATATTGCTCTTATAAGTGCATCTTAAACGTTTTAAAGTTATTTATTTGCATAGGCCATAATACTGAAAAAAATGTGCCCATGGAACTTCTAGCAGATCAACCCGACCATGTCTTCAGCAACCACAGGCTTGAGTAACCCTGCTGCCTACCCAGTGCCTGTTAATTCAAATGTAGTGCACAAATCACATGGAGAAGATGTAACCTATTACTACTTAATGGTATCATACTTGTCCCCCTCTGTGAAGAAAGGCTTTTAAAAAAGTGATGTGAATATAAGTGAATATTATCAAAATCACACCTGCCAGTAGAGGGCAGTTGCACACTACAAAGAGGGGTTTGTATGTGGGCCAAATAAATGATCAAACTATACTTAAAGTACCAAAAGTATTCATATAGCAGAATAGCCCATTACAGAATGATATGATATTATTGGATTATAGCACATCAGTTTCCTTTTGCAGCTACATGTAGTGGAGTATAATAAGGTACAATATGTGCTAGTGGAGGTATGAAGTAAAGTACAAATACGTTAAATGTGTACTTAGTGCGGTACTATACTAAGGCTGATGTAAATTAGAAGTTTTGAAGATTTTTGGTTACATAGATATTTATCTACCTGGATTTGTAACTTATTGTAACTTACTTTTATCTGAGAGTTCTGTATTTGCGCTCTTCCCACGTTGCATTGCTACACAACAATTTCCCTCAGGATGAATTCAGTTTTATGTTATCTAAACTTTTATTTTATACATTTTATCTAGCATATTCATCCTGAGGGGGACTTGAATGACCACCCAGGTTTCTGACTTTTGCCTGTGCCTGTTTTAGATTTTGTAGATAGATAGGCTACATGTTAGAATAAGGGCCTTTCTAAACCACATTTAAAATGTCCCTTACCGAAATAAACTAAATTAATAATAAGATTTAAAGATTTGTGGTGTGGTTTGGTGGCAACCGGCTTGCACAGCTACTTTTGCTATGATGCTGTGATTTAAAGCAATAAACGTGCAAATAATTACAGATCATTTTGCACAAGCACATCAAGGTGCATCATTACAATATCTAAATTGGAACCAGCATATAGTTAACAACCATTTAGAAGGGTGAAAGAAATGCTTGAATAACAACAGGAAGCTGTTCCCAGAGGAAAAGGAGCTGCAATAATAAAAGCACCTTCCCTCTCTTAACCCTATCTTTGTCCCTCTCTGCTCCGGACTTATCAAGACTGTACCACCCACACTTACATTGTCCTCCTCAAGCTTCTATCAATATAACAACATTTTGAAAGCAATGCATATACCTTTGGATCCGTTTTGGAGGAAGAATGCATCCAAGGAGACAAATATGAAGCCACTTGACACTGAGTGGGTTGAGTAAGGTTGAGTTAGCCCAATTCTCATTACAGCATAATGAGTATGGGGCAGGTTTAATTTGAATAAAAAAGAGCTCTGGAGAAAGTAAACATGTCACACTCTGTCACTAAACCACAGGTTTTAAATCCACTCAGAGCAAAGGGGAATAATGTATTGCAGCTTTGACATTTCTAATTCAGTACTGGCCAACAGTCACTCTTGACCCAGTTTATATTTGGGGAGTTTGTCCTCTATAGCCTGGGCTAGGTCAGGAACTGCTGCTGCAGCCTTTAGAGCCTATTGAGGGCTTATTATATGCGATATCGGGTCATAAATACCACAATCTTGACATGACTTGATATATTTGAAATGGCTGACATTATTTTGACAATATGAGGTAATGCACTCTTTTTGTTCTGAGTCACAGGGTCCTCATCTCTGGGAACCTTTTTATTCCATAATTATGTTTTTACTCTCCGGATCAGGCTCGTCTATAAGAGAGCATGTAGTTTATAGGTACCAAATGTTTCCTCCAGTAACTCGCCCTCTTTGCAGCCTCTGTAGCCTCTGGCTCTGCTGGGTTCTGGCACACTTTGAGGATAGCATGTGGGCGGTGACACAGTGTAAACCAAGAACAGGTTTGAAGCTAATCTTGCAATAAAAAACTACATCGGCAAAATAAAACGTCTATAAAGAGATAGACTAGCAATGAGAGGGCAGCCTTGTGGGGAACATTTCAAAGGGAAAAGTTCAACTCAAAATCAAAAATATATGTTCATTGTCTGACCTGGAGTACTAATTATCAATCTAGATAGTTTTGGTGATATCGACCATAAAAAAGCTCCGACATGAAGTTTTTCAATGTATTTCAGCATCATAAGCTCAGTGCACATAGTCCCCTTATATCGAGAGAAGGCAGCCATCTCATCGCCGGAATCTCCAAAACTATACAGGCAACTCACACCAAAACAATCTAGATTGATAAATATCACTCGAGGGAAGAGGGATAATATGTAGGTGTAAAGTATAGGTGAAGTAAAGAGCAGTGATACATTTGAAGCAGGCTTTATATACTTTATTCTACATCTCCCACCATAGCACTCTGACTCCCAGCCTTCGCGGCACTAACTCCTGATCAGGATGGTGGTCATTAATCTGCCAACACAGACTGTCTCAGGGGGCACAAGGCAAACAAAGGACCTTGGTTTTCTGCTGCTGCTGCTGGTGTTTTTCCTTCCTCTCATCCAGCCTGTCATTGTGGCGGCGTGTCCTTTCCTGGTGTGGACGGGGTCAGATGGTGTTCCTTGTGTTCCAGGATCAGGGCTCTTCCTGGAGTTGCTCAGGATGGCTCTTCGCCTCGGGGAGGAGGGGGGGGGGAAAGGCCCAGCGAGGGGACCGTGACTCCTGACGAAGCCCAGACTCCCTCGTGGGCCGAGATAACTGTGAGGGAAAGGAGGGATTTCAGCTTGATAATGCTGTGAGAGCTGTGAAAAAAAGTGTAAAAAAAAGCTTGAAAGCAGCCCTACGCCTGATCTCAGTTTCCTGTGTTATCTGCACAAGCACTTTTGGAAAACAAAGCTCCCAAATTTCTTGTTGTTTTCCAAGAAAGTCACTGAGCGACAAACTTGAATGAGATTCTCTGCATTATTCCTTTCATGACTTTAGGCTAGAACTGTATCTTCATTTATTAATCACTAACATGTTAAGTGAGCATCAAGGCTCATTCTTGACAAAAATGTTAAACTCAAAGTTCACTTCTTTAGCCATTCCCAAAGCTTTCATTTAAATCCCCACAGCTGCTCACTGAAGGCCATAAACCTTCATTATGAAACTGATGTGAGACTATAAATTGTCCGAAGTGTCTTTGATGTGGCTGAGAATCCTCGCTACACATACGCATATCAGTATTGCAACATTGTATGAGGAATATGTTTAGTCTGACACTCAAATTATATTAAAATACGTGATTTGAAAGTCGTAACTGCTTTGGAAGAAATGTGAACGGGCTGCTCAGTTGAAAGAGTCCTCCAGACATTCAGCATCATATTTCAGTGAAGTTAGGTTAAAGTTCAGGGATTTGCGAGAGGCCGATTTAAGAGTCTGCAGCATGTGAGGCTGCACTTAAGTAAAGCAGCTCCTTGAGCTAAATGCGAAGGTCTGCGTGCTAACATTCTGATGTTTAGCAGGAATAATGTTTGTTTCTCGACACCATGAATGTTGGGACCAGAAATCATGGCAATCCACCCAGTAGCGTAGTTGTTAAGATATTTCAGTCAGAACCAAACCATTGCCACGATCCCCATCTCTAGAGCCGACGAAGAATGGTGAGAATATATGTATGGATGAAAGTTAATTGTGAAAATGTATTGTGACATAGCACAAGCTGTACGTGTAGTCTTTTAGGTTTGTTGTTTTCTAAAACAGACGAGTGTATATACCGTGTAATGCAACAGGCATTCCCCCCCACTAAGGTCCTGACATGTCTGGGCATCTACTCAATGACCATCAAGTGGGAAAGAACAACTGAGTAAAAATGTCTCTTCACTGTGGGTGCTGGAAAAAGATTTGATGACTTAGAGAGAGCAAAATATTTCCTTTGTGTTCAGTTGTTTAACTCTTCTGTTACCAGCTGGGAAACTCGTATCTTTGAGCCTGAGTGGAGGTCTTTTATTCCCACTCATTTCTCCAGAGTTGGTTCATTCACTGGTTAAAGAATGGGAGAAGGAACTTGTGGAGGAGTTGGAGCTTTACAGGGGGGGAAACAGAGGGGCCAGGTCAACCTCTAATCTCATTGTGAACATAGGGCACTGGCACCACACACTGACCCCCACTCCCCTTCTGTTCACCTCGCCTAACCCTAACCCTAACCCTAGCCTTAACCCCCACCCTGTTGCACCTCACACTGGCAACGTCAAGAATCAAACCAGGGCCAAAGAGCATTCAAGTCAACAATGAGAGCGTTCAGGCGATCGGAGACTTGACTGGTAAGAGAGCTTAGATAGCAATGAGTGTTGCGTGTTTAAAAACAGAAAACACAGAAGTGTGCAGTGCAGTTACCCGTTTGTATTTGAATTGTTATACCACTTACATCCACCAGGACGGGCTGTGCTTTTTACAGTGCACAGGGAATTGCAAAGAAATGTCTTTTGGAAAGTGCAGAACACACAAATAACTGAATTACAGTAAATACAGCCACTGAGCTTATGGAAATTAGAATGAAAAAAAAGTAGATACAATACTTGGGCTACCAGAAATACTGAATCATATACAGTGGTTACTTATAGCTTCTTTTAAATACTAAAGAAATGAGGCTGTGGTCTGAAAACACATTTTTCTGTCAGCGCCTCACTGTTACTTTTCCATCCAAACTGCATCAGATCATGTTGCACTTTGAGTGTTATGTGATGCCTGCGGCTCTCATTGACACGCATGTTGGCACCAACAACTCATGTAGCAGAGTCACTGTTCATCTTTCTTCCGCTTTGATTGTTTTTCACTTTTCAGATTAAGGTTTATAAATGCAATAAAGAGTTCCAGTCCTGCTCCACATCCAGGTAACCGTCTCCTCCACTGTCCTCTGGCCTTCATCACAGAGAGACAGAGACCAGGGGGGCAGGAGGTTAGCAGGCCTGAGCCTTTCATGGGTTTGTGTGTTGTCTATGGTGGTAGGTACGGTACGGGTTTACTCAAGGTACTCCGGCTCACCCACATCCAGTACACACAAACATCTAAAAACTGATCCAATGAAATGAAGAAAAAAAAAATCACCTCATCTCTCTTATCTTTTGCTGCATCTGTAAATATTCAACTCAGACTGAAGTTCTGCTGATTCAGTGACTTTCACGTTTGTATAGAGTCCACAAAGTGATTGCAAAGATTGCAACAGTGTTTTTCTTTCATATGAAAACGACTTGCATCAGCATTAATGTGGCTTTATTGTTCGAAAGTCACTCTAATAATAACATAAATGATAAATCATGATACATTTCAGAGTTTCATACACCAGTTTCGACGTATTAAATCTATTCACATATTTCTCATACCATTTCACCGAGTCTCCTGTTCGCAGTGAGCACCATAAATGTGTTGAATTGAACTAATTCCAAATAAACTCTCTCTGCCACTTGGTTATGCTAAAATCAATCCACTAGATGTCGCTGTGTCTTTAAAACATGCCTTTTCTGTCCGCCTCTCTACAGGAAGTTAGCAACAAAGAAGTCACGTGAGAACTCTTGTTTGGTGTAATGTTTAGAGGTAGGACGTCTCACAGATTCAAAGGCTGAACAGAATTGTATAACATCCAATGAAGGGCAAATCATTTTCTCAAAAACATGCTCTACACGATATTTTAATTGGAATTGCACGGCAATGAAGCTAATAATGTAATTCAAATTGAATATTTGCAACAAAAACACTACTTGGTTTTAGAACTATACATTTATTGTTATTCCATTAAATATATGCTGAAATGATTTAATAAGTGTTCTTTTTTACTGTCTGGACCAAACGGTTGAATTGTCATTTAATGCTTAATAAAGTAGGGATGCTAAGATATTACATTTACAATTTTTATGAAATAAAAAGTATGAACATTTACAATTGTTATTAGCATACACTTAATGTTATTCAATAATATCATTTATAAAGAGATACAATGAATTCAGTTCGATTTTTAATCATTTCTGAGTTGTTTTCAAAGCCGCCTGTAAATACCTTGAATAATGAGAAAAGTTGATATTGTTGAGAGTATTCCACGTTGCCCTTTCAAAGGAAAGACTTTTATTTGAATATTGTACTAAAGCAACTGAGAAATGTCTCAACGGCACCTGGACTGTGCTTCTTTAGGACAACCATCGCCTCAGCATTGCAATCAACCACCCTTCATTCATGTACGTCCAGTATATTTATCTGTATTTCATTTAGGAAATGTAAAATAGATTTGTGTAGTTGTTGGTAAAATGTAGAGCAAATGCAGCAGTGTGGTCTGTGAAGAAGACTGAATATACTCGAGAGGCTGTTATATTACCTATCGCACCAAGGTCCAGATATAGGTGAGCCTTTGGAGAGGTAGAGTGTGGAAAGCCCTGCCCGAGGATGTCACGGCTCTGTCTCAAATTTTCAATCGCTTTTAAAAACCCACTTTTTTAGATTTTTTTTCGGTGATTTTATTTGTGCTTTATGACATTTTAGATTGTTTTACTCTCTATTTGTTGTGTTCAGTTTTTGGCTTTTAGTTCATTCCATTCCCTTTGTGTATTAAACGTGCTGTGTATTTATTGTAAAGCACTCTGTGACAGTGTTTTGAAAGGTGCTATATAAATAAAGTTTATCATTTGCTGTTGTCATAAAAGTCCTATTACATCTTGTCTGTCTTCTGAAATGGATGGTGGTCACTGAGGGGTCTTGTTTTGGTTACCAATGGATCCTCACTACAGGGTAGACCCATGAACTCATCTAAGATGTGGCATAAATCACCCAAAACACAGACGAAGATCCGTCTTCACCCGGAGAATTCAAACCAACTGTGTGTGTGTTTGTTAAATCGCACATGGACAGAGTGGACTGCAGAGAAACCTCCGTGGACGACGGCCCAGGAGAGCGAAGGAGTCCATCAAACAGGCCCAGACACGGCGCGGAGAGGAAGGAAGAGTCCATTTGACACAGATAACCTGGAACACCTGCTCTCAGATCTGTACTGTCCTGCCAGCATGGAAAGTGATCGAAAAACAGCGTGTTGGAAATGAGTGAGATGTGTTTTCTGCTGGCTGCCAAACAAAACGTCGAGGCAACGCTCGTCCGCCAAGCCGAATGCTCGACAGCGAACGCAGATATCCCAGCATGCAACAGGAGAATACAGAGCAACAAAGGGCAAAGTGGTGCTCTACCTAAAGACATATATAGAGAGAGAATAAATGTTGTACTACAGTACAATGCAGGCCGTCATCCGACATCCCTATTGTGTGAGGAGCCTCTGCAGTCCACCGTGTAAACATCCCCTCAGTACCCCATCACGGCTATATTCAGACCCCGAGCGGGAAGTGATTTCATATCCAACATCCGCCGCAGCCTTCCTCTCTCAGGTGGTGAGCGATCCCCGCAGCCGACCTCCCAGACCAAAAGAGGGAGGGAGGGAGGGGGGGGGGGGGGACGATGGCAAGCAGGCAGGGCCGGGTGCAAAGAGGGCCTTGATAATGTGATTGAATGGTACCTCATCATATTGGTATTCGCAGCTCTTTCTTTTGTGACCTGTGACACAATCTGGATCCACAGGGTGTTATTGCAGCGACATTTGTTTTCCGTTTCCACCGTGTAGAATTTTCCACTTTACTTTCAATTTAAAGCAGCTATACTCAATATGTTTTGATAACAGTACGTCATGTTAACGTGAAAACAATGTGGTAAAGGGTTGCTCGTAATGATTCACCTACAGAGAATTATCACCCGAATCTGCAGTTTTGTTGTACCAGTATAAATAATCGAAATGCTTCTTGGCGTTCGAGTCATTTTAGAATATTAACCTTGAACCAGCCAACAGAATATCCACTGTGGACCTGTCCTGTTGGCAGGCACATCCAGCTGCACTGATTGTAGTCGAAGTATGACGTCGAGCTGAGGAACCCGCAGGGAGCCACGAAGGTGAAGAAAAAGGACCGACATGCTTGGCTGACAGTTGTAGAAACCTTACGGTGGGAGCCGTACGGTTCAAGCTGGGCCAGAGCCAGAAGACATTAATCGTGCTTTATTAAAACACGCTCACCCACACAGACGACCGTGTAACACTCGGCCACACTGAGGTCTGCTCACGCACTTTTGTGCACGATTTGTAACTTTTATTTTGAAAAAACCAAACGTCCACTTTTTCTCAGTGCAACAACACCGTTTGGGACAAAAGTTGTGTTTGTGGAAGAAAATTAATCGCTCTTCCGCTTCCAGGTTGAGAGGCAAGCTCCAAGACAAGCCTTAATAAGTCGGTGTGAGCTCATCAATCAGCAAAGGCGCTGAAGCTGAACAGTGGTTATTTATTGTTTTAAAAGGCCTGAAAACATGATAAATTTGACTTAAAATCCATGGGATGTGACCACAATGTAAAAGAAAAAAGCATATAGAACTTGATTAATAGCTAGTTTTATGACGACATGGCAAGGAAATGTACGTATAAGAGATTATTATTAATGTGTTTAATTTCCTTACATTTCTCTCGTCTGTGAGGCGCCGTACGGTCACTTGAGCGAATTCTACAAACCAAAGAAAAACTGCAAAGTGGGTTTCAAAGTGAGAGCTGAGACAAAAAGACTGTTCATTTTTTTGGGGGGGGTTTTATGAACAAAGGGAGCAGTGAAAGGACAGGGACAGCCAAACACACCTGTGGGAACCTTGAAGGTAACTGGCCCTTTCAGTCTTGTTTGCTTGTTTTCAGTCTTGTTTGCTTGTGTGTGTGTGTGTGTGTGTGTGTGTGTGTGTGTGTGTGTGTGTGTGTGTGTGTGTGTGTGTGTGTGTGTGTGTGTGTGTGACCTTCTGGTCTAAAAGCTAAATAAACACACACTGAATTGGGGTCATGGATCCTTCGAACAGGTGCACTGAATGAGCAGAGACGAGACTGCTGTTAAAAAGTAGCCACGAAAATGTCACAGAAGCAAGTTACAACTCAATGAAAGCAGGTAATGAGTAGGCGTGATGAAGACGAGTAACGTCTGTGATTGGGAATGAAGCCGAACTATACGACTGGATCAGACGCGGGGCGGGAGTGAACTATCTGCCATGTGTGAATCCCTGCTGTGAGAGGGGGCTTGGGAACAACCTGTCACAGACAGAGATGTGAAGGATGATATGAGGGGAAGCCAAAATAAATGAAAGGAGGAAGCAACAGCAGGTGGGGGGGCGAGAAAACAAACAAACACGGGGCTTGTTTTACACCCACCTGCTCCACCGGCTGTCCTTCATCATCTACCGACAGAACAGGCCAGAGGGAGTCTTGGGGGGGGGGGGGGGGGGGGGGGGGGGGAGAGGTTGACAATTTGTGGTTTTGAGTGAAATATCTCAGCAACGGTTGGACGGATTGCCATGAAATTTGATTCACACATTCACGTTCCAGACAGGATGAACTCTTCATCACTGTCGGTGGTTCCTTAACGAAACCCCTTCGCCCCCGAGAGGCCAAGAGAATGGGTTAGTGCAGGTTAAAGGTAACGTATCAATGAATAAAGCACAGTATTGAAATAACTTGCACGGTAAATGTTACTTCAATCAATTTACACACGTAGTATGAGTGTAAAACAAAACCTAATGCTTTAATGATTATATAATATCTACATTTATTTGTCTTAATGCCTTGTTTTGAATTCCTTTGCAGCTGGAATGTGCTGTAGCTTTCAAACTAATTAACTTGGGTGAAAAATACAACATTCACCTGTGAATGGTGGTAAAATAGAGGTACAAAGGTGCATAAGTACGAGTAAATGTTACAACAAGTACCAGAACCAAAGAGCATTTTCATGCCGTCGGCTCAGGTGGACAAACTGTCTCAGGCAGATACCTAGTAACTCTCAGCACACACACACACACACAACACATCACCCTCCCACTAAAAGCTGTGAAGTGACACTGAGGGACTCGATAGACGGCTCAGCTGTGAGATAACACTTAATTAACTTCATTTTTCCTGACAAAGATGGAGAGCGAGAGGTCGCTTAAGCCATCTGCAACCTTTATACCTCGCAACTCTGGGAATCCTTTTCATTTCTCACTCGCGTTCACTCTCCCTCCTTTGCTCTTTGACCCCCTATTCTCTCTCACACACACACACACACACACACACACACACACACACACACACACACACACACACACACACACACACACACACACACACACAGATAATAAACGCTGTTACAGAGAGAAGGAGTCACAAACTCAGAGTGCTGATTGAGCTGTGAAAGCGACTGATAAGAGGTGCTCGTGAGGCTGGTGATCTGTGGTCAAACACCATCTGTACCAGCGTGAGTCTGGACGCTTGTGCTGCTGTTTAAACTCACCACCACCCCCCCCCCCCCCCCTCACTGCTATGATTAACTGCCACCCACACCGTGTCCACACCAGTACCAACACAAATGAGAAAGTCTGCATTAAACCTTTGACTGATGCAAATCCGTATTATTAGCATCAGTATTAACATCAGTATTAACATCAGTATTATCATCAGTATTAACATCAGTATTAACATCAGTATTAACAAATCCTACATGTGTTATTTGACTCACTAACATACAAACTAAATTAGACTGAGAGTTATCTCTGGCTTGGATGAAAAGCAACAGAAACACTTTTTATACTCAGATATTTTGCTGCAGTGCACAAATACAAGTACATTCAAAGTTTTACTTTGTACAAGTACAAAGTATCAGCATCAGAATATAGTTAAAGGGCATGTGAAACACTCACTCTTTCAGTGCTTTTGCACATACTGTACATTTGTGTAACTGGAGCGTCTACCAACCCTCAACCTGTGAAACAAGACGACCCGGTCAGTTTTTTTGTGGGCCGCCTGGATCAGAAACCATGTGATTCAAACAAGCCATACAGATGTGGCTCCCCTTTCTGTCACATGCAGGTTTCATTAAAATATATACCGCCCACGACCTGAGTATTCCCACCCACGGCTTGAGAACCATCTTTGCAAAAGTGCACTGTACTTTTCTGCCAATCAGAGCAGGCTGGGCTTTTTTTTTTTCAGGAGAGGGGCTTAAAGAGACAGACGTTGAAGACAGATATACTTATTATGCAGAATTTGGCCAATTTCCGAATAATATTTACTATATTGTTGGATTATAAATAGTAATACACTCATGTGTTCGTCACTTTAATGTGGCAGCTGGTTAAGGCGGTGCCTTTTTAAATGACTGACCGAGTGAGAGACTCCTCGGCTCTGATTGGTTGTTTTTCTTCCCGGAGGCGGAGGAACCAGATTTTTTCACAGAATATCTGTCTGATAGTTTGAGCAAATATGACCAAAAGTTGCTTCTATTAAAGTTACCGACTGCACCTTTAAGTACAGCACTTGCGTAAATGCACTTAGTCACTTCCCACCACTGGTAGAGTGGACAAAGTAAAGGTTTAGTTCAGCGCGGTTAGCAATCAGCCCGAGCAGCAGCTCTGTGACGGCGACATCCAAAATCATGTTCGGCCCCCTTTGTGCCCGGTAGCCTCTGTTGGCGCCTTTTCATGTGAGCCGGTTCATTTATCAAGCTGATAAATCCCTGAGCACAGACTGACAGGCTCTCTAGAAAGACGGATGGGCCTGCAGAGACTTGTTAAAAAGGGGGAACCTCACCCGCGCTCCTTTGGCCAGGAGCAGGCGGGGGGGTAGTCGCTCTGGAGGTCACATTAGCGGCCTTTAAAATCTTACCACCAGTCAAAAAGCGCAAAACATGCATTCATATAGTTTCTGGGAGGAGAAACCTGAACTCATATTAATGCGTGTGCATACCTGATTGAACTGAGGGTTTTGTTTTCCCTGTTTGGGATGTCAGCACTTCTTTGCGCTTTTCATTGAGGCTTTTTGCTGCTTGGGAGATGTGTTGTTCGGTGTATACGTTACATGCTGGGAAACGGTGCCAATGACAGAGACCCAAGAGAGGATGATGAAGAGGCGAGAGGCGAGACAAGAAACACGAATATCTGCATCCGTGGAGCAGGAAAACCCAGTCGTCAGACTTGTTCTGTGTCCTTGAATGCAACCAAATCCAGACCCGCAGTGTGTCGGAGGAAGAACTGAATTTGTTTTTCTTGAGTTCTTTTTTAAAAATAAACTGGCGGCCGGGTTGACCAGCATGTCCATGTACCTCATGCGGTGAAATGTAGACATAGTGCAGTCCACATCACCTCTCTTTCACTACACATACACAGTCCTACGTGGAAAAGTTTACCCACTGCAGGAATCACAACAGATGGTCTCTATTTTACACCTTTTCACTGTTAGAACAGCTACAGATCAGCAGGCCATGTTACTGCCCAAACAGACCACCCTCTCTGCCGAACTGCTCTCCTACATACCAGATTTATAATTCCACTGCCGCTGCACAGGGTTGGTTTTTTGTACCGCTTTTATTCTCGTCTCAGTCCACCCTTCCCTCCTGTCTCCTCATCTATCAGCCCGCCACTCGGCTCATATATTATTGTAGCGTTAACGAAGGGAAGCACCCGTCAACCGGAAGTTCTGCTTCTGGAGATTGAGCGAGTAACTAAACGGCGCTTCCTGTCTCCCACCCCTTATTCCCCGTCTAATGTTGCCTAAAGAACCATTACATCAACATTAAACGTCACGTGCTACAGCCTTGCTAAATGATTTCAATCAATTTAAACTGCAGATTGAAGCAGGAATGCTTATACAACCTACAATGAAAAACTATCGTGTCATTCATGTACGATAGAGTCAACCAACTGTACCTGTACAGTGGCTGGGATGGAAGAAATACTGATATTTTCCATTATGGGAACAGCTTAGGTTTGCATATTTTACGAACAGCCGAGGGGAAAGTACAGACTTTGCAAACAGCGAAGCCAACGTGCCGAAGACATTGTGCTCGCTGCCGTTGCCCACCACAGTCCCTGCGGCAGAATGCCATATGAATCAGAGGTCGTAGGTCACAGCAGGTTTGCATTGAATCAAGCGCAAAATACACCCCGACACATGTTACAGATGTATCCTCCACTTCTCACCACCAATACATCTACATTTACGTCAAAGGGATGGAGGAGACATTTAGGTTTGGGCCAAACGGGGCAGATAATCACAACCAGGCCGGGTTTTAGCTGAGTGAAGGCTCGCACAATGAGGATCACAGAAGGGCAACAATTGGAAGATGTTGCTCGCTTGATGTTAAACAGCGAGGTTCACCTCACCGCGGATAAAAGGTCAGAGCGGCAAACCTGCCCGCTTTTCTTACCGTCGGTCGGGATGGGGCCGAGCGGGAGGCGAGGGGTGAGCGAGTCTGCAGGATTGAGATAAATTCAGAAGGGAGTCGGCAGGAAGTGGTCTCACATCACTTCCTCTCTTTGTTTTAGCCGCTATTTTCAAGGCTTGGAATGTAGTTCCTGTCAAGAGGTGAAGGAATTCAAAACAAGTTCATTAACCTCTGCGTATAGGGGAGCTGGGAGGTGGGAGAGGACTCCGGGTGTTTGTCCATGAATGATTTAGTGGAGAGGGCATCACAAGAATGCATGCGTTTCCACAATCTCTGTGGCATTTCAGATACATTTTCTGCAGTCAGACAGGGGTAAACCATGTGCAAATGGTTTCTTAACAACTATGTATATGTCCCAAAATGTCTCAGGGTCTGTGGGAGAATGAGAGAACTCGAGCACCACACCCTCCTCACATCCTGTGGCAGGCCCGTCCTCGTGCGTCTCAGCCCTGCAGTCCCATCACACCGACATAAACACTGACCCTTAAAAGGAAATCTGTGTAAATGTGTATTTGTGTGTGTGTGCACGTGTGCTTGCTGGGTTGCATCTGTCCGTGCAGTGCAATGAACTACGATCAAAGTCATACGTAACATGTACAAATCATAGTTGTTAGCTTTGTTCCGCTTAAACGAGACCAAAATTGGCTCTACAAGTGTGCATCCACAGGCCCAAAGTGCCGGCGCTTCCACTGTGTTGTGCTGCTGAAGACAGGATGTCAGTCATGCACCAACAATATATGTCCACAGACTCTTACTGGTAAGTGGTTACATCTCTCCCGGGACATCTCAACGATGCCCAGTTCTCCACACGCAGACATCCGGAAATCCACCATTTTTCTCCAGAATAGACCTCAATCCCACTAATGACGCTCTAGGAAACTGCAGTCAGCAGCAGAGGGATTTGAAGTGGAATAAAGCGAACGTTTTCCAAATCCAGTCTGACGACCTCTCAGGATTCATGAATTCCCACCCTCTTAGGACTTGTTACCCCGTTGATACAAAGCGATGTATACTTGCAGCCCCTCATCACTGGCTGTATGAATTCAATCGAGAATTGATTTTGCCATCTCAGATGTTATCTGGACAATTTTGAATAATTTGTACAGCCCTGAAGATGTAAAACTACCGACAGAGATTAAAGTATTTCATTTAAGGGGAAAGAATTTAGATATTCTTTGAGATTAAAGTGGCAAATTTATGAGAGAAAAACTCACAAATTTGCAACATTATAAAGTCGTAAATTCTAAGAAAAAAACTCGGAAAAAGAGTGAAGCACAAGCCAAAAAGCGCTGGTCTAACAATAGTGCTGCATACTTAAAGTGTTGCTGGAATTGTACTCCTTTAGACCTTTCACTTCTCATTGCTCCTTGGAATGTAGGTCCAAAGTGACAGTAAAGAATAAACGCATGTTGTGAGCCACTACATGTGGTTGCTTTTAGTCTGGCAGCATTAAATACATTAAGGGTCTGAACTAAAATCTTTTTTATGACTTTTTTTAGAAACCCACTTGGAAAAAAAAAAACCCCACTTTGAACCTAACAATCGTTCAGCCCCTCTTCCCTTGTTTTATCACCCTCCCTTGCTGGTCTTACGATTCCTCCATGCTTGTCTCCTCAGTGCTGTTGATCTGTCGGCAGTCTGTTGATGGGGCAATGCCCACATTAGGGCCCCACTGCTAATGTCTCTGACATAGTTATGAGAGCGCCTTGCCTCATAAAGCCCGTGTGCAGCAGCGTGTAGTAAACCTCATCAGAGAGAGGCCCATTAGGCCCATTAGTCAGGCCTGTTTATTGAAACATTTTGCTCGAGACGTCATCATTTCTATTTCCATGCTCTCCGATCAGAGCGATGAACGCCGTTGGGGGAGAAGCAGAAAGCGTGGGTGTATCTTGCGGTCTGTGGAGATACAGTCTCCGATGCCCCTCGCGTTACCCCTCACTTCAACGGGCACGCAGCAGAACAAACTGTCACTTTTGATTTGCCTGGATTTGCTCTCCAGAGCTTCAGCGAATAATCACACATAATACTAAATGGATGAAGGACAGTGAAGCTTCGGATCTCCGGTAAAAAGAACGGAGACAGACAGGAGATCAAATAGCTGTAATGCTGAGACTGTTGCACAAGGTTCCCGGGGTTCAGCTGTGGTTTGGCATGCAACTCCTCCAGAGTCTCTGTCTGATACTGTAACTGCTTCTTGGCCATCTGTGCTTAGTTAGCGAGCTAGATACCATTTTAATGAACCCGTCATTAGGACCAGGAGAAAGTAACAGCACCGGGCTGGTATTCCTTCTCTGTGGTCCACTGATGATTCCTCTAAATACAACAATTCAAATGGCACTGTACTTCATTATGGAGCTGCACACAAACTCTACCAGTCCACACTAAGGCAAGAGAAAATCTATTTACCACATCAATAAGAATCAAGTTATAACCTGACAGAGAGCAGTGCGGGGTCTCCCACACACACACATGTAACCTCTCTTCATCACGAGGAGTCGCGCTGCTCCTCTGACAGCAGTTCACTCTTAACTTACACTCCTCAATGTTCCATTTAACGTTCTCCCCTTTCTCTCAAAGTACACGAACGTCTGAGGGGAAGCAGCAAAAAGATCTGCTGCCTGCTGCAGGGAAAGTGTTGAAGCTGAGGAGGGGAAAATGCCCTCTTTTCAAAATGACTTCCATGTAAATGCAATCACGTTGCAACGTGTAATACTAGAAGTCACTGCAATGAATTATGTCGTTTTTGGATCATGTCCATCCATGCTACTAGTGATCCTGTTTCACAAAGATGAAGATTTGCCTTTTTTGCCTCTGTTATACTTTTGGTCGAACAAAACAAGCAATTTGAAGACTTCCCATTGTGTTCCGGCGAAATTATCAACGACATTTTATAGGTGAAAATAAGTTATTTGTATCCCTTATTCAAATATTGACAAGTAAGTAAGAAGCCGAGTCTTACGCCTCGGGAGGACGCTGTGGATGTGTTGGGTGGTCTTGGTCTTAATGGACCGGTACTCTCCCGGAGGACAGCTCTGGAACAGATGGCTGACCCGGCTGAAAAGAAACCTTCCTGCTCTCTGCTCCACCCTGATGTCACTCAGTCCCTTTTGATGCACTGCCCTTGTGTTCAGCACAGCGGACAACATGTCATCAGAGCCGCACCAGATCGGGCTGCATCAACAATCCATACAATTGACTGGTTGGGCTTCTTCAGTTGCTGCAGGAAGAGAAGGACGTATGTTGAGCCTTTTACTTAAAACAGACCGTCAGTAACAAGCACAGTTAAATCGACGTGTCATGTGGATGGAGGGATGACGAATGGGTCGAGTATGAGGGGATGAATCACTGGTTAATAGGTTCATGTGGGGATCCATGAGCAGCGAAGAGTTTGGTCGCTGATGGGGTTTAATCGTCTTCCACTGGTGCGTTAGCATGTTGACCACAGGCGCAGACACACCGTCCTCATCTTATACACACCAATGCTAACCTCAGTACATGTTGCTAACAGCGTGCCGCTAAATGTTTCCGAGTGGAACTCATGCCTGTGAAATCTTTGTCTGTGACGAAACAAATGATTGACTTTTGACGGAAATCCGTCTGTAGCAAATGTTAGCGTGTTAAAAAGCTAAAATAACGGTGAACATGGTAAACATTACACATTTAGTACCATTCATGCTCCCCAGATGATGAATCCTAAGGAAGTTTGGTGACGCTTCATCCACCGCCACCAACAGGACTTCACCAGTGTATTCTTATCCAGTGAAATACCTCCACGTCTACTCCATGAATTGGCCATTTACAAAAAGTGGACTCAACTTTCATGGTTCCAAGATGATGTATGCTAATGACTATGGTGACCCCCCGGCTTTTCCTTTCGCATGACCAGCAATTTGCACTCTTTTAAATATTAAAAACATATTCGATTCGATGTTAACAGATTTAATATATAACATACATGTGTTTCATGTCTTTTTAACCATCCTTGAAATGAATAATGTTCTCATGCCAGTATCACTTCCCTGTTTAGTCTGTTTCTGTTGGATAATAATCCACAGAGGAGATCGAAGGATAGAACACATTCGAGTAGAATGCCAAATACTGCTGCTGCTGACAAGACATCAGAAGATGGAAATACCATGATGAGTTTCAGAGCCAAACAATATTATGTTACTGTTCATGTGACGGCGTTCTTTGCTGTGTCACCTCCGCGTCTACTGCCTGGACTCTAGGCAGTAGGTATTTGAGCGGGAACAGAACATTCAATTATTGGGGAACTGGCTGGAGAAGATATTTCAGGATTAGTGTGGCAGCGCGGCGAGTGTCCACATTTAACACACTTGCAGCCTCAGAGAACAAATCTTGCGAGACGTTGTTGGACCGCAGTCGTCACGGCCGCTGTTCCAAACATTAGCCTCGGAGCAGGAGAGTTTGATTACGATGGTAAATAAGCCAATCAGACTCGCATGTGTTTTTTGAGGCGCAGACTTTCGTGGAATGAGTATAACCTCCCTAATCTCTCCACACTGTTGATGACAGACTGGAGCTGGCAGCAGGAGGACGGAAACACCGTTCGGAGGAGAGGCCATTGAAAGGGACGTTGCGCTGGAATATTGAATGAGAACAAAGAACAAAATTAGTCAAGGATATTTTTGGGTTTGGGAATTCTACAGCATCAGTTTTGAATTATGTATTTTGAAACTACCTCTGGCCGTTGAACTGGAGCACAGGAAGTGCCAGGACCATCAGCGCAAAGTATTTTCAATTCCAGGAGGGCTTTGGATGAGTGCATGCCTCGGCTTTGCCTGATGCTGATGGTGTTGGTGGCAGACCTTGGACAACAGGATGTCCTGTTTGGCGGCTCAGCATGGAAATCCTCCAGAGCCGAGACACACACGCTCACACCTCTAGTCTCAAAGCCTCTCTCGCTTGTGATTCTGCAGAGTTGATCAAATCGGACACGACGGCGCCGCAGTTGGGCTGTTCAACTTATTGAACTTAACGAATTCCAAAATTGAAGGAAATCTAGGATGGGAGATGTGAGAATGTTTCCACATCGTCATACCCATCTCTGCCTGTTTCAGAGTAAACCACAAACAAACGCGGGTTCTAACCATATTAAAGTATCGTGTCTCTAAAAGCCGCAGTTACGTAAAACATTGCTCATTGGGCTCCTCCATTAGTGGTGATGACTAAATATGGACCCGAAAAACGCTGGCACACAACACAGAAAAACTCAAAGGGGACGAAAGGAAAGAACATGTTTAAAATTGAACTGAAGCTTGAATCCTCTTCACTTTCTGTGGAAGGAAAGATAAACTATAATGATACTACAGCCACTGTGCATATTTCCCTCCATTCTTCAAAAGAAGATAAAAACCATTGTTGGACAAGCTTCCAGCCCCTGGGCGGGCGTTTCCCATCACACCGGTTGGGTGTTATTAGAAGACGTGCCGTCAACTTCTGCAGCGCGCTACTGACTTAAGAACTTCTACGTTTATCCCACAAAGTGATGCAAGGAGTTGTGTTTCCTTTTTGTTTTTATACATCAAGCTCACATAAAGTTCAACAATCACTTGTGATGTGTTATTGGGCTGTTACGTTTGTATTCCACTTGGAAAAATTGTATGAATTAATATTTGGAAAATGCGATTTTGACCAAAATAAGTGCACAAGTCACAGCAAGAAGATCGCATGGCTGTACGGACTGTCAGCCTTGAGACCAATTTGTCATATTGTACTACATAATAAAAAATGACTCGACTATTATTTGTTGTTTTAACATTTTATATTGTAATGTTGCTATGAATTGAAACGTTAAAAAATAGAAAAAATAGAAACCTTGCTGTTCAAAAGAAGAAAATACAACACCGATTATGACGGATCATGAATCTGAGCTGAAGTGACCAATCAAAGCGTCACACGCACAAACATAACAGGACTATTGTACATGGAGACATTAAAAAAACATCTGCATTACGTCCCCCACCAACCTCTCCCTCTCGCATTCACTGGAAAGGTTTGGACGTTACTCGCCCTCTGCACATTCATACAGATGTATCCCTGCCACACACATCTGCACAGTATTAACTGGAAATCTGTGTGTTAAAATGTAATTAGTTTTTTACTTCTGTAGAGTTATTGTTGGGCACAGCTGCCCTCTTGTTCGTGCCCCATCCAGGGTCACAGCTACAAGCTCTTTAGCTGAAATCTGTCAGGCCCTCTTTGACGCAGATCCGTTTCCTGTCAAAGTAAGATTTTTATTGTTCCAAGGGTGCAGCCTCCAGAATCTCGCTCCCCCAGCCTTTTCCTGTTTCCTCTCAAAGAGGAAGTGCTGCCTTGCTTCACTTCCCCCCCCCGTCCCACCTCCCACATCTTCTTCTCTGGGACAAATCTGGAACACAGACTGCAAAACCTTTTGCTCGTGTCGGCCAAGTCTAGATTTCAAAGAATGAAAAGAGTTCCTTAAAAAGAGATATACCCTCCCGCTTCGGTCTCTCTTACACAAACACACACACACACACACACACACACAGCAGCGCATTGACAAACAAGCTCACACTGATTTTGCATCCTATATTGTAATGGGCCCCCTCGGAGCGATCAGCCTTGGTGGTGTGTGTTGGTGTGTGCTCACCTGCAACCCCACAGTGAAGTGTTCCCATGGTGCCTGAGCACGTAGCCTCTTTGTTATCGCAGAGTCTTTGTACGCAGGGAGGGTCAGATCATACATTTAGTCAGCATAGGAACCTTACATGAACACCAAACACGACATACTCTTCAACAAACTTAAAAAATAAATAAGTCAAGTAACCATGCGCTGTTCAATTTGAGTAAAGTTGTGATGTGTGCCCTCTGAAGCCAGCCACCCAACCCTAAACACACACACACACACACACACACACAGAAAACGTATTTGTGTGTGTGCGTGCACATTTAACTGTTTGAGTATGTGGTCCGGTTCTGCACATGCTTAGAATGACAAATGGACCCTGGTCGTCGGACTGATCTCAGTCAAGCTCTGCAGCTTCAAGGTAGAGGTGGAGCAGCAGCCGGTCTCTCTTTAATGCACGATGTCAGCTACTGTATCACTACGGAAAGCTTTTTAAGGCCGACATGTGGGTACCCCATCTGAGCCCGGGCACGACCCCTTATACTCTTAAAAGACTGGAAAACATGAGGGAAAAACAGTTCTAAGAGGTCATTTGTCAGACAGGCATGTCTGCAAAAAAAACCGAGCACACCGTGAGGGTCTGAGGACCGAAACGTGAATAAAGTGGGCTGGATTCTTTCCGGTTATTTTACTACTGAAGCACTTAAATGTTCCAATCCTGCAAAGTTTTAATAGGGTCCAGGAATGTAAATGAGGAAAACACATTTAAACAGAAGTTGAGAAAACAATCGTACAAAAGGAGTCATTAAATGGTCTTCATTGTTTATTTTGATCATTTTAAAAAACTGGATTATCATGTTTTTGAACAGCACACATTATGAAAGAAATAGATGAAATCTGTCTTCTATCCGGGTCAACACAGACATCTTTTACAGCGAGAACATGTCTCATGGACATTACAGCGTGGATGAAAGTGACAAAGGGCTATTACAGATTTACCATTCCTCCCACTGATCTACAATCAGCGCTCAGGACCAGGAGGAGGAAAGAGAAACATATTTCTTATCGTGCAACGATTTAGCTTCAACAAGCTGCAATTTGACAGATTTGATCTCACGGCGCCCTTAACCGCTGTGAACGTGAGCCCATATGAGCTCTCATTGTGCCACAAGCTTAACTATTTGGAAACAAGCTAAGTGGTGTTATAATTAGCTAAGTGTAAGGTTCAGGCCCCTCCAGTACTGATGATTCCTGCGTTTCTCTGTGCACTGCAAAGGCAGCAGAGGGCCATGGGGGGTGAGAGGGCTGAAGGCCCACTTCAAGATGTCTGCTCCACAATGGGGGACAGAAAAATGCTCCAAAATCAGATTCGCGAAGCGGTTTGGGCAGGATGGACGGTGTTTGTGCAGGAGAGGGGTTTTATCAGCGGCAAACACTCACAGGAATTCCGGTTTGGGATTGTCCATCCAATTCCTGCGTTCCACAGGAAGCTCTGCATAAAAAGCAACCGAAAAACGCCCGAAGACATTTCATTCGCGGCCGGTCGACTCTCAGGGAGCACCTCGAATCAACCGCGAGGGTTTTTGATTTGAAAAGCACCGACCCCGAGCTTTAAAAGACACCGGCAGCATGGAAGAGTCCTCTAATCCACCGGTCTGGCGGCTCGTGCCCACGGCCGCAGCTCGGCCTGCGCGCGCACACGCACCTGATGACCCCCTACTGCGACGGTAAGATTGTTTTTTCATGCATTTTATGAAGGACCGTGTTCACCTGAGTTTTCCTTCAACCTTTTAATTTCACTTTCTTTCTTTATTTCTTGTTAGCTCTCAATATTCTTTGTGTGCTATACAATATACAAACAACACAGAAGGATACACATGCAGACATTCAGCTAATTACATACAGCTGGACAACTATATCTTCACAGCTGATTGTTACTGCAGTGTAGGGTTACAGGTTGTATGGATAACACAGAGTTGGTTTAATGTGCATTTATTGAGTGCATATGTGCAATACAGTCAGACGTATGTGGCAAATAATCAATATGTACATATTGCACAGTGTGTGTGACACTATACAGCAGAACTGTACTTCCATTCCTCTAAAAATGAATAAATAAAATAGAATATAGGGTCCTTGCTATCTACATTAGTCGTCTAAAGCATGACAGTAGTACGGTAATATATTGTTTTCTTCTTGCCTTAATATTATCTTCATTCATGATTATAGGCTGGTCAAATATTGAACTAATTTACCGATAGGTAAACGATATGGCGCTCTATTGCAGAATGTATTAAAAGAAAGAAGATACAAGTAAAGCTCGTATTTCTATATCATCTCTAATTAAACTTGTGCACACATTTGTTGTTTTTTTAATTTAAAATGTTTTATATATTTTTTAATTAATCAATTAATCAATTAATTTAGTGATGCATTTTTTTCGCAAAAGACACAAGGTTCAATGATTTATTATTATTATTTATAAACAAAGCATTATTTATTAAGCAAAATAATTCCAATCCTCACACCTGAGTATTGTTTTAGGACAGACTTGAAAACGTGTGAAGCGACCCTTTAATTCTAGCAGCTGCCGCCATAAAGCACCGTCCCATGGTCTCTGTGCCCGACAGCCAGCCGACAAACAGCTTGAGAAGTGTAGAAGTGCACCAGTAGAAGTCTACCAGGAGGTTTATGAATGAACAAGTCCAGTCCGTGTAGCCCGCACAGTGACGTCACGCACGGGTCCCCGCAGTGCAGGCAGTCGGAGCTCCGGGACACCCAGCTGGAGGAGTGGGAGGAGGTCCTAGCATCACCCCCCATGCTCCCTGACAGTCCGGGCTGCAGGAGAAACCCGACTAGTAGCACAGTTCCATCACTGGACTTTTTTAAACTCACGAGCGGAATATATTTAACGGGACCAACTTTGTTCAAGCCGCGGGCGTTTCTTCACTGCCTGCAGTGTAGGACTGTGTTTTTTATTTTAATTTTAGGAAAAGCTGATTATTCCATGCACGGTCTGTGATTATTTTTTGTATCCATGCATGCGCACCTTGATATATTGCCTTGTAATGGCTTGTGTGCCTGTGTGTGTGTGTGTGTGTGTGTGTGTGTGTGTGTGTGTGTGTCCAGAGCGCGCGCTTGTGTTTTTCAGTGTCTGTAGTTCTGGGTTTATTTCATCCGTGTCATCCGTTTAATGCGTGAGCGTGTAACTCTTGCGTGCGGTGCGTGTATGTGCGCTAATTACAGAGATGGAGCTCTGCGTGAAGGATGTAGCTCCTCAAACAGTGATCTCCGGAGCTGCGCAGGGCTGTGAACCAGCGCCCTCTCCTGGCGAATGCAAGAAACGTGTCTGCTCAGGTTACTCCCGATAGGCCAGAATGTATTACAGATCCAGACGCAACCACGTGCTCTGAGCCTCGTGATCACAGATGTTCACCTGGATTACAAGCATCCCTTTTGTATATAGTTTTTTTAAGTGCTGATTTTTGCTAAACCAATACAAGAACTATTTAGAATAATGTAATGTGTTTAATCAAATTCGTGCTTCCATTTACTTTGTAGAGTGGTTTGTACATTTCTTCTATAGAAACGTTGGCAATGTACTTTATGCATCCCAGAGGTAGGGTGTGTTTTTAATATTTAACAGCCTCATAATAAAAACCTAATATCCAATCTTCTATACCACACCTAACTAGTAAAACAAGTGTTTTGCCCCGGTGCACCTTCCTCATCGCCAGTGTTATGACAAATTATCACAAATGTGCACACGTGTGTCTTCAAAGTGGCCTCCTGCTGTGCCGAGAGTCACATACCTTTGATTTATGAATGAACGCGCAGGCTTTAGATGTGTGTGTCCTGTCTCTGGGCGCGGAGCCAGCGGTGGATCAGAGAGACATGCAAGCCGTCACTCGAGGCTTAGCATCCCGCCCCCCCCCCACCGACTCCACTGCAGGCTACGGTCCCCCGTAACCTGCTATCCCACCAGGCTGACTTTAAGGCCCTGTTAGAAATTTCCCAAAGGTTTAGTGTCTGGTCTGATAAAGAAAAAGGTGCCTGTATGGATAGCGTTGCAGCAGGAGCAGGTCCAAGCTGACTGGCACTCACTCTGGAACTGCTTCGCCGTTCTTTTAATCCTGTGCAGTATGTAATAATCCCAAAAATGGCGTGAAGGGATGAGTGAACATTTGCAGGAAGGGAGAGTGCTTTTGTTGTTTTTTCTTGCTCTGTCCTTTGTGTTAGAGTCCATGCAGGTGCAGGTCAGCGAGAGTTCACCCTGCTTTGTCCACACAAGCTCAGGACTGTATGTTCAGTGCATAGATGGCTACATATGTGGCTGCTTGTGTGGGCTCTATGTGGGAGAACCAGAACTACAACCAGTCCAGTCCCACGGTTCGTCTTTACGTCCGTGCCAGTTACCCGACGATGCATCCAGGCATCTGCCCAGCAATGAGTTATCTTTGTCTCTCCGAGGCTTCCTGTGCTGTGGGGAGCATTCCCCATGAAAACCCAGTCCAAAAATCACCAGCGAGAGCATACTCACCCTTCAGGTTACAACAATACGGCGGTCGCGTCTTTATAGTTCTGGTCATAAAAATGTTTTAGACTTGAGGAAGTAGAGGACCTAAAAGTGCTCCACATCCCCCCCCCCCCCCACTGCACCCTGTTTTATGACCTTTTAAAATCCCCCACCATGGACACACTCAATCTATGAGAACAAAAAAATAGTTGAAAATAAACATCTGATCATTTCAAACTATTTAGGTAAAACAAACAAAACAACGTGACCTAATTTATCAATTGTCTGACAAATGCCAACTCATGGACCCGTATATTGCACGGCTCAAATAACGTGTTTAATTTCTGCTTTAATGCATGGTTATCTTCCCTCTCTGTACAGGTATCTGGAGTAGTCCTGGAGGGAAAGGGACACACTCAGCGTGAGGAGACCTTGGCTACGATCCACGACCCCCCCCCCCCTCCTCCTCCTCCTCTTCGTCCTCCTCTCCTCCTCCCTTCGACTGGCACAGAGACGAGTCTGAGAGAGCGAGCGAGGGAACGTGGGAAAGAGGAAGACAATGTACCAAACGCTGCTTCTCTCCTCCTTCGTCCTTCACGTGATGGCCACTCCGCAGTTCTTCGCTCCCCACGGGTAACAGCTCAACTCAACAGTCTTCCTGCGTTTATTGTGGCGTGTCATTTGATCAGCGCCGTCCTTAAAGCTACAGATCTCCACTTTAGCTGTCCTGCAGGCCTGTTTGCTTTAGGCCACTTTTCACCCACTGCGAATGTATACAAATTGGGTGGAATGACATTTAAACATTTAAGAGTCCACTCTCTCAGGACCAGAGCTCCACCCTTAGGTCCCAGGCTATTGGATGCACAGCATTATGGGGGGGGGGGGGGGGTCTCCAGGCTCATCTTGTCATCTTCAGTTGAATTGCACCGAGACCAAAATAAACCGAAAGCCAAAAGAAAGGTCAAGTGGAGCCAAAGAGGCCAGAGATCGACTCTTAACTCTGACACATTCAGGAGTGATTTCACGGGTCAGGAGCAATTAGGCTGCACGCCAACTTCTGGTGACAAATAACAAATAACATTCTGGCTCCTTATGTGGAGTTGTTCATGCTTTCTGAATCCGATGGGAGCCATTTGGAGCCTAAATACCTCGCTGGAAATCCACTTCAAAGCAGCAGAAACCTCACATCTAAAAGCAGCTCGGCTCAGAAGCTCGTTGAGGACGAAAGTCTCTATTTCAAGTGTTAATGCTCGATCTCATTTCTGCCTTTTTCCAGGAGGAGGGTGTGCGGCCGAGACCTCCGTCACGGCGTTGCAACGGCAACAGAGTCGTACGTCCAGCCGGTGCACAAGCCCTACATCACCCTGTGTCAGGGGCATCGCCTCTGCAGCACGTACAAGTGAGAGAAATAGTCTGCTGTGACATTAAACAACGACTAAATCAGCTTTTGTTGGAGCGAACACCAGCTGAGCCACACGGTCCAGCATGTACACGAGGACTCGGGTCACATCAGCGTCAAAAACAGCGTCGTAATTAAGCCATCGCCAGATCTACTTTATTGTATTAAAGGGTAAACAACGCTTAGGAAGGGCAAGGGTTAGAAGTGCACTCATGACTAGATCTAGACTTTCTCCCACACACACACACATGTTTTACGCAGAAGTGGGTCATGGTGCCACATATTTGGGTTGGAATCTAAATATCGAGTACTTTTGTGTAACTACGGGAAATGAACTGCCAGCCCACAGAGACCGTGGCCGTGTTTATCTTGGCACTTACGCATTCTCAATCTCTCTCCAGCTCTGATGCTTTTGAGACCCCCTCCCCCCCCATTTACATTTTTTTTTTTAACTCTTTCCTCACCACCAAATTTCAGATTGTTTTGCTCATTCTGTGGCTCAGGCTTCAGAGAATTACAGGCCGTCTAATCCCGTGGTGATTCTCTTTACTTTGGTTAAATAGTTTCATCCTCCATCGTCGCTTTCACTTTGTTTTTAAGCTTTAGCCTCAGTTTATCGCCTCGTATTTCTCCTTGCAAAACAAACAGAGTCTTAGAACTTAGATCTGACTTTGCATCTCTTCTCCTGCCCCTTGCTCCCTCCCTCCCTCCCTCCCTCCCTCCCTCCCTTCCTCCCTCCCTCATCTCGCTCTTGTAAGTCAGTGGTCAGTGGTTTTAGTCTCCCACCAATTTCCTGTTCCCTCATCAGCGTTCTTTCAGTCTGACAGAACATGGGAAACAACTGGATCAACCACACGTACATATGAGGGCGATGACAGCATTACGAATAACCAGGAATCCCTAACTGTGGGTGTCTGTGTTTTGTCTCCACAGGACTGTGTACTCGGTGGCGTACCGGCAGGTGAGCAGAGCAGCACCTCCTTTGCATCTCTCCTCAGAGTGCTGCCCCGGCTGGAGGAGATTTCACTCTCACAACTGCAACCAAGGTAACCTGCAGGGACATGTGATGGGTTTATGTGGTCCTGGGTGCACTGTCTGCATCTGTTGAGTGGAAAAACAGCTATTTAGACGTGCATATTCGCTTTCTTGCTGAAAGATAGATAAACGTGAAGCTGCAGCCAGGCGACGGTTAGCTTAGCTTAGCATAAAGACTGGAAGCAGTGGGAAACGGCTAGCCTTGCTCTGTTAAGGTTAAAAAAACAAAACATTAAAAGGCAGTTTATAAACTGAAGTATAAAAAGAAGACATGTTGTGTATTTTCTGGGCTCTTTCTTGGCCGAATGCAGCCAGTGGAAAGTCACTGCTCCCGGCCAAGGAATAGTGCAGCACATAACTCCCCATGAAACCACCACTTGATTTTACACTTTGGTTTTTCTACTGCTTAAACAAATGAGATAAAATGTGTGAATAAGCGGTGGTGCTGGTGGTCAGACTTTTGGCCACAGGCGTCCCCCCCCCCCCCCTCCACCAGTGTCCTAGCGAGTAGCTTTATATTTAGCATACAAACACGAGAGAGCCTTCGATTTTCTCATCTCAACAATTGGCAAGGAAGCAAATAAGCATATTTCCCCGAATGCTGAATGCTTCCTCTAAATGTCCTCCAACAGCTGTGTGTGGACAACCCTGTGAGAATGGAGGTACCTGCTTAAGACCCAACCAGTGTGCTTGTCTGCTAGGCTGGAAGGGGCCTCAATGCATAACAGGTAAACACATGCACACACACACACACACACACATCTACCTGCACAACCACACCAGTCTCTGTAACACACTCACACACAGACCTATTTCTTTGTGTGTCTCAGATGTGGATGAGTGTGGCGAGCAGCGGCCGTGCGCCCAGGTGTGCCTGAACACAGCTGGCAGCTATCGTTGTGCGTGCAGAGACGGCTTCAGGCTTGCCGGAGATGGACGTTCCTGTCAAAGCCTCCCTCCTCCTCCTCTTCCTCCTCCTCCTCCTCCTCCTACTACTATTCCTCCTTCTCCCACCCAGACCAGCCAGGCAACAGTGGGTGGTCACACCGATGCGGGTAAATGAACAGCACAGGAGTGTGAGCGTGCGCTCACGTAGTATCATTTTGTGTTTTCTTGTCAGCAGCGAAGTCTCTGGAGCGCAGAAGGAAAGAAACAGAGCCAGCCTCGCGGTCCATTATTACTTTTGGTACGCGCTATGCCACTTTCAACTCGTACCGTGAGTAATAATGCACTGCGACTGGTGCCGACTCCACACAGATGTCCTGTGGTCTGGCCCCGTGCGGTGAGACTGGGACCAGTTGGTCTTTGATAATGACTCGGTTGACTCCTGTGAGTCCTGTGGGTAAAGCAAACATCTGACTCTGATAAGAGCTCCCATGCTAATGAGGACATAGTCTTATCCTACGCTCTCCATTAGTTGCCTTCAAAATGTTGCAATGTTGTCTCTCACCATGAAAAGGTCGGTTTTCGTTTGTGTGTGCTTCCTGTATCTTAGCAACAAAATAAAACAACCCCCCCCCCTCCATGTCTACAAGTGTAGTAGTTGACCCCAGGACATTCCTTTTAATTACTGTTCTATGTCAGCGTTATTGCTTTTTTGGGGAATTTATGTACCATGAAACCTTCAAGAAGGCTTATTTTATACTCATTTCTCCCAAATGTTTCCACCGTTGTCACCAAACAATAAATCTAAGGGGGATACTTTCTCATAAAATGAAATATCGCTTATGTAAATGTGAGAAATTTGCTCTGAAACTCCCCCTTATTTATCAGTGTTTCTGTAGAGAAGAAAAATCACACAAAGTGGAATTCCTCAGCTGAAATGAGACAGTTCACTCCCGTGACTGCACCCGCGAGCCCTGCAAGTATCGCTGAGTCAGCAAAGAGACAAACATATGAAGGTGGGGAGGGGATGAAAAGCCAAAATATGACAGATCTCTCTCCTCCGTGAAAGCGATGGTTTGTTTTTTGTGGGAGCGTGCTCAGTTTTGCCGCTCAGCTCTCGGATGCAATAACGCAAAAATGCAAAGCCAGCAGAAATGTTTGTCTTCAAACTGCATTCCTCTGTCTGCGCATATGCACACGTCAGAGGAATGTTGATGAAGAGATCACAAACATAAACACAGGCTTAAATGCTCAAAAAGTAGACCATGGCTCCGACTCTGCCAAGCTGCTGTGGAGGAGTGTTGGACCGCGTTTGTGTCTCTCCATCTTCCTCTTTTTCCTCCCCCTCCGTCTCCCTTCTTCACTGCGCTCTTGGCCAACGATTGTATTCTCATTCCAGCTCCATCAACTCTCTCTGCTGGGGGTCATCGCCAGCTCCCCTCTTTTCCTTCTCCTCCTCCTCATCCTGTTGCTGAACTCATTCTCGTCTCGGTAATGGACCACATCTGGGAGCGATTGAGCCGCTCTAGCTCTGTCTGCCAAAGCCCAGCCAGATAGCATGGGGTCCCTCATTTTGCATCCCGATCTGGGTCCCGCCTGCTCCAGGGACATTCCCCTCGGGTGGAGCCGGGCAGACGCTTCCCCGTAACCGATGCATGTTCACAGGACGGGATAACGAGCGCTCGTCTATTTCTGGTGACCCCTCTTTCAGCTTGTGTGTCAGCTTTGTTCCTGCGGTTTCCCGAATCCATGATGGCCCCCTGTGCCCTGAACTCCCTGAGCCTCCCTGCAGCTCTGCGGTTCTTCTTTCTTTTGTTGTTCAGAGACGTTGCAGTGGCCCTGAATCATACGAGGAGACGGATCGATGAGGGCTCTAGATCTCACCTTTGATCGACGCCCTCTCCTCACTTAGTTTCCACAAATTCAAAAGCGGCAGTCACCATCCTCTGATGTGCATTTCTGTATTTGTATGGTTTCGTACAGGTGGAGGGTTCAGCCAGATGGAGAACGTGACGGAGGAGGTACAGAGCCTGAGGAACAGAGTCGAGCTCCTGGAAAAGGTACACGATGAAAGATTAGTTGTTGAAGTATATTTATGCTGCAGGTCACGTTGATTTCTTTGTTGGTTTGCGAGGTGAGTAACAGCCGTTTTCTGAAGCACCTTTTCCCTCATTTCCCCCTCCTGTTTCTCGCTCTGTGCAGAAGCTGCAGTTGGTGTTGGCCCCCTTCAGCAGCTTCTTCCCACTGTCGCTGGACGAGCGCTGGTCGGAGAAAACCACCTTACTGTCCCACTCCTTCCAGCAGCTCGACCGCATCGACTCCCTCAGCGAGCAGATTGGCTTTCTGGAGGAGCGCATCGGCACATGTGAGTGACCTCGAGCAAGTCCAGCAGTTAGTGGAACACCACTGGAACCTTGTGTCCCGGGGAAAGCAGGAACCGTTATTCTGTAACGTCTTCAAAAGAAGATCAGAGACAATGTAAAAGCCCAAATGGAGCAATTGTCCATAATGTAATAAAATATAATCTATTAATAAAAATCTAATAACATAATAAAATCTTGTGACTGTAATGCAATAACATTTTTGGCTCAGTCAGTTCAGTGATGCAATCAAAAGCAGATCAAACTATAAGTGAATTGAGACATTTTGTCTTGGATTGTAACCTAATTAAAGAGTCGATAACAAGAGTCATAACCACAGCGGTGCTTTGAGCGACACGCTAACGGCAGCACGCACAACAAATGTCGTCCTCCTGGTGGTGCTAGAGGAAAAGTCAGCAGCGTTCATCATCTGGAAACCATGAATGTCTGCAGACGTTACCTGCCCTGCAGCACCAAGCTCTTTATAGCTGCAGTGCAGCTGGAGCAGCTCATACTTTACAGATATTTATCAAACAAAGCTGCTTTTTTGTTGTTGTTGCAATTTTATGTTTCAAGTTAATAAAATCAGGTTGCAATTTCTAAAGCAGAAAAAAACAATTAGAACTTCATGAACTTTGTGTTTTAATGTAATGGCATATGGCCAATACATGGTTGTGACTTGTTCCACCCTTCTCCCCCGTAGGTTCTTGTCAGGAGAATTAGCCACCGAACATGGCCGCCATAAACACTTCCAGACATCTCCCATGAAGTTAATAATGACACAAACCTCCTACAGATTGTACGCAATGCACCAAGATGGCCGACCTCTTTTTTTTTTTTCCAAGAAGGGGATGGCAGAAAGCAGAAAGCGCCTCAGTGACGCAATCACCGCACAAACCACCGTGTGTGATTTTCACTCCTCCCAACAGCTTCATGTACTGTTCTTGTCAAAGAGCTTGCTTTTGTAGGAGTACCTGTGGCAGGGCCAGTTTCAGCATTACATCATCCCTGTGACATCCGACTCCAACCCAGTGAGCGTCAAACTGGCCACTTTGCTTCGGTGCAGCTGTGTCCTCTGTGTCCCAAACTGTCCCGGGGGCAGACATGGACGTCTGTATTTATCTATTTAAATTATGATTACGTCTGGTTATTGTCTCTGTGCTCCAATAGACATTTTTACCTAGTTTTGTAACATTTTGTAATAAAAAAAAAGTCTTAATCAAAAACACCATGTGTGCTCTCTGATATGAAAGGATTACTGACTGAATAATGTTGAATAACGGTGCTGTATATACTGCTGATGTAAGATGAGACCAACTCTCCATTAAGCTAACGCAACACTGGATATCTCCTGCTGGCCTCTCCTGCAGTATATACAGCATGTAGTTTAATCAGTGAAGTATTCAGATCCTCTGCTTCAGTAAAAGTAGCAATAATACATTGTGGAAGTACTTGCATTTAAAGTTCTGGTCAAGTAAAAGTATGAAGTATTATCAGCAAGATGTGATTTAAGAATTAAAAGTACAAGAAATCATTATGCAGACATCTTATTGAATGCAAGTCTGGTGGGATTATTTCAGCAAAACGTTGATCTACAAATCAGCGATCAGATAAATATAAATTTAGTGACAGAAATATAAAGTAAACCCGATCCGCCAGGTCGTTTATGTGATCATGTGATTCTCACGAGACTCCTTGTCATGCAAAGTAATATCAAAGCAGCAGAAATTGAAAATACTTAAGGAAAGTACCTTTAAATTGTACTTAAGCAGAGTTTGAGTACATGTACTTAGTTACTTCCCACCGCTGACTGCAGTATCACTGATTAAGGCAAAGCAGGAATATCACTGCACGGCAACTTAAAAAAAAAAAAGTTTATTTTTATTTATTCTTTTGCAAGGCATTCACGTTGACCCAGAAAAGGTGAAATCAAGAACATACATCGTCAATACTAACCAGGCAGTGTGATGGGCGTCTATACCATGTGTGCATATTTAAAAAGACCACCCCCCCACCACACACAAGGCTCTGCAGGATGTCAGCACAGCTTCTCGTATCCATGTAAAGCAACAATTACACTTTTAATAGCTTTGGTGAAAATCAGAGAAAACTTGAAAGTCCGTGTTAATTTTTTTCTGCCCAAACTCAGCATGAAAAGTGCTTTATTAGGGTTAAGAATACTTTGAATATTTCATCTTACTTCGTAAACAATCGCCCAAAACCAACCAGCAAGGTTGATGCAGAGCCTGTTCGCCACCGGTTCAAGCTCCTGATTACAAAATAACAAAGACATAAACAGGAAATAAACTTTTCGCAAACTTTGTATTGTTTCGGCCATATTTTGGAAGAAATAAATTTGGTAGAGCACTTTATAACATTCAAACCACTTGCTGCAAAGATATGAAACTCAAAAAATATAATCAAACGAAATAAAAAAAAAAGCAAGAACAGAATTTGATGGGTTAGTATTAATAGAGGGGTGTATTCTATACTCTCCTTGAACTTAAAGCTCAGCCGGTATCACTGTAGCACTCACCAGCAGTGTACAGGCTCAGTACCAAAGTATTAATAAATCCAGAACAAGATCTCCTCAGAAGGTTTATGTGCTTGTGTCCGCCTAATTTTAGCATTTAATGGTCAAAATAAACACATGTTCTAGATGTGACGCCAACTGTATGAAAGAAAACATCCCAAAAAAAAAAATGTAATCAAAGAAACAGGAGTTAGTCGTACACAAACGTCCTGAATGCTGAAATACATTCTCAGATATCGTTTGGTGGGCTAAAGCGGCAAAACAAGAGATTTTGCAAACAGTATAAAGGCAGTGAGCAACGTGACATCAGAGACCTGGGTGTAAACCAAAACAGTTCAGTCGGTTCTATGCGGTTATCGTCTGTACATTTTACAAAAGCAAACTAGCCAAAAACAAACAACCAGTCAAACTTAAGGCGAAATGTCCACAACGTTGTTAAATAATCGAATACTCTGACATGAGGTTTCGCAATAGCTCACTCGTCACAGCTAAAGCCATGTTATTCACGGTCATATTGATAAAACCAAACGGGGACAACCCTTCACAGGTGTAGACTAGAAGTCAGCCAGGTGTGTTAGTGATTAGTGAACCTTCAAGTTAATCAGCACAAAGCCCAAAAAAATTAAAAAAAAAAAAGAAAAAAAAAAAAGATCGTGAGATCTAAAATCATTCACGCTTTGACCCTCACCCGACTATAAGAGCGACCTCATATCATTGGTTCAGTCAGATCAGTCAGCGATTGGCTGACTAAGCAGGTCATAGCCTGATAATAATAATGATGGGCTTTCATTGGAAGCTTCCCAAAAACACTTAGTCATGGCACAGCAGGCAGCTTGCACTTTGGAACAGTAATGCTGAACACAGTTGGACATTGCACACTACGAACTCGCCTTTTTGACACATCTGAAATAGGTTCACTTGTGAGTTCCTTTCCGAGGAGCAACAAAAAAAAAAAAAAATTATATATATATATATATATATATATATATATATATATATATATATATATATATATATATGATTATCTGATGAAGAAATAACTAGAACGCAAAGTTAGAAGACACTTGTTGCTCAATGCTGCACGCAGGTTATTTCAAACCTTTTTTTGGAGCGAAACAGACTCAATGCATACGATACACAACATTGAAAAGCCATCAGTCCACGTTAGTCCAGTAATTCAGTACAGATGGGTGCTGTTGTTACACAACGCATCCTCTTGAATTCCTTGCTTGCCGACATCATGAAGTATGTCATCGGGTTGAAGAGCCGATATGGATATAGACTTGAATTCATAGCGACGGAACTTAAGAAGTCCGCGGATCGACCTCTCACCTCCACCACTGGTGGAGAGCACGCACCGTTAGTCTTTAGGCAGGAGACTGGAATGCAGAAAGGGAGCGAGCACACTAGAAGGAAAGGAAGGAAGATGGGGTACTTTGAATTGGTTTGTGCAAGAGTGCCCGAGGATAACTCGAATAACGGCAGTACGAGATGCACAAATGAACATCTACTGACATTTCTGCAGGAGAAAACGCCAAAGATCATCTGCTGAACAAAAGTACAAAATGGTGATAAAGTAAGATTATAATAAAATAAAAAGCCAGGCTTACAAAGCCAGAGAGCAAAGCAAAAATTAAGGTGGACCGAGCCATCCAAAAAGGCATGCATGGAGAACACACATCTATACTGTTCGGCTTGCCGTCCGTCACTCCGCTCACGGCGTGCAGAGCAGCTGCTGCTGCAGGCACAGTGAGGGTCAGGACCGACCGGGCCGGGCGGTCCGGACCAGAGGCGGACCGGACCAGGCGTCGACTAGACAAGAAGAAAGTTCATGACAGGAGACCGGGTGTGATGTTTTCCTGACCAGGTAATGGGACAACCTAGGGAGAGCGGGGGAGGTCCGGGAGGGGGAGGGGGGGGGGGGGGAAACATAGGAGGAAAAAAGAGGCGGGAGCATTTGGTAAAGGTTCAGTTCCTCGACGGCCCGTTGCTCGTGGGTTTGGAGTCGGAGACGTTCACGAAGACAGCGCGCATCACGTCGTAGGATTTGTCACAGAGAGACGCAACATCGTCCAACGTCATCCCCTTTGTCTCAATCTTTGGAAGGATGTTCACTCTGATGGTCCCTGCGGAGGCACACAACTTCAGTCAGAAGTCTCAGGCAACAAGTAAAGAACAGAAAAATAGGACAAGCAACCGGAGTTACCCGAGTTGAACTGCTTTTCTTTCCGTAGGTAGAAGTTGCGGTAGGAGGAAAAAACGATGGGTATGACGGGTACCTGAAACACAAGAGGAAAGAAGATCAGACTATCATCATCTCCTCTCATTTTCATATTTAGTACACAAATAGAATCGGACTCCTAGACTTTACTTTGGTCTAAACCAAAGCCAAAAGATGAGAAACAAACAGACAGCAATGCTTGACTGAACCCACATCACTGTCTCTCTCCCTCTCACACACAATCAGCGATCTCCATCTCCTCCACTAATAGAGGCCGAGTCGCACTCTTGAGGCCCCCCCGAGCGGCCCCTTCAACGGGAGACTGGCTGAGCCAAACGTGGCTCCCCCTGGGGGCTGTCCTGCTTCCACTCAATCTGGCCGACCGGGTACAAACGGAAAGGAGCGCGCTGCAGCTCAGCAGAAGCCGACACAGAGAGATAGAAAGACTCCATGTTCAAAACCAAAACACTGTTTTCTCCAGACCTCAAATTACACCACCTCAACGCCAACACACACAATCCAAAGTAGAGTATCGAGCATGCAAACTGTGTAGAACCTCTAATCACGTAGGAGCTGTAGAGCCAGTAGAGCCCCTATAGAAGATGTGTTTGCTAATGAGGAGCAGCAGGACTGTATTTTTCTAGCTTCTCAGAGCATTTCTGAACCAAACCGATATTAATCTTCAGCAGCAAAATAACCAAAAAATGGGCTCACACCATAGACTGGCTCAGACATTACAAGCACGCCACTACATTTTTTGTGTCTGGGGCCAACCACGTTGCGGTTTTCTGGCCAGATCTCATTCAACGATGCTTTTTTAATTCATTCCACCTGCTGGACCCCCCCCCCCCTCCACCGAGCGTGTGCTACGAAACATCAACTCAAGAACAGAGACCTCCCACCTGCATGCATTATGAGATAGAGCTCCGAAAACACACACAGCTGAGACACAATTACTCTGGAGCCATTGTGTGTCGTGTGACCTCCCTCAACATCATTTTGCGTGCAGAGTTGAGGAGGGGGGGGGGGGGGGGGGTTATGTCAAAATCAACAGAGGACAACTTCACAAATGGCCGAGACAGAAATATCACGATGAAAGTGCTCAGACAGTCCGAACTATTCTGGAGCGCTTCAAAGCATTCCTGGCTCCACTCGTTTGGTTAAATCAGAACGCTGCCTCGTGCCACATTAGGCTGCTAGCGCCCCCATGTGTCGAGAATCAGCACCTTGCTGCCATCATTACTCTTCAGCCGGTGTCATCTCAACCCATGTTTGCCAGCGTGGTTAAGTGAATGCATTAAGATACGATGGGTCACACTTGCTCTGCCTCAGTACACAGACGGCCCAAACACAAGTGAATTTCAGGGAGGTCAGCGGAACTCACTTGTGCCTGCACTGCCAGGTGGAAAGCCCCTTTTTTGAAGGGCAGCAGGTCGCCGGTCTGGTTCCGCGTTCCCTCTGGGAACACCCACAGACGAATCTGTGGAGGTCAGAGGAACAACAGCGATTTAATCATCCAAATGTCATCTCCCAGTGTGAAAACCAGAGCCCTGTGACAGTTTAAGAGCGGAGCGAAAAAACAAAGAAAATAACTAAGTATATTCAACAGTTCTTCAGGGACGTAAACCATCACTTCAACCCAGATAAACATAGCTCCTTCTACCCCCACTGATGACGGTGTATCCAGTGTTGACAGGATTCACGGTACCTGATCGTCCAACATGGTTTTGGCAGCGTCAGCCATGACGTTCTTGGCGTCGTTCGTCTTCTTGCGGTTGATGAAGACGATGCCGCCCAGCCAGCAGATGAGACCCACTGTGCCGCAGTAGACCAACTCCTTCTTGGCAATCATGGTGCAGCGGTCTGGTAGGATCTCCATCAGGCCTGAGAAACACAGAACATGCAAGAATAGAATATCGTAAATCGTCATTTGAAACTAAATTTAAAAAACGTGAATCTACCTTTTGTAATTTCCAAAGCAAAAATAAGCATCTGTAGTTTTGTTCACACACCGAGTAGTATCACTCTTTCAAAGTTTGAGAAATAATTGAATCACCCTATCCTAATAGATCACAAGCCTGAATTACATTATATTGTTTTACTAAATTTTAAACTGTGATCCGGCCCATGTCACTCATGTATACAGCATGTTTCCAGTTTCTCTCTCTAGGGCCTTGTCAGAACCTGGATTTCATCATGGACAGTATAAAGTCCGCTGATGTAATACATGTGATGTTGGAGAAAAATCCATTGACATTATGAAATCAGACATGACTGACTAACTTTGGTGTGAAAGCAGCTGGTCCAGAAGATAAAATGAGCGTTAAGATGTCCGACACACACAATATGAGAGAAAGAAGCAAAATGACACCAGAGAAAGAGACTTAAAACCAAAGCTGTGGAGGCCATCTTATCACGTCAGCTCAGGGATGAGCAGCTGATAATGGCTGGTTGTAGCATGGCCACCGAATCAGACACGTGCCGAGTGTCCTCAGCACTAATTAGAGGCCTAGCTCCCCCCGTGCTGTCACCACTTTGGCCTCGAGGCCTTCCCTCGTCAATTACCGGCACCGACAAACAGCTTCTCTCACTAAGGCACCAACGGAGAGAAACCATACATCTGCTAAATCAAGTGTCCTCAACACTCACATCTAGGACCGTTCCTCCTAGAATAAGGATTCAAGTTTGTGTGGTATACACGTGACGGCCGGGCCTTCACGTTTTGTTTCCAACAAGTTGTGGCCCTGGTGCGAGCGGTGTGTCCTGACTTTCCCTTATGGGGAGATGTAAGGTGGCACCAACGATGTCTTTAGCAGTCCTCCTGAATTGTTTTTGAGTCCGTTCTTGAGTTGTTTGGTGGCCGATCCAAACCAGAACAACGGCCAATGTAAACAGGATGTGGACACGTCGCATTCCAGCTCCACCGCAGCCGTCGGGAGACAATCCTGCTCTCTGCGACCACAAATACTGATTCAACGCTGACAAAGTTACAATATAGTGGTTCTCATTCACATATTGTCCTGTCTCTGCTGTCAGACAACAGAACGGTTATGATGATTAGCTGCAGCTCATGAATACTGTGATGACCAGCAGTCAGTTTATTAACGATGGACTTCGCAGATTCCAGAAACCTGAAGGTGGTTTTGGTAACTTTGACGTTACCCCCAAAAAACGGAAAATGTCAACACAAAACCCCCGACACCTGTGAACTGTGTCTTCCTGAATCAGCCGACTTCATGAGGACGTGGTCTGACATCGAGGGGTGTGTGAAATACATTCAGGTCATCAGCCACTCGAGTCCTCGTTGGTTCTATTGGGCAATAACAGCTTGTCCACTTCGTTGGCCAGAGAGTGAAATCCCCGCTGTCGTAGCTCAACCAGTGCATCGTTACACTTCTTTCGTCAGCGACTGCTGCCTCTACTAAAGAGGACTCCTGCTTTCAGCTGAAACGTTCCAAAAAAACTGAGTTTTAAATTGGTCAAAGTGAGCTGCTGAATGTACGACACTTAAACCCGGTCTCGCTAGAGCATCGGGAGACCAGGGGCCAAAACCAACAAGAACTAGACTAAAAGCTGCCGTTTGCACAACCGTCTTGCACCATTCTCAGTATGAACAAATATCATATTGTCCGGCAGAATCTAAAAATAGATGACTGGCTTACTTTCCAAACTTCTCAACATGTGTATCTCACGTTTAAACCACATTCACAATGACTCAATTATGCAGAAACATATCTAATATGGGACGCTATCTAAACACCTGGTGTGAAAGTGTGTCAGTCTCTCCCGTGTTTGAAGAGCGCAATGATTCCTGCAGAGCTCACAGAATATAGATGTCAACACTCCGAAATTATAGCTGAAAGTCAGCACTTAGCATTGTAGTCATTGTTCCATTTCAGATCTAAACATGTATTCTCCTGCAAGCGAACATGCACCGGTTGTTTTGAGGGTGAACCCAACGTCGCAACATATCTATCGTCACACGTGGAGGTATCGCAGCACCCACCCAAAACATCCAGGGAGCTCTGGTGGTTGGAGACGATGACATAAGGTCCCTCCGTCTGCAGATGCTCCCAGCCGCTCACGTCATACCGAACACCCAGGAAGTACTTCACGTGACGAACCAGGACCCGGATAATCCTGAGGGAGGAAGGGGGGGGCAAAGGTTAATTACAGTCCTTAATAAGCACAGGTTACTGTTCACAGTCATGCTGCATATTCTTAACCAGAACCCTGCAAAGATAAGTTGGAGACAATAGTGGAATTTATAAAGCCTGCTAAATATATTACAGTATATTGTAAGAATGCCAGCTCAAATATTGAAATTCTGACCTAAACCAGACAATTATTACTGTCTTCAACAAGACATCTGGTAGCTTAACGCTGTACAACATCCCAATTAGCTTGGTTTGTTTCTTGGTTGGTTAAATAATTGGCTGCAGTGAGAATAACGCTCCAATGAGCTTTGAGAAACAATGTCCTGCCATCTGCCTCTGAAAAATAAAAACACGAAACAAAACAAAAATGTAAGTTATGACCTGACAATCTGTGGATTTATCAGATGTAATCAATACAGTGACAGCACACAGTAGTGGAAGGGAAAGGCTGGATTACTGTTTTGTGTTCAGTTAACTTTCAGTAACTTAATTTCTGCTTTTCTAATATTTGGTGAAATAAATGTTCACTATTCCAATTTCAACACTGTCATTTTCTAAATATCTAAAAAAAAGTAATTATCACGTTATAATATATACATTAGGGCTGAAACTAATAACATATTTTCATGAATGATTAATCTGCACATTATATTCTCAATTAATTGATGAATTGTTTCATTTGTTCAATTTCACAGCTTGAGATGTTTTCAAGTTTCTTGTTTTATTCAACATAAATAGTCCAAATTCAAAACTATTACGTTTACCATCATATGTCCCAAGAAAAGCTGCAAACATCTGAGAGGATGAGTCAGGAAATATTTGGCATTTTTAATGGTGAAAAATTTAAAAACATTTATTTATTTTTGGGGCACAGACTTCCCTTTATTTCCATCTTCTATATAAAGTTGTTACGGCTAATGTGTTATACCGCAAACGCACATCATGGCAGCCAATGTAAAATGGATCCGAACTCTGATGTTGACGTGTAGGGCTGAAAAGAGAGCCTTGGCATTTAATGTCCGGGCCAGCTCCACATCGGCGCTCCATTTCTGAGCCTTAATTTGATCACCAGTCGATTGGGCCTAACCTCTTTTTCCCTCTTGGAGCCAAAGGCAGCAGAATAGTAGCAACACTATCGTACAAAACAGCTGTGAAGCTACCGTCAGTGCTTCATCTGAGGGTTTGAGGACGAAGTCTCCTAAAGATCCCGCAAATGACGCACTACGGTAGCGTGGTTGGGAGCCGGAAGACAGATTACAGAGACTTCCAAGTCAACGGCAAGAATATCTGCTTCTCAGTGGACTAAAGCACGCATTCCAAAGTTCATTACATGACAATGACGCCTATTCTCTCGAAGCGGCAGCCATTTACAGATTCCACCACGTTGACTGCTCTACAGATGCACTGTGTGAGAGCGGGCATGCTATGAAGGCACAGTTATGTGGGATTTCTCCTGAATCATAGAGCTCAACAAGATGTAGAGATACTGAAAATAACACACCACCACCTTAAATGACCCCCCCGTCAATGAAAAACATGGAGTCACTCCCTTCTCTTCTAGAGCAAATGCCCCGTGCTCATCAGTGAGTCACATCTCCTCCCAAACTTCTCCCCCCTTTTCTTGTCCTAACATGTTCTCATTTTAAAAAGGCCTCCTAATCTCCTTTTAGGTTGGAGCATTCAAGATAGAGCGTCAGCTAAATACCTCAAAAGAGACATGCTTATGTGTTTTAAACTAAATATTAAAGCACATATGTAAAAGAACATTTTTTTTTAAATGTCCGGATTTAGCACAGAATGCATGTAATGTGTATAATGATCAAACATTTCCAATTTTCTATCCCAAGTGAAATGATTGAGGCTCTAGCGGTGGTAATGCTCCCAATAATGATGGGATTGAAAACAGTAAAAGTCACTGAGTACCTGATAATGGCCGTTATTTCACCCTGATGCCAGAGCCGATCATTAAAAGAGACCAAAGAGAGCATTTACGGCTCATAAACACTCTTTTGGAAAGGCTCTTAGCTGTGAATGGGGGGGGGGGTCACATGGGTCTGATCAACATCTTGTGATGTTGCTCAAACAATGCCATGAGAAGGTAAAGCTTTACAGAATGGGGGGAGGCTCTGATTGAATACCAATGACTTGATCAGCAAAGCAAGTGTACATTTGAAGTGATATTATGGGAAATAAACAAGTAAGTTCAGCAGGTGGAAGTTAAAACTGGGAGTAGGTTTTTTTTTTTTTAAATGGAAGTTTACATTTTGAGTTAAAGAAATTAAATATAGAATATATATTTTCTGCATCAATCCAAGATCACGTTATCGGCTCATCTACGCTACACAGGAACAACGCGTGTCATTTGTCAACTGATCTGTACATTTGTGGTTAAACACTCTTGGGCAACCCGTTTCTGTGATTTTAATGAAAATATCAATAAGTAAAGATCACAATATTCAAAGACACGAGGAAGCTCTTGAAGACATCACTTGTACTCATTACCTTGTGACTCCTAATGCAATCATCTCGCCTTGCACATCGTGTACTAGTAAGACAACGCTAACCTTTCAGCCAGAACACAGTCTTGAGGTTATCTTTTGACACAGCAGTGATAACACACTCTGGCTGAGTCATTGCATAACCGGTGGCTTTTGAACTAGACTGTGTTGCAGCAATTGTAAGATCGCTCAAGGGGAAGGAAATGGCATTGGTTGGTACTTTTTATGGCCAAACCACTCCGCTTTTCCTCTGGTTCATTTCATTATCAGCCTCTAAATAAGTACCTTTTCCTACGGACCACATAATGACATTTAGGCTGACTTGCTTGCTACCAGATTCAATTCAACATGGCTGCACACTTCAACAATGAAGTCTGCCCTGTTATCCCGACAAGCATTGTACCAAGAAACCACTAGCGAAGCTAATTCAGGTGCGAAAGGTCAGGGAGCTGTTAAAGACAGGGACGTGGTCACGTGATCACAGTGGAAGACTAATTCAATGAGAAAGGCAGGGACAGTGGAAGTGAGTGACTCAACGGCCTGAGTGACAACATTACTCCTTAATCAAACAGACTGCAGCAATGGTCGTCTCCCACTGATGTCAGGCCTTTACACAGTATGGAACCTGAGCTAAAGCAATTGGGAATGAGACATCTAAGCCTCTGTGGTCTAAGACCCTACCTGATTAATGTTGGAGTAGAGGTATACTGTATGTATGCCAGAGTACGTCTATGTAGACTCTGCACAACCACCGACGATAAACTGAAAACCAACAAGAGTTTTCAGGAAATGAAAGTACGATGTTGGCAGGAACTTGAGGTCTATGGGTGCTTTCCACAGTGCAGAGGTCTGTTCTGGCCCACCATAGTTTACTGTGTTGCATTAAAGTCCTCCGCCCCCAATATTCAGGCCTCTGTGTGCCCGACTGCGACTGCCTGTGAAACACGACTCTGTCCTTCATGAATCACAGCGCTCTTTCATGCCAGAGGTGGCTGGTGCTTAAAATGTACATCCAAAACATCCCATTCACTCCCCCGTGCAAGTTCTGACCCCGATTCAGTCGCTTTGTCACAGTCAACAGGTCCAGATAACCTTTGAGCAGACAGAACGGCACACTGGTGCAACGTGACACCACGGCCATTAGATAGCACGCCAGCGGGAACAGTTATTACAAGAGCAGCGAGGTCTGCTGCGATAACCGACAGGGCTGCCGTCAGCAGATCGAGGCCAAGTGAGGTTGCACGGCGGACGAGCCTGATAAGTATTCAGCAACCCAACTCTAATCAGGGAGAAACTTCAACAGTAATCCATCCTCACCACCTAGGTTTAACCACAACAACAAAAATACCCAGCTACAAAGGGGACATTGACACTGGAGGCGTACATTTCAACCCCAACAGGTATCAGGTGACCCAATCCGTGTGTGCGTGAGGTATAAAATAACACGTTTCCTTCAGTGGTAAGGTCACTGGGCCATACCTATAGAGGCAATATCCTGAAATAACCAACCATATAGAGAGTTTGTGCAGCTGTATTAAAGTTGTTTCCAGCAGCGGAAAGTAACCAAGTACATTTAGTGAAGTGTTGTCCTTTTTGAGGTACTTGTACTTTACTTAAGTAGATTCAATTTATTTATACTTCGACCCCAAAACACCCCAGGGGGAAATATTGTTTAATTAACTGCTATAAACTTTGACTTTACATACAAAACATGATCACTTTATGAAATAGGTCATTATAGATAAGAGACCATTATAGATAAGAGACCATTAAAAGTCAGTTATATTGCTGATTAGACATCCTCATGCTGGAACTGTGTAAAGCACTGGTGGGATTTAATCATGTACAAATAAGAATGATAAAGAATAAAGAAAAGATGTGCTTTATTGCGTTTCACAACAATAATCTGTGTACTGCACACAATAAAATAAAAAAAACATCTTTCAGGACACTGAAGACTTAATTTAACAATCTTTAACTTGTATTTACACTTTGGTATTGTTACTTTTACTTGAGTAAAGGATCTGAGTAACGTTACCTGGTTGTTTAATGTAATATAAACCACCACTACTACTACTAACTGTAGCCTAGCTAACGATTCAACTTCTCATTCATACACTTTACAAAAAAAAACAATTTAAAACCTTCATAAAGATTGCAGGGCTAACTCTAAATGGTGCTGTAACGTTAGCCAAACAATGACAGCCTTGTTGTGTTCACACAAGTCTAACTTCGCCAGTAATGTTCAGGCATTTGACTGGAGGGACTGCAAGTTAACGGACATTCTTACAGGAAACGTAATTACCGTTATCTGAGGCTAGCATGGGAACAAGCCCCGACTTGGTTCACTGAGCACGTTGAATGTTAGCATTCTTCTTTTCAGCTGGCAAGGTGTCAAGGGGGCTAATGTTAGCATTCGTGTGAGATACAGGTTTTTAAACGTCAGACACATTGGTGGACTAGAAGCTCCCTGGTTGCCCTCGTGTTACCACAACACTTCGCTACAGTAACACCGGTATCGTTGCTATCTGAATTTTTGGTACAATAAACCTCTGCTAGGCAGCCAGCTAGCCGGCTAACGCTGGCTAGCTGTCAGACACACGGCGCCGCCGCGCGACATTTATTATGCAAACAAAACTCACCGCATGTTTTCTACGTTTCTTCCGCCGCCCTTCAGTATGCACAGAGGGATCGCCACCAGCGCCAGCACCATCATCCAGCCCACGTAAAAGCACTTTTTGAAATAGAAAACGAACGTGCTGCTGCCCCACAGCAGGAGCGGGAGCAGCAGCAGCAGTATCACCCATAGCACATCCATAGCGAACCGCCCGGAGAAAGTCCCACTGCCAGCTGTAGAACACACGCGGTTTGGACGGAGAGGGGTGGGGGGGGGGGGGAAAGTGAAAAAGCCGCTAAAACACTGGCCAGGCTACGGTGCAAGAAGGAAAGGGAAGCACCGCGAACATGGCGAGTATTACACAGTCTGAAGTAGTCCTTAGGGCGCCCAGGCGATGGCAATGTTTGTCTCCGGCTGCCCCCAAATCAACATGTATCGTTGTTGCTCATCTGTTGCTAAATGGCATCATGAGGTGGAGTCAAATCGTCATTGGTTGTGTTTTTTTTTTCCCATTTCCGGTTGCTGGACCACTATGGGTGTGATGTCACAAGCTGCATGTTTATTTCATATCAATTAAATTAGTAATATCTGTCAAAGCATTCGGTGATTATCTATCCGCAATCACAGCTCTTGCAGGTTTCGTGTGGCCAAACATTCAAATTTCACTTGTAGATTCACTCTCTCCACAGGGTTAGACCAGTTTGACAGCCAATTAAAGCACAACACGTCTAATTGGATTAGCAGTGATAATCCAATCCTAAACTATAATCTGACACTGTCCAGTGGCCCTGACTATGAAGTTGCAGCCCTGTCCAAGGGCTCTACTTGACATGATTTGGAAGATTAGGATCAATCAGTCATTAATCCTGATTTAATATGTGCGGTGATCCTAACCATTGGCAGACTCTAAACTTGGCATCGGTGTCCTTATTGAGAAGCGGTTATTTGCAAAATACACAGAAGCAAAGGATGCTTTTCTGTGAAGTGGTTAGTAACAAGAATATAAACCTCAGACTCAAAGCAAGCTTTCCTCATTGCTCTTGATTAATGCCTATTTAAAATCATATGACAGTGTCTTTATTAGTCTGTATATACAGACAGGAATATAGAAATGTGGACAATAGCCTTGTTTGCACTCACCCATGATTACAATGATAACAATGGGATAAAATATGAACACCAGCCTTTTCTGGAAGATGGTGCAGCATCACTCTACTTCAAAACACATTACATGAATACACTTTGCACAGTTTAAACATACAGTGTATCCATAATAGAGGACAGGGGAGCTTTATAATGCTTTCTTTTAATTGCATACTCCATAATGTTTACTTGTGTCATATCTGGGACCAGAGTCCACTGGCCTACAGGAAAAATAAGGAAAATAAGGAAGACAACTTCCCTTTTCCCTTATTGAAGATGGATGAACAACATTTTATATTTAAACTACTGCTCTGCTGCTTTTTCCGGAAACAAGGTTTCGCTGTGCCTTCGGAGACATGATAAAGCATGTACTGTTTACTTGCATTGACAAAGGAAGAAACCTGACACTGAGCGATAACAAACAGTGCTGGAGTTTTGCACGAGTGTGTTTGTGGTGTAAAATATAGCGTGTCCACATGACTTTAAACAAATACAGCTTGCATATTTGTAGAAAATTTGATCCAAGTTGCCATTTCCTTTTTCTCTTACTATTCAAAACCACAAATGTAATCGGCTGTCACGTTGTTTCACTTCTGCTTATTAAGATCACAGCTACAACAAGCAAAAACAGAAAGCTTGGCAAAGTGGGTAAAAAAAGATATTCAGAGAAAGTTTCCTGAGGAAATGAAGGAGACATATTAGAGATTACTGGTAACACTATTTGTGATGTTCTCAGTGATACTCATAGGATACAGAGCTATGCTTGTTTCAATTTGCAGAACTCCATTGTTTGCCCTGCTTTGCTCTGTAGACCTAAGATTTACGGATTTAATGTATGAGCCACCTGAAATTAGCCATAAGAGCAACAGCTCTGCATCCTGCATCCTCCGAAGCCCCACAGTGAGAGGAGCCAGTGAGGGTACGGTGCTTGTTGGGGAAACTTGCAGTCTAAATGTAGTGGAATGGATCCACGATCAGGGGAAGGATACAGATCCTGTAGAATTTAGGAGTTCGGGGTCACATCCAGGCTCTCTGGACTCAAACTCCTCCATCTGGAGATTATAAAAACCTGACAGAGGATTCAGAAACGATTGAGAAGCCTTGAGAAGAGTGACCAAGAGAAACAGAGGTCCAGTTCTCAACATGCTTTGTTGTGATTGGACGTCTGAGCGAGCCATGAATTGTTCAAGTTAAACATCCTGTTGAAACACAAGAGGGTTCACAAATGTTCACGGTATCAGAGAGCTTGGGCCACATGGATGATGTTGAATTTGGAGTTGCTCTGTCAGACCTGTGCACTTGGATTAATAAAGAGGCCGAGCTGTCGGCGGATCACCATCTGGTGATGTATTGGATCAGAGGAAAAAGCGGTGACTCGTGATCTCATCGGTTAAACCGAAAGCAGGTGGTAAAAGCTGTTGATGTGAGGTAAAGCATATCACTCTCCCTTTAAAGAGGAGACCTCCGATTCAAGTCACTGCTCCACCTACAAAAAGACGAGACTGTGTTTTTTTTGCATTTAATAAAAGACGTACTGTAATAATGGTTATTGCTTAAGATTTCTAAAGACTTGATTTCAGTGTTTTGTGATGCAGAGTGGTGCCTGACACCGACAGTGAAAGCCCTTGTGCCCCCCCTGCTGGCGAAACTACGTTTTTATTTCAAATTATGTAATCTGAAAAGGCACAATCCGTGATTTCATAAACAAACAAGTTGCCCTGTTACCGTAAAAGGTTCTCTGTACGATGTTCAGAGCATTGATGGGCTGTATAGGACAGAGGAGTGAGTCTACCTGAGCAGAGAACAGAGTGGTTCGTGTGTTGTAATCCCAGTTTCTCTATGCTTTGTTTCTCACAGCCAGGCAATAGAAATGCTCTGCGAGGTTATTTAATACGTGATTCAGTGGAATCAGACACGTGCTATTGTGTCGGCCCTGCTGTAGCAGAGACTTAGGACTAAATGATAACTCTATAACTATCTTAAACTTTTCATCAAGTTATTATTGGATGGTAATGCAGTTGGAAGCACAGAGTTTGCATTTAAATCTGCTCTGCATCACTATAGTTATGTAACACAATTTAAAGATGTTCATCCAGGCAGATTAAGTCAATAGGACGTGTTAAGGTTCTCTGCAATGTGATCCTGTGTGGAAACAAATGGCTGCCTGGAAAAATGTTGAAAAAAAAAAAGTCTAAATATTTGGTCCACATTGGAAAGTGGAAAGTTTAAAGGCGATTCATCGTAAATGAGCTGAAAGATACCAGTGGACAGGCTAAATGGTCCTTCAGGGCACGTTTGAGTCCAGTCTCATATGTCATTTTGGAAATGGGTTGGTCCTCCTGAGTAGTTATGAAAGAACGGCTTCAAGTAGATTTATTCTATTTGGTTGCTGTACAACATTGCTGGGCATAACATGTTATAGTCCCTAATAATGGATACTCGTGTGTTTTTGTATATGCTACCAACAGAGCTCAGGAATCTGTTATCTTCTCTAATTGTAATTGATTCGTTTTCAAAGCAGACATTTTCCGATAAGATAGTTCGTTCTGGGCATTATGATCTGAATATCTTTTTGTTCGGCAAGCCTTCACTGAAAGGCCTCTCTACCTTCCTGTAGTTCTCTCATCAGCTCTTTGTGCCCCCTGTGGTATAATATTGAACCACTAGATGGTAGCGTTGCTGTAACAATACGGCCATTGGATTGACAATGAAATGGACTTCTACTAAACGTCATGCTTATGATTCACATGATTAATCACAGTGACCATGAAGTATGGAAATACTTGTCTTGCCGCAAAACTGTTTTGACTCCACTTAATGATAAATCCGATTATTGAATGTCTCTCATTTATTGTAATACAGTTATTTACATATCTATTTCGTTTTAAGTATTTTATTGTATGATAATTGTCCTATATTTACCAGGTAAAAGTCACTTTTTCAAGAGAGACAACAGGGAAGCATAAAACAACATGTTACAATAACAAATCCAAACAACAGAAACAGACTAAGGCAACTGTCACATACTTCAAAATAGTCTGTAAAAAATATTAAAGATGAAAGAGTGTCAACAAAATCTACATTTGCCTGTTCTTCAGACCAAACCCACTGTCCCCGAGAGCTTTAGATATGGTGTAGGAATGTATTGTGAACCTGATTCTTAATTAGCTGTCATTATGAAGTCAGGGAAGTGTAAAAACACAAGATATAAAGTTACAGTTGTTGCTAAATTAGTTGCAACCTTGGGATAAACGATGAACTAGTTTTCCACAGCTCATATCAGGTCATGATTATGGTAACAGAGCATCCAGTGGTTCTGTCTGCAGACACAGACCTCCTTCACTACATACTAGTATCCCCCTTTTATGTTGCAGTCGTCCACTAGCTGAATGGCAGGTTTTTAGCTGTCTTTTTTTGATTGTTGGTGCGTGAACGTCTCTTAACTCTGCACCATCAACGCAACATCCTGTGTGCAAAGTGGAAGCGTTGCGGCTGCTGTGTTGGGTAAGTGTTGGGTAAATCCAGGGGTGTTGTCCCACTTCATGCATGATATTGCTTTAGACACAAAAGACACAAAGAGAAAGTAGGTATGTTGGTATTAAGCCCTGTGGGGTTTGTCAATGAAACATCTGCCGAGGGTGGTGACCCTTTTGAACCCCCACCACCACCAGCCCACGTCCCCCCCCCCCCCATAGTCTCCCCTCAGCATTCTCATCGGTCCGAGCCCACAAGGAATAGAGAGTGAGCACCGATATTTGTAAAGGGCTTTATTGGACAACCCTGCAGTGACACCCCCCCCTCCACACACCAACCTCTCTCTTTTTTTCCCCTCTCGTCTGTGAGCGCGCAAAAGCAGCTGTCATTGCCTCGGAGCGGGTGCCCGCGCGCGCTGCATATAGCGAGACTATCCTGTTTGAAGATTATGCTGCAGCTCTTGGCCATCTTGTGTCAGACAGAATGAGACGTTGATTAAAAAAAGAAAAAGAAAATAAACAATAAATATCAAGAACGAGCTGAGGAGCACTCTTTGTTTTGCAACGGAAGACGGTCGGTGACTAAGCGATTACAACGAGAAGGCGAAACATCACGTCTGCCGCTGCGTGCGCCGCAAACACCTCCAACGAGCTGTGGATTATTCCGAGGACATCGTACTGGAACCATGAGCTGGGGGTCAGAGCTATGGGTGAGTGTCTCGTGCACTTGTATCGTGATACATGGGGCTTTTGTTTCTCCTTCAAACCGAGCCCTGTGCGGAAACTAACGGTTCAAAAGATAACACAAACGTGCGGGTGACAATGCGCAGTGGCTCCGTGTTTTTAGCCGCTAAAAAAACCGACTGTGCGCGCCGCTTTGTGGATGTTCCGCTTCTGGCTGCGACCACAGCCAGCTAATTTGTAGCGAAGCTCGAGTCGTGTTACATTTCATTGCGACATGGAACACGGTGTAGCGTTTTTAGTAAGGTGTGTGTGTGTGTGTGTGTGAGTGTGTGTGTGTGAAAATCCGAGCTAACCATCCATTTTAGTTAACATTGGAGCGTTTCAAACCACGCTTTAAAAAACACAGGCACGCACACACTCGCATGACACTTGCTTTTTTTTATTTTTTCATAAAGACGTGAAACAGCGAGCATGTAGATGGACGTGACGTGCTATGCACAGACCAGTATCACCGACGCCAGAGGAAGTCTCTTATCTGTCTGCACACACTGAAGCACTGCTGCTTAACTTCAGTGGTTAAAAGCAACTAGTTAACTGACCAGTAACAGTTCAATAACTGCTTGCTCTTTCCCCTTTTCTTTTCATATGTATTATCAGGTTGAGGTTATGGCAATAATCGCGCAGGCTATACATATACATGTTATTCACAACCTCAAATGTGTGGTTAATAAACTATAGCAAAAAAAAAAAGGAAATGTCAGATTTGGTGAGTATTTGACCACAACATGCATTTCATTTGAGTGAGCGACCTGAATCGGAAGGTTCACCTGATATATTATGGATGTGTGATTTGGTTCACCAGGCACTCTTTGTGAGCAACAATAGAAGACAAAGTATTCTGCCCACTGACCTTCCTACAATAAATTCCGGTGCAATGATGTCACTCTTTTCTTACTGAAATTCACTTTCAAGGATTGCTTAACATCTCACAGCCCGAATCCATCCAGACACTGGACCAGAGGTATTTCCCCATATTCAGACACACGTGTTTGGTCTGAAATCTACAGCATGGGAATAATGAAGATTGCAGGACTGTGTTTACGACTTGATAATAAGCAGCTGCCTGCAGGGATTCCTGTTGTTTCAGCGGCTCTGTTATTTTTGTTGTGGAAATGATCTGCAGTAAAACCAGTCGCTCTGCTGCCTGTGTGCTGACAAACCGGCCGGCAGACGCGGCGGCGTGTCGTTGCAGGATTCCTCGCACATTTGTTTTGAATGGTGGTATGTTTCAAGTGTGTGTGTGTGTGTGTGTCAGAGCAAACATGCAAGAGTGTGTGTGTGCATGCAAGTTACTACATGGAGTTTGCATTTGAACCTGCAGGAAGTCAGGTCACATGTTATCGACTTGAACTCGCAATCTGTAGCCCACAATATTCAGCACGACACCTGATCACAATACTGCAGCGTGGAGATGAAACTGCAGTCTGATGTCAATATTATGAGCTAGCCCCCCCTCCCCTCCGTCTCTCTACCAAGCAGCAAAGGGGTCTGGAGATAGTTAAGTCATGGATGACTTTTCCTTTCTAAGAAAAGGAGGAGGGGGGTAGACACTACCCCCCTTAAATTCTCCAGTAATTTACCTGGTCCAAAGTTCACAGAGAAAGCAACAGTGCTCCACATTCCTGCGTTTTCCCAGGGATGCCGGTGTATTTTTACCTCGCTACCGCAACGCTTGACGGAGAAACGCTGCTGCAGGTAGTCACGCAAAGCCAACGTAGCCCGAAGACATTCTACGGGCTTTCATGTGCACCTTAAGTCTGGAAAACATTTGCGACTGAGCTTTCGCAGAGAATAATGTATTATAACCAGATGCTCTGCTTCCCTCCCCCTTTAGTGGGGTGAATGGTATCCAGACACTTGTTCCTTTCATGTTAGGGCAGCAGACAGAGAGCAGCGATACTCTGCATGGTGGCTGTTGCCACCGGAAGATTCACGCAGCTGATTTTCTTGTTGTGCCAAATCAGATCAAAACATATGGCAACACCAGCGCTGTTGCTGTGGCAGCACCCGCACTTCTATGCAGAGCGAGGGAAGGATGGAAAGTACCTTGTCGTTATTTGTGGGGCTTTGAACTAACATCTTCAACTTTCACTGTCAATTATTCTGCAGATCATGTGCTCGCCAAATAGATTTGGTCTATGAAATGTACAATAATATTGAAAAAAAGACACATTTAAAGTCAAAAACCCACAGAAAATCAGTTTATATTGATATCAAACGGATCCGAGCAGGAAGTCCTCACATTTTAGGAGCTGAAATCAGTAAATGTTTGGCTTTATTTTTGCGACACAAATGACCGAAAGGATTCATTTTCTGCCAATTGATGTATGTGTTTTCTATGACAGCTAAATACTAAAATACCCGCCATTTAAATTCATTTTCACTGTGATTAAGATCACTGTCTGCGAGTTTTAGTGAGCCGTCAAATCAGATGTTGCAACACGACAGACGAAGGCCACATGCGTTCTATCGTGCTCATCCTGTTGCTCCTCGCTGTGAACAGGAAAGCAAATGATATTTCAGGAAGTGAAGTCACAGTCGACCGGGGTTTCTTTGGTTAAGGTAGTGCACGCAGGCCTCGCCGTCACTGGTTCGTGAAGGGAGGAGCATGGGATTGAATCTTTGTTTGAAGCAGAGACGTGCTGGGAAGGTTTGGGCTGTTGTTTAGACATTTGTGCGTCGGCGTGAGTAAAGCAACACAGTCCAACATGCTGCATGCCTTTGGTGCAACATCATAGCACTGATTACAGTCTTCCACTTAAAGACACACTGTGGGAATGTGTGCTGCCATGAAAGTTATGACTATCGCTGGCCTGTCTTTGAAACATTACCAACAGGGTGCAAGCAGAAGTTACGCAATGAGCATCAGGAGACTCTTGGGCATTAAACCTCGCTGTATGTCAACGAGTTGTGCTGCAGGCTACTGAAAGATGGTAAAAGTTTTGGTCAACTTTTTTGAAAAATGAAAAAAAGGCCAGCTGTGTTCTTTTGTGTGCAAGCGGAGAGCGACACGAATGGATCATCGTCACATGCATGCACATTTAGGACCCCAAACCGCTTCGGTACGAAACGCAACCGAGGAAGAAGGAAGTCAAATGTGGTGAAACATGTGACTTGCTTCTCGGCGGAACAGGGGTCTGAAAAAAAAAAAGGAATCATAAATGACAATTTTTACCACTAACAATAGAGGCATGGCACTTTACATAACCGTTCTAAATCAAGTTAGTTAGTGCTTGTGTTGTAGAGAGTTCCAAGAAGGGGAGACCGCGATATCGCAGAAGTATTTCCTCTCGGGGGCTCGAGTGTCAGAGGCAGAGCGGGCACTCTGGGCAGCAGAGGTGCCAGTAACAAGGCCGGAGTTATTATGTCAAGGGACATCAAACACACACACACACACACACCAAATACCACCAGCACAGTCGCTTAAAATGAAAGATCTCTCTGGCCTTAAACAAAGTGACCACTACACCTTTTCACTCTGACACACCTTGAATGTTTCACTTCTCTCTTGTGGTTCCTTTGGGAACTGGATGCAAGTGGTTCTTCTCACAGTTGCACGTAGGGGCCCATTAAGTCGCCGCAGTCCGTGGGACGCCTCGTCCTCCTCTCACGCACACGTATTGACGAGGAAGCATGGACAAGGTAGAAACTCTCGTGAAAGAGCAGCAGCTTAAGGTGAGTTTGAACTGCACGGGGCTCCTTCAGCACTGGCTTTTGAAACAGTCGGCAGCGCGGCCCCCTGACTGAACCTCGCTTTCAGTTTCGTTGTCCAAATGGTGCGTTTACTTTGTTTATTCAGCGGCAGAGGAAGCGTGAATGCGTGCCGCTGTCTTGCCTTTGGGGACAGCTTGAGAGCCGTTTCTTTGCAGTGTTTGTAATTGTAGCCACGCTGCTATCTGTCAGCCATCGGCACTGATGTAATGGAGAAGGGAAAGTGCTATTGTCTGGAGAGGCCTTTTGAACACCACTTGTTTTCTCTCATGTCATTAAGTGGGGCTCCAGACTTTGCCAGCGGGGCGCAGACTAAAGAAGTTCAATCAAAACCTTATGTTTTTTGTTTTTATTTGGGGGGGGGGGGAGGGGTCAGTCGTGAGTTCCCAACAGCGAGATATCAGGGCGGATCTCCTGTAATACAAGTTTAAAAACAGCTTGGTGTTAGACTGAGATTTCCTCAGTGCTTTCTGCTTTTGTATCCCATCTTGGCTCAGACCCCCCCCCCAGGGTCCAGCCTCCTCCCCTGCCGTTCACTTGACATTCAGGGCACTACCAGGGCTGAAACCTGAGCTAGTTTGTTTCCCTCTGTCATGGTGCTGAAGTCAGAGGGGGGAAGGGGAGAAGGGGGGTATAAGATTTACCACTAAATCTTATACTCATCGCCACCCACCTGCTGACTCAGTGATACCACCCCGAGCCCATTTTCTCCTCAGCCCTTTCTGTGAAAGCACCATGACAGTAAAACAGTGATGAATGGATCCACATCTGAGCCGCGGGTCTCCGGCTGCACCGCGGGGAGCGAGAGGCGGAAAGAACGGGGGACAGTGGAGGGGCGGAGGCATTCAGACGGATGAATGACAATAAAAAGGCATTTCTGTTGTGTCCGGCCCTTTGTTGGCGTACCCTTACACTACCTCTGCTTTTTAATCTGGCTCATTGAACCAGGTGAGGTTCACACACTAGACTTTGGAATGTACCAAGTCTTCAGTATGCTGTTGACAAACACATATGCAGTCCATATTCATCTTTGGAAACCTGTTCATCACGGCTCTCAGTACGTTCCGTTTACCTAAGATGCATCCAATTGATTATCCCCTGACATTTAAGCTTAAATTATTCATTAATTAGAAAAATCTGCCATTTAAAAAATCTTTTTATTAAGTCAATTAAATTTCAGTTTTAAAGCAAATATGCTTTGACATTTGATAGCTTCTCTTTGTGCTTCGGACTGTTGGTAGATTTGATGACATCTCCAGGAAGTTGTAACAGGCATTTCCTCTGCTTTTTAAAAAAAAAGCAGATTGGGCACAACGATTGGGCACATTGAGATGTTCCTGTTCCGCAAACCTCCCGCTTCCCTAAACACTCATCTTGTCCATGAGAAGGTGAGTAAGTAGGTAAAATGTATTTATAAAGCGCTTTTCACAGACATAAGTCACAAAGTGCTTAACAGGGCAGAAATTACAAACATGAAAAACGCAGAACTAAAACAAAATTAAAACGTGGTTTAAAAGCAGGTCTAGGACATGGGTTTTACCCAAACGCCGGTCTAAAGAGGTGCGTCTTGAGCTGGTTTCTGAGTGCGTGGAGGTGACTCAGTCCTTCCCGTCACAGACTGTCACAGCCTCTGATCTCTAGTCTGTCATTTGTAAAGTCAGCCTCTAATCACCGCTGCTGTAACAGCGGACATTATACCGCCGTATACCGTCGCGCTGCCATAACGTCACCTGAGCCCCGCAGCCGTCCGTGTTCTGCTAATTACTGTAACACACTAAGTGTCTGTTGTTCCTTTTGGCTTTAACAGCATTGAGTTTCCCCCGGCAGAGTAATGGAGGAACAATATAGCACCGTTTTACAACCATTCAAGGTGAAGGATGAACAAAGAGCTACAACCTCTTTTCTCACAAAACTACGAATGCTTTCAAGTCGAAGTTTAGACAAAACGTAGCTTATAAACAAGTAGTGATGGCACTGATAGCATGTGCACGGAATGACAAGTACAGTGAAAACTAAATTACCAAAACTTAAATTTTTATTGTAATATTGAGTTGAATTCTAAATAAATTGTAACGTATCGGGCCTCAGGATTCATCGACCTGTATTCTGTGTGCTATAGGAAATGACATATTATTATCCCCAAAGCAAATGCATGTGACAGCACAGATGGTTGCTGCAGCATGTGTGTGTGTGTGTGTGGTACCGTGGTAAAGTTGCTTGTGTACATTTTGTTAGCTCCGTTATCTCAATGTTGGATGGAATGGATGTTTGTTGAGGCCAAGCCGCGGTGGGTTCGCTGCGCGTGGGACAGCAGAGACCTGTTCTTCCTGAAGTCTCTTCATGTTGAGGGGCCACCTACCAGACATGGTCGGTACCATGTGGAGCCTCCTCCTTTACGGCTGCTTTAAGTGAAATGAGTCAGAGCCGTAACGAGGACAGCCTCGTGCCGCCCTGAGGCTTCCACACATTTCTCTCCCGCTGCTTGAAAATATTCTCGCTGCTGAAGACGTGTCCGGCTCTCCAGCCCCCTCCCGCCTCGCTTCACATTTCCTCATTGGCTCCGTTTCTTTCTTGCCTTCTCTCTGCTTTCATCACACCGACTCACCAGCTTTCCCCATCTCCTGTGATTGCCTTTTCAGTGACTACTGTTAATGGCTGCGATCGTGTGTTACTTCAAAATAAAAGCTTGTTTCCGGTTGCTCAGCTCAGATTTTGTCCTCACAGGGCCGGAGAATGAACCTCACATTTGTGTGATTGTTCAGAGGCTGTGTGGCAGTGACACTGCATCATTGTGGTCTGGTCATGCTCTCCATTCTGCAGGATGCTTTGTCAAAACCTTCTTTTGCTTTAGCTGGAATCTCTTTCTTCATTGAGACGTTATTTATAATAGGCCAGTTAGTGTCCATGATGCCAGACAGAGTGGTTGATTGTGTTAGTAACTGTGGATGGCATTTGAAATGATATCCACCACTTCCTCTGGTGATTTTGTGGTTTCATGTAACAAAGAAGAGAGACTTCCTCGCAAAGTTAATACGTTTACACGTCTCTCCGAGTCGGTGTTACCTCACGGTGTGCTCTACATAAGCATAGGAAAGCGGGTGCAGCCGTCACGCAGACAAGGGCTTTAATTGTACTGAGAAATCTTTCCGAGATGAGTTTCCTGCTTGCTGTGTCAGGCCGCCTCTTAAGAGCCCATCTTTACTCATATCCTGAGATGAGGCGTGTCAGGGTGGAGTGAAAGTGCTGCAACGCTGTTCAGACCGCTTGAAAAACTGTTAATGCTGCCAGCTGAAAAAAAAAAAAAAAAGCCCACGTAGATATTTCAGCTAATTTAGGTGATACAGTGAAAGTACTTCTGTATCACAAGCCCTCTGAGGCCTTTACCCCCGAAGCGTAAAGGATTGCAAATATTCGAGCATCAGCGCAAAAACCTTTTGTTTGCAAAAGAGAATAAAACTCAGAGTCCTTGTGGGCTGTTAAGACGTTAAAGTGTTTTCTCTTCATCCAGTGGAATAAAAGCAGCCGAGGAGCTCAAATAGCTAATACAGAAGATGTAGTAGGAGACACGACGTCGTCCATGCCGAGACCTTAACTCTCATGCAGTCATTGAAGTGTTTTCTGATTCTAGAAAATAATAAGACCGCTGAAAGAACGAGTCCCAAACGAATCACCTTTTGTCGATGGAACCAGTGCGATGCTAAGTTACGGGTTGGCCTACAGACACAACGTCGTCCCTGAACTTTGACTTCTGGTGTTGAATAGTTCCTCAGGGAATGAGGTAGTGTTCCCTTTACCATAGCTTTGTCTGGAGGAAAGCATGCCATCAACCTTTGTGTTTATCTGTGTCCAACATCAGCAGACCATTCCGGAGAAACACAATGCTGTGGTTAAAAATAGCAACCCCCCCCTCATTGGCTGCACCGGCCGTACACGTCCGGACGACTTATGGCACCTTCCTGCAGTATCTAAGTTTAGGTGAGCTGTTGCAGTGAGCAGGGGAATACATTACATCAGCAACGCGGACGAGTACCACGCTCTTTGTTTACCTGGAGGGGAAACAAGTGGCCTGAGACTCAAAAGAGAAGTGCAATCCAGGGTTGGCATATAGCCAGATGGAGAGATTTGACTTTTGTCGCCTGAAGCTGAGTAATTAAACTGTAGGTGTAGTGAGACAAAGAGCCACTGCAGAAGAAGCAGAAGCCTTATATGACACTGACAGTACAGGGAAGATCTATTTATGGACTGAAACTGTGAGCGAGTCACACCAGTTTGGGTCTAAGTGTAAACCACATGAAATGTGTTCAATCTGGTCTGTCATTTACAGCCATGGTGTTCGCCAGCAGACTTAATTACAAGCTAGCGCTGTTTGCGTGTGTGCTATTCTTCCCGCTCAAGTTCCGGCAGCTACAGTGTGATTAAACTCAAAGACTGACACCTATTGGCAAGGAAGTGTAGTCGTCATAATAGGTAGTATTTTGACTATTTTTGTTAGAGACCAGTGGCATTTTAACACCATTTATGCCATTAACGCCATTTTAACACCATTAACGCCATTTTAACACCATTTCATTGAATGACAATATAATAGAATGATAATGCAAGTACACTCTTTCAAGCAGCAATTCACTTTTAATTCTTAAAAAGGTATTCAGCCAGTGGAATGTGAACAAAATATATAAATATCTTAAATTAATAAACATAAATTAAATAAATTTCAACATTCTGCGCTGACGCCTAAGTCTCATGGCAGGAAAAACCCTGCTGCTTATTCTCATGTTGGCTAAAATGCTGTGTTAAGTAAACAAACATGCACGTAAACACAACGGGCAATATCGAGGTCGGCTACAATGATTGAGCTTACCTCCGTATATGGTAGGGCCCATTGTTGTGACAGGCCTGCTCTCCATACAGATCCTTTTAGATTTTAGTTTTTCAAGAATTAAGACCAAGATACGTATTGACGGTAAGTTTTCCAGTTGGAAAACAAAGTAAAAGTTAATTTTATTCAGAGCTCAACAACACAAAAACCACAAATTTGCTTCAAGGGGCTTTTCGATCTACACGGCATACCGTCTGTCCTCAGACCTTTGATTCAGATAAGGACACACTCCCTCGAAAAACCCCGTTAACAAGGAAAAAATGTCTCAAGGACAGACCTCAACACCAGTCAGTCATATCTGTGCTGCAATTTCTTGCTACTTACCGGCTGACATAGGATCATGGATACCAGTACATCAGCAATTAGCTAATATTGGCAGATACAAACATCAGGTCAGTCGGTGCAATTGTACCGATACAGATTAATTCCTCCATCAATACCCCTTTTGTTTCAGTCGTCATCTCCATATAAAAGGTATCAAGAGACGGCCTATCTCAGACAAATGACTTCCAACCCGCTCACTGAATGAACGAGCCGACGGCCTGCTGTTGCAGTTTGGCACATGAAGTGTCGCTGCGGTTCACTCAAACGCTTTCCTTAATTACAGAGAACGCGTTGTATAAGATTTAAAGAGCTTCATCCTCCAAAATGAAGAAAAACAGCTCAACAGGAACAATGGCTAATGTGTGTCTGCTGGCCCAGCGGGGTTAATCCTCAGAACAGCAGCGTCCTATTGGCTAGTTAAGGCGGTTAGGAGGGAGGTGTAGTAATCAGATTAAGGACAATGTCATTTAATCAAGTTCTGCGCTGTTTACAACATTTCCGTTCCCTCTCATTACACCTCGGTGTGCTGTGATTGATGAACGTGTTCTTGGATTACCAGGATATATGATATTTTACTTTATGCAGGATCTTGAAATCTACTAACTGCTCTGCTTGACCAAGCCGTGCTCCTCCTCCGTCCTACTTTACTCCTCTGAGATGGATTAACTTCGTTCGGAGCTCCTGTTTTTTTTTTTACCCCACTTCGTTGTCGCAACGACAATCGAGACCATGTTGCGCCGAAAAAGTGAGTTTTTCGTTTTCATGGACAGTGTTCGCTCCGTGAAAGCGGAGACGGAGGAGCAGAAGGAGGAGCCCCCGCTGAGCCCGTACGAGGAGTACCTGCAGGTGCTGCTGCAGATGAAGATGACCAGTGGCGTAAGTGAGCGGAGGCGCAAAGTGATTCCTGCATCATCTGTCAAGCAAGGAAGGCCGTGCGCCAGTCATAGAATATCTGTGGTGTCCCGTTGCACAATAATACAAGAAAAGAGTTCCCGCTTTGTGAAATCAAGCCAGTTAGATGCCAGTTTGATGCCAGGACTTTTGCAGAGCCTAAAAGAATGCTTCTGTACGTTTATTCCATGAATGAGTGGACCGCCCTTCCAGTCACTATGACTCACAACTGCAACTTCCTGTTGCTCAAACCGCGGTAGTCGAGGTAGGGAACCGGCGACTCATACATGAAGCTGTTCTCGACTGTGACATGGACGTCGGTGGAGGGATTAAATAACAGCGGGGGGTTGGGTTGGGGGGGGGGGGGGGGGGGGTCGTGCACAGGCAGAAGGGGAAGAAATGCTTTATGGACCTGGAAGCGTGATACACGTGTGCACACACTCCTAACGTTTCTATAAATATCCACATGGTATGCAAACAAGAGCTCTTACACATAAGGTCACCCACCGCCCCAAAACAGCTGCTCGAGTTCTGCAGAACGTCGGCGTGTACGTTAGTGTGAGTTTTACTGTGAGCATGCGTTTGTTTTGTTCTTTCTGTGAATCACTTTGCGGATAGATATATACATCACCCGACATCAGTCCTCAGCACTGATGTGTTCAATTGTTATTTAGGCGGCCGACAAACCCGTTTCAACCTTAAATAACCCGATAGAGAAATAGCTGAGGGCAGCTATACTCGGTGGTCAAGCACATGACCGTCGAGCGTGTTTGCGCGTGTTTGGCCACTGTCCCTTTTTTTCCTGTGACTCGTCTTCCCTGCGCTGGGGGGGGGGGGGGGGGGGGGGGGGGGTCACACCGGGCTATGGAGGCTTTGTTCCGCCACCGCTTTTCTTGCACAAAGCGCGGTGTGTGTTCGAGAGAGGGTTCGGCATCTCCCGCAAATAATTGTTCTTGCTGCTGGCCGCCCACTGGACGCTCGGTGGATTTCAGTGGCTCTTGCTGTACTTACTCATATCTCTCTCTCTCTCTCTCTCTCTCTCTCTCTCTCTCTCTCTCTCTCTCTCTCTCTCTCTCTGCTGTGGTCAGTAAGAAGTACAAGGCTTTGGATAATTACTAGAACAACTCAAACAGCAACCATTTTGCTACAGCTTTGCTTCATTCGATGAGGCAGGGTTAGTTTATAAGAATTGGCAGGACTCGCTGCCTAATGATGCTTTTGAATGAATGCAGTTTCCTCCTCACCCTTTTACTTTCTCGCTGCAGTTCGTCAGAAATATCTCATTCATTCACGTTTACCATAATGGTTCTAATAGACAAGCTCATAAAAACCACACTGAAACCACCTTCTCTCTTTTTTACAAACACAATATAGGCCTATGGGTGTCACACAATCAGTACTTGTTTTTTGCTGTTGATGGCTTATTCACTGCCATATTTCCATATTGTTATTAGTCAGCGGTTTCCTGTTCATCCCCCTCAGTCTACCAATGAAGCGACTCCCTTTTTGCTCTCCTCTTGTGTTTTTAATGGCGCGTTGATCTTTACTGTGATCACCAGAGCAGCACACCGACCTCTGCAGAGGTGCTGAGGCCGTAATGAAGCAGGAAGTGGCCCCGGCAGCGTTTCTTCAGAGGTTTGAAAAACAGTGCGATCCTGTTATCACCAACCTTGTTGTAAAATGGTTCTGCTCACTTTGTGGCTCACTTCCTTTGCAACCAAACACCGGATCCGTCTTTATCCGTGATCTCACTATCTCACCTTTTATCCTCCCTAGACATGACCGTGACATGACCGTGTCAAGTGGTTGTTATTTAGTGCTTTTATTGTGGACGTTGCATTCAGGGTCAAGCATCAATACCTTTTTTCTGACAATGAACACATACAGAAGGTTATAAACATTTTTTTATCTTCTTCAGTTACTGTAGATGTTTCAAAGTTAAATAAATCCAGTAGTGTTTAGATTCCAACATCTGGACTGGTTTGATTCTTTTTTCTTGGTTGTTACGTCTATAGGCGATGACCAGGACATGGGAATAATATGAAACGGTGTCTGCCTGCACCAGGCTCACCTCGGTCTATGTCAAGCAGAGAGGAAAGAGGAAACTTCAGTGTTGGGGATGCAGGTCAATGGGCCCTCAACGTGGGTGAAATCAAGAGATTTGATCTGGATTGGTCGCTAAATAAAGTGCATTAGTGGAGATTAACTAGCAGTCTAAATCATTAAACTGCCCCAATAATCTCCATCAGCAGTTGGAGGGTCGGAGGTCGGGAGGCTGATCCTTAAACAAGCATGCGTTTGTTTTCTTACAGCTCACGGGCAGCCGACATACATTCAGTACATGTCTCCTTTGTTCGCTGCTTGAACCTGTTTCCCATTTCCTTGATGATGAAAAAAAAAAACAGTATTTAGCTGCGCTGTTCCATTTATTTCCTTTCATGTACTACCACAATAGTACATGCATCCCAGCCAGTGGGGTTGTGTCCTGAAAAAACAAGCAGAGCGGGGCCGGCCGGTTTCCTGAAGGGATCCCCCACTTACTCCCTCCTGCAGGAACAAGGTCAGGTGTCAGAGGCCACAGATGACAGAATGGAAGTCAGGGTTGAAGCAGGAGTTATTAGTCTTAAGTGTGTGTGTGGGTGGGTGTGGCGTAGGAGGAGGTTTTCACAAAAAATTCCTCTGCAGGTTTGAGTATGGGTTTAGGAACTGTTCAGCCAATGGTGACAGCATTACCGACCCAACACTGTTCGATTTGCATACAGTGAACACACTTCTTTTGATCTATTCATACTGAAAGAGTTTCTACCAAGAACTACTCAATGTACAATAACCTGCATGACGAGATATTTTACAAGTAGGAATTGGCAAGAGGTCGATCCAAAGAACCACGGGCTCTGCGGCGGGCACACTTTCACATAATGTGTTGTTGTCTTTGATACTTGCTCCACTCACATTCATAATTTATTGAGCAGCTTTTCCTGTCGGAGCTGGAGAATTGCTTTGCTCGTGTCTTTTGTTTCCATTTTACTCGAGCAACTTCTCTCCCGTCTGATATCAGCAGCGGTTCATGAGCTCATGACTCATCTAGTTGCGGATCGTAACCTTTATTTTATAAACTTCTTATTCTATTTGAAATATGGTAAAGTTAAGAGTTCATGAGACCCCAGCAGCATTAGGATAATCCCCTCCCATGTAATCCCGCCTCTCCTGTTATTTTTCCTCCTTTCAACCCCCCTCCCTCTGCTTTTCCGCTCTCCCTCACTATCCTCCTCACCCATCCCACTTACTCCACCTTACGCCTGATGGAGCATTGAGCCTGAATGCTGTGGGCAGCCGTGGCCTCAGATTCAGTGTGTGTGTGTGTGTGAGAGAGGGAGCCAGCGCATCGGCTCCTCTCTGGGATACCTCGCTCCTTCCAGACAATCGTGGAGTTACTTGCTGTGCAGTCTCTTTGTTATTGTGTGGGAGTCAGCGGACATTGTTCCAAATCTGCACTTGGGATACCTTGGAAATGGCCTCGTGGAAGCCTTCTCTGACCTAACCTCAGCCTTTTGTTGTGCTGCTCCCGAGGAGGAGGGGGGGGGGGGGGGGAAGGAGGCGCAAGTTTGATGGACATTTTCTGGATTTGGATATTTCAAAAGGGTACACGTTCCACACGGAGACACGCTGGATAAGATGTTGCCCCTGCAGAAAAGGGTAATCAGAGTTATGTGTGTGGAGGAGAGCGAGAGCTGGGGGGGGGGGTTGTTTATGCATGATGTGGCTGCAATGACGTGAGCCGTGCTCACAAGTGATAATGAAACAATGCTGTTTGATGACTTTAACTTGCACTTATGTCTGAGATGTCAGCATGCTCTCGGGCATTAATAAAAGGGGAAAGAGGAGCTTGTTGTGGGAAAAAGGTAGAACAAACGCAGAAGCGTGTGACTGATGAGTGGGGGCTGATGAGTCTCATTATTTTGGTTAAAATGTCTTATTGTTGGGCTTTATCTTGAGTGGCTTGCTCTTGAGTGATTGCTCATTGAAGCGGCCGGACAATGCACGACTGGAAAGTCCCTCCCATTCAAAGTGCTCTCCATTGTTGTCCTTGAGTGCTTCGATTGGGTCGTTTTAATTTGCCAACGCTGCTTCAAAAAGGTGTCTTGAGAGGGATTTCATCCCACTCGATAACGACACGCGGCTCCGACAGCAAAACCGTCCTGGATAATCGGAGCGCTCCAGTTCTAGGAACAAATTCAGCAAAGACGCCTCCGAGCGCTGCATGACGGTGGAGGCTGAAGCGCAGCTCTCGTGTAGCTGTTCATCGCCACGACCGCTTCCTGTGTCTTTGATATGAACGTGCTTTTAGTGCAGAGATGCTTGGAGCTCTCGTAGAGCACATCTACGTGGTTTGCTCAGAGAAAATCTGACGAAAACCTGTACACTTCACATACCGAGTGTGAAGTGTAGAGGAACCGTTAGCTGGACTCCAGACATGGGAGAGGAGAGGATGGGGGACTGTTGGAGTCACACCAAGGTTGTTTTGTTTTTGGTTCATCTTTAAAATTGTTTCCGAGATGATCGTTTGAAAGTAACCATATGATCGTCGGTAAAGATTAGCCGGAGTGTGTGTGTGTTCTTTGCAGATGCAAGTGCTCTCTATGTCAAGACGTGACCTCAGCCAGCTGGAGGCTCATTTTTTCCTCACAAGTCATGAGCAAATCATTAATAATGAGTTCAGCCCCAGCAGCTGTATTTGGTTATCAGGCTGTTAAGTTGTCTGCTTCTACTATGAGCTACACTGCACCCTCTGTAACAGGCTGCACTTAAAGACTTTCAAGGATTTCAAGAGATATCTGCAACTTGGAGAACGTCAGTCACAGGCCAGGGAGGGTCGCAGGTGTTGAATGCATGTTGTGGAGCAGTGAGAGTAGGTCACATGCTTCTGTCTGATCAGTGGTTTAGAATAAAATGCATTGACCGACACCTAGATACGAGGTTCCTCTTCCTTGTTTCTTGTATACTTGATTGCGTCAGATTGCCGTCTCCCTTGTATTCGAGTGATTTAATCATTTCGTCTCCTTCTTCTGCAGGATCAGTTTGACAACTTGGAGAAGCATACACAGTGGGGGATCGAGTTTGTGGAGAAGTACACCAAATTTGTCAAGGAGAGATCAGAGATCGAGACCAGCTATGCAAAACAAATTAGGTGAGTGGCTCAAGCTGACTTATGAATCCATGTTCAGGGTTCGATGGAGAGGAAGAACCCCCACCCTTCTGCAGCAGGACGTGACCTGCTGAAGTGTCCTTGGAACAGGAGACTGAATCCTCAACCGCTTGTTGAGAGTGACCTCTGACCTCCCTCTAGAGGGGGAAACCGACACAGGAATACATTAGCAGAGTTATATTAATAAGCACAATTGCTTTATGCACGTGTAGATGTAAATAAACAGGCATTAAAATGATTTATATTTCCTCCTCCTCCATCTTTCTCTCTCTTCGACTGTGTACAGTCTTTCTGTCTTCCTCTCTCTCACTCTCTTGTGCATGCACGCTGTCTGCTGTTGCTAGCTTCTGCTTCAGGCAAGAGGAAGTCAGGTTGTGGGGGGGATGTGGGTGGAGCTTGTGTTTCCATAGAGACTAGTAGGTATCAGCATTATCAAGCCCAGGTCTGACCCAGATTCTTTTTTTCTGTTTTTCCTCCAACCACAAGTGTCGGCCCGCCCCCTTCCTATTCTCTCCCCTCACACACACACACACACACACACACACACCCACACCACACGCACAGTTTGGTGCAGTCATTGATTCTCTACAGTGATGCACTGAGAGCAACCATCTCTTAACTCCTCCCAACACAGTGGGAGATACCCCCCACAAATCCCCAATCCTCATCTTTAAAGAGGCCTGGCAATATGGCTAATGCTGTAAGTATTGAACCCCCCCCCGTTTCACAGTGACCGGCCAATACCGATCTAGTATTCACATAGCAACGGATCCTCCACGGGCCACACCACTCCTCTTTCAGAGGATTAAGTCCGCTTGAGATGATAGGACTAGCCGTCTGTGTTTACGTGCATGCATTACCCGTCCAGGACATCTCAGAGAATATCACGCATTAAACAAATGTATTAATTTTCACCCGAATGGTATTTAGTTCTTTCTCTTCCTACTTATTTGCATCTCAGAAACAATGTTAAACCTATTGAGAGAAAGTATTCAAGTGCATTCATACCCCTTTTAGCACCGTGCTTAAACTTCCTTCTCTTCATGTGGACAACTTCTGCATGATTCTTAATTTGATCCGAAATACATTACTAGAAAAATTGTGTTTTTAACAAATAATGTCCAAAAACATACGCACTCACAGATTCGCTGTTGCATTTCAATACATGCAGATATCCCATAATTCAATTAGTCAGCGTCTGTGTACAGTGTGTTTGACAAAAGAACGGGGTGGGGGGGGGGGGGGGGGGCTCATCTTAGCAGGTCCACAGATGGTGCGGATGTTTTCAGTCAATGTGGGGCCCGCTGTCAAACTGGGTCAGTTATCTACACACACACACATGTACACACACGCATGCACATTGGCACGCTTGTCAGAAAAAGGCTGAAATGAGGAAATTAGTACGTACTGACAGGATAGCCTGAGTCAGAGGGTTCCTGTGTTTTTAACACACTGATCGTCTTTGTTGTGGGGCTACTTGGACAAATCACAGGACTAATTATCCCTTTAGTTTTAAATCAACTTAGCTCATGAAAGCAGGCTTAATCTAACGGGGGACGCTCAAACCAGAAGAAACGGCGGGCTGTTGGATCTAATAAAGTAATGGAATGGGCCCTTTGATCTAGTCCACTTTTCTCTCATCCGTGTTGTCGGGGAGATTATTCCTTCTGTTCTCCTTTCAGAGAGTAACAGGCTCTTACACGGTAGACATTCTGACACGTTTTTCAAAAACAAATCATGTCACAGGTCTGGTATTGCCAATGCTGGCTGACTGGGACATGCAATTATTAGTCTATTAATAAATAAGTAAGAAAAATAATTGGCAGCTATTTGATAATCAGTGAAACAGTTTACATGTTTCTCCTTGTCTTGTCTGAAAGTAGATTTAATATATTTGGGTTTTGGAGTGTTGACTGGACAAAATACGACATGATTGTAAAAAAATATTTTTTTCAAATGATTAACCAAGAATATAATCAGTAGATTGATACCGATGTTATAATCATAGACTGTATATAAGAAGTGGACTTATTCATCGTGACGTCACCCATGGGTTTGTGGACTGTCGTTATGAAGCTTCGAGTTCGGGCAATTTCGCCATCGCCATCTTTTATTACGGCCGTCGCCAGCGCGAATTTTTGCAACCGTTGAACGGAAGTTACAATATTTGGAATGCGAAGGAGTGACGTAGAGACGATGTATTCAGCTCTGGTAGCGGCAGCGACCTGTCAATCACAGTAAGCCCGCCCTAAAGCATACTTTGTTTTGTCTTAGAACGACACGACATAGCCTACAATCCTCCCCAATCGAACGTCATCTCTGGCTATTGCACTGCTTCGTACCATTTCTACCGCACACTGCACTAATCCATGAATAATCCTCTTCCACTGCGTCGATGTAAACACAATGCTTCAGTCTGGTCATCGCAGGGCAATGCATTAATGCCTCCCCCTCCCCCACATTCCAGTCTGGCATAATCCAGAACACAGTGGGAATAAAGTCCTGCTAACAAAGGAGACTGGGTGGGGGGTGGGTCTGTCTTTATTGCGGTTACAGTGTAAAGTAGCCATGTGGTATCATCTTCCAGACACACACCTGACAGCGGTTATTTCACTCTCCTAATTAAGCTGCTAGCCTTATTTTGACAGGCTTGTTAAATATGTTATTGCCTGTGAGTGACTGAATGAGTTAGTGGGAACTAGCACTATAATTAGAGATGGGGTGAGAAGGACAGGGAGAGAGATAGACGGACAGATAAATCTGCCTAGCAACAGTGCAAACACCACCAGGGAGGAGAGGCGTGGTTGGGGATGAGAGCAGAGCGAGACACACATTGCACATCGTTGTTTTTTTTAACACGTGTGTTATTCATCACAGTAGGAATTTGCATGCGCTTTTTTACAACATGTACAAGCGGAGGCGTAAAGATTCCATCAGTGAATCCAATAGTTTGAAGCTTAAACATAAATCTCAAGATGCCCACTGCTCCTGATGCTCAGGATGGGTTACATGCAGGTCTAATTCCATGCATGTACCATTTCATGTACAAAATTAAGCTACAGTAATATTATTAGCATCGAAAAATTTGTAGAGTAAGATTCCAGTGGTGGCAGAGTAGGATTGTTTCTAACTGAATTGTTTACAAAATACTGTATTTTGGTTTTTCGTGCACCACTTGGCTGCTCTTTAATGAGGCAAAAGATCCCGAAGGCATAAGCACACAACGCGCACCCAAATCCATCAGAGCACAGTGCACGTTATTATGCTCTGCTGACGGAGTCGCCATCGAACGGAGCATCAGCACAGCTAGCTGGTGAGCGTTTAACACCGTCACGATGAAGCGAACGTGACATGGTGCACTGTAACCTGTCAAACTGCACCACGGTTCCCAACAATATCAATTCACCGACAGCGTGTACAGTGACATATTCCCTTTCATCGCTACACAACATCTACCTTTTTCCTTCTCCTCCTCGTCACACTGAGGTCATCTCGTGCCACTAACATGCAGCCCGAGTCAAAACAAGGCCAACGGCTGCATATTGAAAAGCACGCTTGCTTCTGCTGACTGCTTCCGCATGCATAGACTCCTGGGGGGCATGATTCATGACCTGAAGAGAGGAAAGGGGGATGTAGTGGGAGCGGCAGAAAGCACTCTGCTGGATTGAATGGTGTACTGGATGATGCTGTGGCAGGTCCATAAGGGCAGTGTCAGGGAAACATAATGGGAACGGCGCTGCACCCGTCTGCAGGCCGGGCTCTTCAGGAAGATGCCGTCGGAAATGCCTGACCAGTCTGAACTCTTTTGTCCTCGCAGGAATTTATCAAAGAAGTATCAACCCAAGAAGAACTCGAGAGAAGAGGATGAGAACAAGTAAGTGAACAGATTTTATATGTTTCGGAAAATACGCTGACAGGCATTTTCTGTCTGGCGGAGGATAAACATGACCACCTGTATAACGGCGAGTTGATGTTTTTACTGGCAGAATTTGGTTATTGTCGGACAGGGCCAGGCTAGCTGTTTCCAGTCTTTATGCTAAGCTAAGCTAACTGCTAGCCTTGTATCTCACCTTATTCTCCAAAAATGTCCCACCATTCCTTTAGCGTGATCCGAACTACTACACTGTTATTCGTTAACGCGATCGCTGTGTTCGCGTCTGCCTTTTGCAACCATCTTTCCTCTGACATCACTTCCTGTCTCTCACCAGGTACACCTTCTGTCGAGCCTTCGTGACGTCCCTGAACGAGTTGAATGACTACGCGGGCCAACACGAGGTTATAGCGGAGAACCTGACGTCGCAAATCATCAGCGAGCTTTCACGCTACCTGCAGGAGCTCAAGTCTGAGAGAAAATTGGTGGGACATATTTTTATATTGCGCTCTTTTTCATATTCAATATTGCTAGTGCCTCCTCATCTTGTCATTGTGCCCATGCCAGTGCTTTAAATGAAACATTGACTTTAGACAGAAGGATACGGATTCTGTAAAGGATAAAAAGAGACACCGGCCTACGAGAAGGAGCTCATTCCCTCTGCACACGCACTGAGGTCATCGCTGAGTAAATATAGATACACCCCGAAGGCTCGCCAGAAGTGCAGAACGTGACTGACCGAGTCCTTTTTATGGAACAAAGTCACCGTCCCTCTCTATCATTACAGGCTTATTTCTCCCTTTCATGAATCATTTCACAAAAGACTTGATGCACCGCGCACTGTTCTTAAATGCTGAAGTCACTTTCGTCCTCACCATTACAAAGTGATTTGGAAGAGCGGTGGACCTGCTGCGCATGACTCACAGATAACAGTGTGGGCGGCCATTAAAGCCAGAGAGTGAGTGGAGGAGCAGAGAGAAAACTACCCAGCTGGAAAGAAAAAAAAAAGTACTTTCTGAAAAATCTGTCATGGACTCTTGTGTCACGCAAGTCCAGCTGAGGGAACTGGAGTGGAAAACTAAAACCAGAGGGCTGCTCAGAGGCACAGGGACCTTTTTTTTTTTTTAGAGTATAGTGTGCACAACTGTGTTGATGCATCTGCTACCTGAATACAGGAAGCCCTGTGTCGCATGATCGGTTTAGATTTCCAGCTTGGTTTTAGGGGATTTCTAGCGATTCAGAAGGGGAATCACCCACTGCCCCCAGGCCTGTTCTGCTCTTTTGGCTTTGGCTTAGCCTGGCTTGGTTTGGCTTGGCACAGCGTCTGTGTCTCTAGTGTCCACATAGAGGGTCCAGGGTCAGGCCCATGCTGTCCTGAGGCTGCAGGATGTCACTCTGACACCTCTCTTCCTCCTCTCTTCAGTTTTCCGCTATTTTATTTCTAAAATCTCGTGACTAAAACAAGGCATAGCTGTAGGGGGAGGGGGGGGGGGGGCATGAACCCAAAATGAGTGTCTTTTCTGAACAGAAGATCGTTTCATCTAAAAGTCATTGAGCAAATAGTTTCTCAGTCGTATCCATTTTTTTCTTACTTCAGTTTTCATTCAGTGACACACGCCTCAGCACACTCATGAATAATGGAGAACAACCGTAATTGTATGTGATTCCTTGATGCGGCGAGGGCTGCTGGGGTGAAGCAGGATTCCTGGTAGCAGAGGGACTGAGGCAGACAGGGACTTCCAGGGAGTTGGATGGCTGGATCAAACGGAGGATAAACAAGGAAAAACCGAACCAGGCAGTTATGCAGCAGAGAGTGTAGGTGGCTTGATTGCAGATAGATGAGCAGCAGATGTGCAGGCTTGAGTGGCAGCAGCCGATCAGGAAACATGCAAACACAACGGGACAGCGTGACGGGGAGAGGGGAGACTAGGACCCGGACATCAAGGGTCGAAAAGGCTGCTGCGCTGCAAAGAAAAAGACCTTCATCAAAAACATTTCCCAAAACAACATTCAGGGTTTCATAGTGAGCCTGTCCGTTTAGAAGAGGGCAAGGTGTTTGTAAAGCAGCCGTTCCCCATGACTTCCCCAGCTTCCTCGTCATTATCAGCTCTGGTTTCATTCACATGAATTTCTAAGCACCACTCTGTGTTTTTTCAGTTGTAGCTGATTTTGGATTCGCGTCCATGTCAGACAAAGCTATGCAGGCCGACCCAGACACTGGGATTAGAGGAGGGGCAGGTCCCGCCTTTCCTGGGTTTATACAGAGTTTATTGGACAGGCAAAAAGTCCACACTACAAACCTGAAGGAGAAAGAAAACCTCATTAGTTCCTCATGTGGGGCTGTTTTGTAACTCTGCCCAGCTCCCGTCGCCGTTTCCCTGAGTGAACCTCTCGCTAAGCTCAGCGTGGGGCGCTGAGGCCAAGAATGTGATCTGAGAGCAGCTATGCTTGTTTTTACAAAAGTGGAAGCTGGTTTTATAGGTCAGAACGCTCCATTCAATGTGTTGTGCAAACATATTTCTCTCACTTGATTGGAATCATAAAGGCGCGGGAAGAAATCTCAAAACTAGAACATGAGCTCAGTGAGATGCCATGTCATTCCCCAGCCATCGCTGGTGTTTGGTCTGATGGTGTAATAGGCAATGATGAAGAGCAGGCAGGGTTAATATGGGATGAAGAGCCTAAGTCTCACTGGACTGGGATTGTGCTGAGGGATCATAATAAAAAGGTGTTCGGTCAGCACACCAGGCCTCTGATCACAGGGCTTAGGTATTCTCTCTAATGAGGATTGATGAAGACCCTTAAAGACTCAGCAAGGCCTCCAGAGACTTCCATCTACTGTAACATCTATATCTATAGGGCTGTGTACAGGGGTTACGATTCATATATTGCGATACTGTAACTTTTTTATTGATGAAATCAGAACAGTGGGATCTGTTAGTCCCACCTTTGTCCCTGTAACATTCTCCATCCCAGCTCATCTTTTTGTATAATCGGAGACGCTTTCTGACAAATCGTTGCACGTAAACTATTAATTAACAAATCGATACAGCGTCACACTCAAGAGCATCCATATTTTCTAATACCGACGTGTAATGAAGTCCACCTGAGGATTAGTTCAGTGTGTGCTCTTTTCAGTCCACTTGTGCCATCAGCACATAGTTATATCTATCGGTGTGTGTGTGTGTGGAGGGGGGGGGGGGGGTTGTTATCTGTCTCATCCTGCTGCGATGTGACGCGTTCAACCAGCTAGAAAAATGTCTAAAAGAACACGTCTTCAGATGGCAGAGCCAGCAGTTTGGCATTACGTTTAGCGAATAGTCAACTGAAAACTGTAATACGCTGTAAAAGATCTTTAGGTGCTTTTTGGCAGATGATGCCATCCTCCAGAGAGCTGCAGCCACAATGGAAGAACAATGTGTCTCCCTGGAGCGGCCTCGCATGCCTTCTTGTGTTGAGTGGAAAGACAAATAGGAAGCTGAGAGGGAGAATTGATCGCGGATCTTTTCCACCGCCGCTGCACGAACACTTCGGGTACAGAATACCTCTAATGGTCTAAACATGAGGAGAGAAGTCAGCGGAGCTCCTCATGAGGTTTAATCACCGCTCAAGTATGACTTGTGGCTATTCCTAGTGCCTGATGATTATATGCGTGTTGACAACTGTACAGGAGTGCAGGTGCACATTCCTGTGAACCAAGTCACGGCAATGAATGACGGACAGATCCGTGTAGAGCTCGTGTGTGTGCGCACAAGGTCCACCCCTCACGCTCGTACACTCAAAAAGTGCAAATTCCGGTGCTGCGAGGGAAGTTTTCGGAGTGGCAGCAGAGGACGTTTGTCGATTGCCCCGTCTTTCGCATCATGTCTTTGTTTTTTTGCGCGTGACAGACGGCCTCATCAGTGCGTGTCTGTCCCACCTCAGCTCAGTCTGGTACACGGATGATAAAGTAGAGCCGCTCTACCGAAGGCCGACAGTAGATAGGAGCCGCTGTAGCTCACGCTTGAGACGCCGTAAAAATAGACTAGCTCAAATGAAAAGGTGTCGATTGACTTCATTCTCTGCTCAGGAGGCCAGTACTACACTCTTTACTTCTCATACAGATGTTTGCTACCATAGCATTGCCCTGAATCCCGTATTTAGAACATTTAAGTTATTAAATCTGCTGATCTAATGTGTTTAGGTGTTTAATAATCATATTTTCCAGTTCTTCTGTCTTTAAGTAAACGTATCAATGTGGTTAAAGTTTGAAATCCAGGTTAAGAATCTGTTCCCTCCAGCTGTTATCCTCTCTTCTGTGGCTGTGTCTGGGTAACTGAGAGTGGCAGCTTCAGGTCAGCGACCTGTTGAAGTGTCCCAGATGTCCCCGACAGTGGCAGCAGTCACATGCTGTTACTGAGAAGGACGTGTGGGAGGAAGACGGGGTGCGTCCGCTCTTCCTCGTGCTGAACATGAGGACGGGGTGAACGAAGGGTCTATGCATGTAAACACAGAGAGGCCAAACACTGCAGAACATCTGCAACATCCATACCTGCGTCCCAGACGGCCGTTAGTCACAAACGACGATGTTTGAAAGCCAATGAGCTCATGTTTCTTGTTTTTTTTCAATCCGTGGATCTTCGTCGTCCAGCAGGGCCTCATGATTCTAAACGAGCCGTCAACATAGTTTGTTTATCTCTGACGGAAGATTAGTTTACGCTGGATATTTTGCAGATATGTTGTTATGGAGACTAATGTTTGGTTGAAAGGAATGCTCCACAGTAACAATGATGTCACCCAGTCTTGTGCTGCGCGTTTATGAAAAAAGGCTTCTTTGTATCGTCACTGTGTCTTATCATAAGACATACTTCCAGAACTGAATAAGATTCTTCTTATACGGGAATTTTAAGGTCAGGGTCTTCACAAAATGCTTTTGATTATTCATCGGTTAGAGGCGCCGCAGTGTCCCATTTTCTGTCCGAGCTGAAATACTTCCTCTGAAACACTGGCGCGCTTCCTTATTCTGCTCAGCTTCCCTCGAAACCTTAGGAAACGAGAAGTGTGACTATTTGAGGTGAACCGAGGCACATTCTCTGCTACTCTCGTGTTCAGGTGAGATTAACCTTTAGGACATCTTCATTTCACATCTCATGCTTTGTGTGTTTGAGTTAGCACGCAGAGTACTGAGGACTTTGTTTGTACCGGTACTTCTCTTGCGCTGAAATGCAAGCAAAAGCTTTCTGCTGCGTCTACAATGGCCCGGTCCTTTGTTGAATGGCGGCATCGATATTCAGCTCAGCTCCTGACCCAAGCTTCCGCAGTCAGCGTAACCTAGGGGATGCCTCATTGATAGTCAAGTCTCAGTGTCATATTCATTTTAATTTGTTTCTTTTGGGGATTTTCTTTTCTTTTTTTTTGCAGATTAACGTGACCACAGGGAATGGGGGGAATTATCCGCATGCTTGATAAGTCGTCGCAATTTAATTTTCAAAAAAGGTTTTAAATTGGTGCTGTTATTTTTCCGGGGGAGGGGGGGGGCTGTGATCCACACAGAGAGCTGGAGAGAGATGAGCGAGAGAGAGGCCGTCGTATGTGCTGTGTGTCCACACAAGCAGCCTCGTCTAATATGCGACACTAAACTGTGCCATAAACCATTGTGACCTGTCCGTCTCCCCCTAGATTACAAAATCTGCCTTCCATGTTTTATCTCATGTTATGTTGACCGGAAGCGTTTCATTGCACGTCCAACCCTTGACCTTACCTCATCAGTTAGCCTTTCTCTGTTTCTGATGCTACTTTCTCCTCTAACGGCTATAACGGCCCACAGAGAGGTTCATCAGTATAACGGTATTTCATAGCTGCTCACAATGACATTGTTAACATGCCGATGTTAAATACTAGCTATAATATTTAGCCTTTTTGGACTAAATACATTGTTCTTGCATCCTGCAAATCTCTTGTTTCGAAATATTCCTTGTTTAATTAAGACAGAATCGGTTGTCATTGTTAATTGATCTACAGTATGTTTGACCTTTATTTTGTTTATTGGAATATCCACTTAGTACAAAGCCTTCATTCAGCTTGTGCCTCTGAGAGTTAAGCCTGTGGATTGTATGCTCATAACTACAGTATAGTGCCTATGTGAATTTGCCCTACTTTCTCAGCTTACATTAATACTTCCCTGACACAGCGTGAGTAATATTCATAGTGTTTAATGGTACGGTTGAGACTTTCATTTCAACTGCTTCTAATTTATTATCCCTACGATGTCGAGGTCACCTGCTTTCAAATCCCTCAAGCTTATGAATAGGATGACAATATTTCCCTATCTCTTTTGACAGCACTTCCATGATGGTCGTAAGGCACAGCAGCACATTGAGAGCTCGTGGAAACAGCTGGAAGCGGTAAGTGACCCCATTACTGTGCAGTACCACAACTGTACACCAGCAGCAGCTGTGAGCACAGGTGGTACAGTGACTCGAGAGGGACTTTCTGCTGAAGGTGACTTATGAAAGCTAAAAATGAGAAGCTAGATAACGTTACCTGAATGTTTTCTACATTTCTATTTGGTAAAAAAAGAGGGATCAGAGGTGAAAGGTTTGATAAGAGATATCTGGATCCATTAGCTTCAATGCTAACAAATGCAGGTGTTTTGCCAATTTTTCCCAAAGTGAAACCAGTTGTCAGAACCCAACCTTAGTTATGACATGTGGTATTTGTCTATATGTCATCGTCTACATGGGCTCAAAGAGAACAGCATACACAAGACTACAGTAACTACATTGTTTCTATGTGCATTTAGCTTTGGTTATTATTTAAAATAAATCATTCATCAAATACCTAAAGGTTCAAATTGCAATAAAAGGAATATAATCGTATATAAAACTGTGCAGAGATGGTCTATTGATGTAAATGGCTTTAGGCTGTACAATCAGTCATCAGCAGCCTTATGATCGATCAACGCTAAATGCTACTAAAGCACATGCTTTAACCGACACTTAAGGAGGAGCAGTGTGACTATAAAGTGTATCAATAAACGCTGAGGGAGCACATACAGCGGGTGGCGAACAGTTTGTTTCGAACTGAAAAAGGAAATATCAGTAGGAGGCCGTGTACAGAGCCCAGAGGGACCTCATGTTCTGTCTGCACCACAAACCTCATACAATGTGACATTTAGTTCACTCAAAATGGAGACTGGGCAATAAGCGTTGGAAGAATATACAAGACAGCGTCTTACACCAAGATGGACTTATTATAAATAATGTTGGTTTAAAGCTTCCCGAGGCTAACTTCACGATCTGTGTCGTTCTCTCCAGGCAGGCTGATCTGACAACATCAGAGAGACAGAAAATACTGAAGTAGAAAAATAGAGCTGCACTGAATCATTTCTAAATCACAATTTGAATTCTGTGCAGCTTTTTCTAATCATAGTCATAGTTGCAGATAAAGATTAGACTAAACTAATACTAATACTATTAGTATTGCACTATTGCACACAAATTCACAAAGTGTTCTTCTTTATATAACCTCAATAACCCCCTAAAAAACCCCTCTTAATTTTCTTTTGGAGAGATGAGACATGAAATATGACGACAGACCTTTGAAGTTTCATTAGTAAACCTCAGAAGCCTCGAATGGAAAAAAAAGGGGTATTTGGTAGAGCCCTAAAGCAGAACTAGAAATACAAAAGTTTCACTTGTGTGCCCTTTCAGTCGCCACTTGGCCAGACTAACATTGATTTAGAATACTCTGTAATTCCAATCTTTGTTAAACCCCTCGATAAGATCACATGCAGGAGGGCCTGCTTCATAAGTGAAGCAGCTGAAGGAGAGATTGCACAGAACACCACTTCTTATCTCTGCCTGGCCCCTTTTGACGGGGGAGAGAGAGAGAAAAGAGCTCCGGAGATATGCATAACTGCCCTGTCCTCCTCAAACTTTGGCTGTGTGCGTTCAATGCTCCCATTGTGTGCGAGGCAGATAGCCATAGTTCAGAGTGCACGCCGGCCCAACAAACACGGATTGTTCACCGAGAGGGGTCGAAAGAGGGTTGAATGAATGCTTGTTTTTCCGTACACAAATGGCCACTATGGACATTTGTTTAATCTGCAGGCTGCAGACTTTTAGACCCCATCGCTGCGTCAGGGGCATAAACTGACCCCTGTCACACACAATGCTGCTCAAATCGACGTGACGTTCATTACCGTGCTTATTTAAAAAGGGCAAGTTATAAAGTGTTTCCTGCTACAGCAGGAAAGCACTGATCCAATGTCTGTGGTCATGTTGAATTTGCTTTTCTGTCTGTTTTCCAGTGTAAAAGGAGGTTTGAGAGGGACTGTAAAGAGGCAGACCGAGCACAGCAATACTTCGAGAGGATGGACGCTGACATTAACGTGACTAAGGCCGACGTGGAAAAGGTATGTGTCACCGCACTCTCGTGCAGCCAACCACCGATCACGCCAGCTTGTCCCATGCCCTCCATGCTTGACACAGTTGCCTGGCCTTCCTCACCCTCCCACTTTGCACCCCTCCCCTTTCTCTCGGCATTTACGTTCACACCCCCCCCCCCCCCCCCTCCCTTCCACATTACCCCTAAAAGTCCCGACTCCTCATTCGACGGAGTCCGAAAGACAGCCTACATTAAGTGACCATGAGTTTGATGCCGGGGGACTGTGTGTAAAAGCTGGCATTGTCTCAGCAGCACAGTGATCTGCTGCTAAACAAAGCTGATGGCTGCACCGAGTCCTCATTATCACCGCCGAGCAGATACCAAACACTCTGCTGGTCTGTGTGGGCCTTAGCAACAGACAGGACTTTGTGTCCATGGTGGCGCGTGTGTGTGTTTATGTGTGTATTACACGTACTTTTGGGGGGCTTTGCTGTTCTACAGTGAAGAATCTAAATACGTAGTTTGGTCTTTCTGTGATAGTACGTACTCCTCACATGCAGCGATCGTCCGATTCTCAGCACTCAAAAGACACACAGAGCCCCGGGAGCTGTAGCTGATGTCATTTCCTGTTGTCACAACCATTTAAAAGAGCCCTCAAAATCTTTCTCCCACATGGCTCCCACGCCCGCAAGGCATCATGGGTCAGCAGCGCGTGCTCTCGCTGCTTCATCAGCTGTTGGAGCGGAGCTCGGGCTCGCAGTTGACACAGTTCAGACCCGATTATTATGCAAATACGGGCTGGAATAAAGAGCCTTTCTGCACTCTGGACACGCAGCCAAAGAGCTACAATAGGCTTAGGCTAACGCTGAACTCAACTGGTGAGACCCGGCACAGCAGCTCAAGGAACTAGTTGTGAAACAAGAGCGGCGTTGTGTCTGATTACAGTTATTTCATTTAGTGAAGCATGAAAGACTCACACATCACACAGCATTCAGGGCTTTAGTTAGTATCACTGTTTGTGTCAAGTCACAATGTAAACAGATCTTCATTATGCGAGATACTCAACCCTAAAGGATTGCTTGTGTGTATTATTTACAGTTCTGTTGACTTTTAGTTTCCATTCATGCCTCGGAAACTCAACTTCCGTTCAGTCTCTCCATCATGATACGCATCGTATCGCCAGATTCTTGCCGTTACAGTCCTAAGATATTTACTATTACGCAAGAAAGTACCAAATCAAACATTTCCATTTTCCTCTCGTCTTCCTCTCACTTTAAAATGATTTATACAAAACTGAAGTTAATTTGGGAAGCTTTAGAAGACTCACTCAAGTCCACTCTTTCCAAACTACACTGAAGGTGTTGAAGTTATTATGACGCCGTCAGAATGGTCATAATTATAAGAAAGAGTGCCAGTTTGAAAGATACCACACGTTTCCTTTAACATAGCCAGTGAATGTGATTCTTTTCGACATTCACTGTCAGATAAGCCTCTGATTCATTCCAGAACAAACGGAGTGTTCCTGGAAAAACAGGCTGCAGTGAAATAGATGAAAGCAAATGTCTGCAATGCAAAGCAGGAAATCAATCCAAAAGCTTGTTATGCATTAGTAAATGGTAAGCAGCAATGTAAACCGTATCACAAATGTAGTAAATGAGCTGAGAAATTATCTGTACGGTCTATTCAGAAACTTAAAAGGACTTTATGTTATAAGATGCTGTGGCAAAGATTACCATGAATATTAATAGTCACAATGAATACGTTTGGTTTTCAGTGTCTCGCCCCGTTTCCAATGTCTAGATCACCGCACACAGCTCTTTGTCACCTACTCACATCTGCATTGTTCAGAAATGAGCTGTGGAAGATGATTGGACTTTCTTCCCACATTTCTTCTTTAAACTCTGTACTTTATCGGTGTGTCGTATCTGCGGTATAAATTCTATCAAGTTGAAAAAAAAGTGTGTGGAAATGTGCGAATGTATGAAGAAGGAAGTGCGCGTGCTTTATTGCTGTAGTGTCACTTTTGTGTGTCCGTCTGTGGTTTAGACACCCGGGCTGCGACGCCTCACGACTTTTCCACGTGCTCGGCAGGAAAAGTTCTTTAGTATATAGTTACTGTTACACTTCCATCATTACGTTTTGGGATTTTCGGTAAGAAACAGACTTGGTCATTAAACTAAGGCGCAGAAAAGAACAGCCCGTGAGTCACAATGTGTTGTTTTCTCTGCAGAGGCGCATTCCTTTCATTATCGTGAGGGCCTTTGAGTACAAATCACCGCAAGGAACGACGTGTCACGACCCCGGACTAGTTTGTGTTGGAGTCATAGTCAAAGCCTTTGGGGTTGAAGTAGGTCTGTGTTGGGACAGAACGGATGCATGATCGGCGAAGAACACGTGTTTGTTGTCAGCTTAGTTGTGTGTACATTAGCTGAAGCTAAAGGCCACTTTAAGGATCTGACAAGTTAGTAACCGAGAACTTCACTTTCTCAGTCACTGGTCTGTCACAACAAAAGGAGAATGGAACCGATAAATCTCCAGGAGTTGCCTTTTGTCTGTGATGTCCCCCCGTAATGCCGTAAGCTGCTGTTTGTTGAGCTGAGGTGTTGCGGTTTTCTCTGCAGCTGGAGAAAAACCTCAAACGGTTCCCTCTCCTCTTCTTGGCACGCAAATCCCTCAATTTGGGGTTTGGATTGACAGCCCAGATATCCACAAAGGCTGTTAACAGTTCTTTAAAAAAGGAACCCCGGCTCTCTCACACACTCACAGACTTCCCCGTCGTTGTGATGAAGTATATAAAATAACACAGTGTCCTCCTCTCCGGCTCTGCTCTGCCGTACTAATACCATAAGAGCGTTGGTGTACCATTCCAGTATTTCAGTCGTGATTGCATTTGCTTACCCTCATACCAACTTCCCCTTTTTTGAGTGATGACACGCCCGGTGGTCCAGGAAGTGCGTCTATGGCAACTTCTTGTTTAGCTGGTAACGGCTAACAATCCTTTTTTTGTTTGTGTGTGTTTGTATATCTATTTTTTTTATGCCATGCCTTGAAGCGAAGTTCCCACAAGGTAGGTCCGGCGCACAGAGAGCCTGTTATATCTGTGGGAACACACACTGTCTCGACTCGTGTCTCGACCCACACACACACACACACACACACACACACACACACACACTCTCCCGTTGAGTCTCGACCGGGTCCCTGTGAACACGCCCTGTCCCGTCTGACTGTGATCTGCTCCCCGTACAGTGGCTTGTCTCCTCTGCTGAACACTTTATGTGTGTGTGATGTAAGCAAAATCAAAAAATGTTGCGTAAAGGCCCCTTTCATTGTAATCTTCCTAGATAGATAGATATTTATACAGATACTGATACAGAGGTGTGAGTAACAGAAAAAGAAATGACACGTTATTTCCAGAACACGACCACAGGATGTGATGTTGCTGCAAGTTTTGATTTTCTGCCATGTTACCATGGCGATGTTGTTTGCCCTCATCTTTTCACAACACATTCGGCACCACTTTGCATGCACACACGCCGGCCTAGCACACACACACACACACACACACACACACCCCTCAATGCATGCTCACAGGCCTGCACGTCTCGATTTTAAACAGCTGGACTTCCACATGTGCTTTTTAGCTTTCCTCTAGATTCCACATTCCTCTTCTTGAGGGCTGTGACTATCTTTTTCCACCCGAGGCATTACTTGTCATCCCTCCTGTGCTGGAAGGAGTGCACCTTTGTGTCTGACGAGTGTCTCCGCTCTGATGTCTTCTCGTATGTCATCCATTACTTTACCCATATGTGTGTGTGTGAGCGCTGAGACTCAGCTCTTGCCTCAGAGTGGTGCGTGGGTGAAAACTGGACAGAGTCCTCGAAAATGTTCCCCACAGGACTGCGACAGATCAGGGTTCCCTCTACTGCCCCCCCCCCCCCCCTCGTGCATCTGCATTCAGTTGACTGCGATCACGGGTTCATAAAGTTATTCTGTGTAATATGTGACCCAATGAAACCACTATGTGTGCGCGGACAGGCCTCAGATCTGATAGAAAAGAGGAAACAGATACGAGTACTTAGCGACAGTACACACACACACACACACATGCTGCCGAGCTGAGGTAATCTCATCTCCATCTGCTCGCCTTGGATCTGTAATAGGCTGCTCCTGCTGCGTTTCTGACTGCCTGCCTTGCCTCCCTGGGACTGAACTAGCTTAAAATAATCAACATTATCGACGGTAGGGACACGCCAGACTGGGCGGGCAATCAAAAATCCAAATCCCTCCGTTCTGCAGGCAGTGCAGACTTTTTAAGTGTTTGTTTCTGGTCTACATACTGGATGGCCTCACGCCAGCGGCTGTCGCTGCAGGAATCTTGCACCTGTGGCCGCGCGTCCGCGAGCTTTATGTTTATGTGCGTACACGTGCGTGCATGAACACTGGTTTGCACAAATATGTCAACTCATGTAGGTCTTTATGCTCTGGCTGCGTGTGTGTAACCCATGTGTCTGTGTTAATCCGGGGGACACCGAGGTTTACCGAGTAGAGCGTCTCTCTGATGTGCATGTTTCTGTGTTGTTGTTTATTTCCTTCAGGCACGACAGCATGCTCAGTCCAGGCACCAGATGGCTTCAGACAGTAAGAGCGATTACTCCTCCTACCTGCAGAAGTTCAACCAGGAGCAGAATGAGCATTACTTCAACGTTATCCCCAACATATTCCAGGTAAATATGACCGCACCGCAACTTACGTCCTAATTCGTCTGGTTTGTCGTTGCACGAACCTGCAAATCCCAAACAATACATTTATTTAGAGCCCACCCAAAACATGTTTGCCTCCATTTTCTTTGGTTTGTCATTTCCACACTCACAATGTGTGAAAATGCAGCAGAAAGTGCAGACTGATGGAAAGGTCTGCCAGAATGGTGCATTCATGTGCAGTCATTAGTAAGCTTGTGAATTCAATGCTGTTCGCAGCCCACCACCCACACTCCCCTCTGGGTCCACCGCTAAAAATACATTCTGTGAGACACCGAGGGGAACGAGCCGTCGTTATGAAGAGTGCAGTTATTCTCTTACATTTCTACCGCGCGTGAGCTGGGAATCGCAGTGTTAGGAGTTTAAAAAGCTTTCTTCACAGAGCTTTCACTTCTCTAGTGCTGTTTTTCCTTTAAATTGGGTCGGACATTTAGAAATATGTAAAGTGCAGAAGACATTTCCCATTCAGTATGTCAATTCTTCCAAAGAAGAAGTCTTTCACAGTTTGATTCCAATCTCACAGTGTATCATTTCTTCAGCCTTCACTCTCATTCCACTTATTCTGTAACACAAGCTAGTTGACCGTGTGAATATGCCGACATTTTGATTTGTTTATTTTTTTTGGCGTAGAAACTTCAAGACATGGAGGAGAAAAGAATCGACAGGATAGGAGTGTGCATGAAGACGTTTGCAGACGTGGACCGCCAAGTGTTGCCCATCGTGGGGAAATGTTTAGACGGCATGACGAAAGCAGCCGAGTCCATCGAGCCCAAGACTGTGAGTATACAGAAATTAGATATATGTGCACGCACACACACACACACACACACACACACACACACACACACACACACACACACACACCACCATGTGGGACGTATGACTCACTCAGGCAGTGCGTCAGTCAGTCACAACTCGCACACCAGCGATCAGGCTTTCATTTAAGCAACAAGTGTGCCGCTGGGTTGCTTCTCTTGGGGGCCTTTTGGAAATAAAAGCAGCCCACCTGTGAACAAACAAAGCGCTTGCAAAGTGGCTGCAGTCCATTCAATTTAAAGTAATAGTTTGATAGTTTGGGGGGGGGAGCAAAAGGTTGCTTACGTTGTGTCCTGTGGCCTATATACTATCTGGATATGGAAGGCAGCATTCGCCTACGTCGAGGAGAAAACAAGCGGTGTGATCTATTGAGATGTCACATGTTGACTGCCTGCCCTATGACAAAAAAACAAGACTATCCCCAGGGATGGAATAGTATGTGTGTGTGTGTGTACGTCGAGCTGTTCGCATGGCCCAGCTCCAGGGAGATGACTCTCCAGCCTGTGATAGTAAACAACGGCGGGGGGAATAACGTATCACGAGCTCCTTCCCTCGTCTTTGTCTCTCTTCCTCTTGTACACAGTGCACAATCTTTGACCCTTGAACTCCAAAACCAGAACCCTCTGCCCTGATCAGTTCATGTGGACCGATGCACACTGCGCTTGATTAATGTCCTTCTTCCTGTGTTTTATGAGCCTGGCTGTGTCCCCCGACCTCAGTGTTTTTGTCATAACTCCTGCCTGACAGTTTGAGGTCTCTCTCTCTCTCTCTCTCTCTCTCTCTCTCTCTCTCTCTCTCTCTCTCTCTCTCTCTCTCTCTCTCTCTCTCTCTCTCTCTCTCTCTCTCTCTCTCTCTCTCTCTCTCTCTCTCTCTCTCTCTCTCTCTCTCTCTCTCTCTCTCTAACTGTTATCAGACTATAAACTATAAAGAGAGCCAGCAGGCCCACTACTGTGTCGCATCCTATCTCCAGACCTGCTGATTATACAATCTATACAAACAGACATCCCCCCCCCCCCCCTTTTTTTTTTGTCACTGCTTTACATTTTAGGATTCTTCCGTTGATATTTAAATTAAAATAAAAAGTGTCTGAAACTGTATCGAGGCCAAGGCTGTCACTCATTGCTGCCTCCACTCTCCCCCACTAGGACTCCAAGCAGGTGGTGGAGTCCTACAAGTCCGGGTTCGAGCCGCCGGGAGACGTGGAGTTTGAGGATTACGGCCAGGCCATGAAGAGGACGGCGTCCGACACCAGCCTGACCAGCTCCAGAGAGGCCAAGGAGAAGCCCGTTGGCAAGAGCAAGGGCAAGCTGTGGCCGTTCATTAAGAACAAGAACAAGGTAACACATGCACACCTCACGCGGAGCCACGTCTGCGCTCCAACGTGCAGCAGAGCCTCACCGGCTTCAATGCATTTTGGTTTTACCGCGAGATGTTCCTCACATGGAGGCTCGCGGGTTGTAGTATGTGGTATTTTCGAGACAGCATATGTGTTCAATGTCACATTTTGTAGTATCTGTCACATTTCCAGTGCTGGTTACGTATTTGATTTAGTTGTTAGTGTTGCCATTTCTGTTGTTATCATTTGCCACCCGTTTCCTCCTCCCCGGCAATCACCCTCACCGGTTTGGGAACCTTCCTCCTGTAACACACACACTAATGCCCTTCTACTGTCATCCTGTGGTCGAACTCAACTGGCAGATATTAACTTCATCTGAAATAACAGTTTCCACCCCCCTCACCGTTTCCCTAAATGACTGGCGATTGTGTCTTGAGTCGCCTCCTTCGGTTTCCTGCTTCTGAACAGCAAAAGTGATCTCGGACCGTCTTACGGGCTGGTGGCACTGTCGGTATTGAATTAGAGCAGAGCATGAATGAGTAATTGTGTGTGGGAGAGAAAGCCTGGAAGCAAGTGTGTGTGTGTGTGTGTGTAATGCTAGATGAGAAACCCCAGCGCACTGACTTCATGTGTACAGAAAGTGGTCTCAACACATCGCTGACCTGTGCTTGATGAACTCAGGATTCGTTTTTCTATAGAACGGTTATATTTTGGGGATCACAGACAGCCATACAGGGAGGTATTCCTACTTTGCATACACACTCGCATGCAAACACAACAGACACAGATATGCAAATGAAACATTACGCTGACATTTCAGCACAAAAGCACCATTATTGCCTTTCAGAAAGACGTTTTTTCGGTCTCTTTGTCTTTGACATGCGCATCGTGTGGCGTCTCTGCAACCACTTGATGAATTATGCAGTCAGATGTTTTAGGACAGAGATAAGCAATTACATTTCTCTCATGATGACCTCAAATTCAGCTGCTTGATATCCTTGGGGATGGGGATGGGGGGGGGGGGGGGATGGTGTCGTCCTAGCTGGCATGTGATGATGTCGGGACAGAGAAAGAATGAGGAGGACTTCTTAAAATGGAAGCCCGCATGCGCTTTGACTGGAACTCTGTGCTCTGTTGCAGCCGCTTGCTTTAACACATTTTACGCTTCCTACTCACTCTGGTTGTGTTCTTCCTTTTTAACTGTTTTTGTTTTATGTTTTATATGTTTTACATACAGCATAACTATTGATACACTAGGTTTAACGTACCTTCGGTTGTCTTTTAATTTCTGTTTGGGTTTTCTGTTGTGTGTTTATTTTTTAATATCTGTAGGAGGCTTATTTATTTCGTTTTGTGCTCCCTCCTCCTTTTTCCTCCTTTGTCTTTTTCGTGTTGGATTCTTTCCCCCTTTCTTCGTCTATGTTTTTCCTCCTCCTCCTCCTCCTCCTCTCCGTCACGGCTCCCTCTCTTACTGGTAGCTTATGTCCCTGTTAACATCCCCCCACCAGCCCCCACCTGCCCCCCCAGCCTCATCCCCGCCCTCACCCTCTGCTGTTCCCAACGACCCCCAGTCTCCCAAGCAGCACAAGGAGCCCCTCTCCCACCGCCTCAACGACTTCATCACCTCCAAACCCAAAATGCACTGCCTCCGGAGCCTGAGGCGAGGGGTAAGTGTGTCTGTGCATGTGTCTGTGCGTGTGTGTCCTGCACCTGTACCCGAGCGCTGTACCTGCTACTGTACACTGTATGGGTGAAGTAATGCAAAGTCGAATAATGCCTGCATGGTACCATCACGCAGCAGATGACTGACAGGCCTTCCTTTACCCCTACAGTGCTCAGCCCATATGCTTCTCTAGCATGCTTCTGTAGCGCATAACTATGAATCCATGGTACTTGTCTGACTCACCAGCGTTCTCTCCATCTCGTCCCTCTTCATATTAACTCTGTGCTCACAATGACAGGCCCCCCCCCCCCTCCCCTCTTTGACAGAAATGAGCAAGATGTCTGAGCAGTCTTGGCAGTAGCATGGAGACAGCAGTAGCTCCCTGCAGTCTGTGCTGGAGGCAGATTGTTTTGGGGGAAAAGAGGGTTAAAGCTTACAACGTGGACAAAGTGATGGGTTGTGGGTATGGCAGCAGGCTGACTGAGTCCCCCAGGCCATTAGGAGGGAGAAGGCCAGCAGAGTAACTTTAGAAGGCTTCCCGGAGGGTGGCTCTATCAGCACCGGCCTGGCGGGTCCTGCTGGGTGTCATCACCGGTTTCCCGTCCTAGTCCAGTGTGCGTTGCAATGGAATCACTGGGCCGGGCCACAGGAGTCCTTCCCGTAACCCACTTCACCCTCCAGCTCTCCCTGACCTCAGGAACTGGGCGGTAACTCACGTGTTCCTTCCGGACCCCACAAATAAAGTTCTTGTGTTCGCTCATATTTTGGAAAGGGTTAGCGGTTATAGTCAAAGTAAAAACATTTGCATGAATCGGTGCCAACGCGACGGCTGAAAAGGCCAAAGAACAATACGGTGCTGCAGTGTAGCGTGTGCAAGCATATCGCAGAGGAAATGATAGAAGGTCGGCAGAAAAAAGGGGGGGGGGGGGGGGGTGTGTTTTCTTTTCTAGCGCCGGACAGGTCTATCAGGAAGTGCACGTTTCTGAAAGCGGAAGTGCTGAAACAGCTCTCGAGAAGAGCGATAAAAAAAGGAGCTAAATGAGATGCATTGTGTTGGTCTTCTGTGCTCAGATCAAACAGATTGAGGTTTGACTACTGGAATATGTTGTAGCACAGGAAAAGGTTTACGAGTCTAGAAACGGTCAGAGTAGAAATCCCTTTATAGAATCAAAGACTATCTCCTCTCCATATCTCACGGCAACACATTTAAATAAGTTGTTCACCCTTTCATGTCTCATGGCAGCAACCTGTTGATGTTTTCCATGTATGTAGATGTTTAATATATTAGAGCGCATTTTTACAATGATTTTTTTCTTTTAGGAATAAATCAACCATATGTTGTAGGTGACTAAAAGGCAACAGAAGGTGCATCTTTAATCCTGTCAAATAACAAAAAGTCTTTTAGGGACAGCAGCCCGACTGCCTCGCTGACTCAGACATGTCGGGCTAAAGCCCGTGGACAGCTGCTGGTACAGTATCAGGGCAATTTCTCAGCTCTTTCACAAAACGGTCTTGCATCCATCCGGGCATACGGAGCAAACCAGCAACAATGTATCTATGTTCATTTTGAGAAGAAAAGCTTATTTTGAACAGTCTTAAATAAAGCTTTTAACTCAGTTTCCGCCCTAGAATAAAAGCAGTCTGTTGAAGGTTTTAAAAATCTTTCATTTAGATTTTTTTTTTTGGCATTATTTTACTCATCGTCAGTTATTTTTAATTGGTTCGTCCATTTGATGACACTAATCGGGGTCCAGGTGCTGTTCATAAATAACTCTGGGCCGCATCGGTCCATTATACTTTCATACTGTGAAACCCTGTGTAATGCATTAAACAAAGCCTACTTTCTATTACACTCTGTGGTTACAGCTGCAGGTAAAATCAGCTCAACCTCCTGCATGGAGAGCACAGCATCACATTAGGGATTAGAGTCGTTGCACCAGTGGAGGTGTGTTGTCGCTCTCTCCGCACAGCGGAGGGACGTCCACCCCTGCAGGAGAGCCTTTTGTTTGCTGCATATCAGCCGTCTGATCCATCCGCAGTGACTGCGCGTTGCGTGCAGGAGGAAGAAGAGGACGGCGTTTGTGTTTTGGGAGTCCCATCAAGGCAGTATATACACACAGTATGAGATCTTAAGACGTCAGTGCTGTTGTTTTCTGTGTTCTCTCCGACGACCACCGCAGCAGCAATCCCCGCGCTCGCTCATTTGTCACAAAGAGCTTATGAAGAGGACTCTGGGTCGACCCACATATGCTTTCGAAGCCAGGCAATATGTTGTAAGTGTGTGTGTGTGTGTGTAGTTCAGGGGGTTGGAAGAAAGTGTGGGTGAATATGGAACGTATGCAGATGTGTGTGATTAGTAGAAGCCACGTACAACACATACAGTGGCCTCATTATATCAAATAATAATTCATTTTGTGACGCATTCATTCAGTCGTCACAATGAACGAGGCAACGTTTCCTCACAAAAGCAGGAGGCCGGTGTCTGTGCCTGGCTCAGTATTGATCACACCCTGTTAGGACGAATGGTCGGAGAGGATGACGACTTCATCCCACATCACATGTTGTCAGCTTGGGGTTTCTCGTTGCTGGCCGTTGTCCTGCAGCTGTGTCGGGGCGTTCCCTCCCACGGAGCATCGACAAGGGGTCAATTCACAAAGTGTCACGAGCACCTGAGGATGTGGGGGGGGTGACGGGCGTGAGGATGCTTTTCATCCCACACAGCAATCACCCCCCCCCCCCCCTCCTCGCTATTTAGACGTCGCCGTCAGCTGGATGTGACATTAGGACGAGGTGTTGGTCACACTTTGGGTCTGGGTTCAGCCTACAGTACCCAGAATTCACCCCTCCAGGGCTTTCTGTGTGCTGGTGTGCCATACTGCAGCAATGTTATCTGTCTGTAAGGACCATAATGTAACAATGTACCTGTATATGTACCTGTATATCTGTGTCTGTCTGGTGGTTGGAAAGAGTTCAGGTCGAAAAAAAGGAGTTCTAAAAATTTAGAAGTAAAACTATATATCTGCTGAATGTGGAGAATAAAACATGTATCATGCAACAGGTTTCTTCTTACAGTAAAGTGCAGCTCATGTATGCTCAGAGCAGGAATAGCCAATCAGGGAGAAGTATTTACTCACCCTGCATCCTCCCCCATTGTTGATTCTTTTTTTTTCTTTTTCAAATCTTTATATTTTATTGCCGCCAAAACATGTGTGACTAATATCTTAGAAAGTGCAATTTATTTGTGGAATGGAAACAAAAAGAAAAGCACAAGCAGGGAAAATCTGTTGGAACGGCCGATCAGATGCTCAAATCAAAAACAAATAACAGGTTAAAGAAGGTTGTACATATCTGACATAAACGTAGTTTTATATTCCGTAAGTGAAGCTCGTAGGGAATGTAAGAATATTATAGCGTTGCGGAGGCGAAAGGGAGGATCACAAGGCGTCATAGCGAGGACTGTGAGAGGCCATTCCAGGTGGATGACTTGATTAGTGGACTCCAGTGAGTGGAGCTCCTCAGTGCACCGGCCTGTGAGCCTCTAACAGGATTACAAGTCATCTGCTCCAGCTCTACCAGCCAACGGTTGTTAACCTGCTCTCAAAGCAGGTACACAACACAACCAGATGACTCAGCAAATGGCTCCGAATAAGCCGTTTAAACACTTTCACAACAAGTTATTTTGTTGTTTTTACTCTATTTGCCCTTTTGCTCATTTTTAATTATTTGCTCATGTGCCTTCGTTCAGCTACTTTCATTTGAGACACACACAGAGCTGGATATGTGTGGATTGTCCTTCGTAACAAGTGAGTTTTGATAGTTTGGGTTTGAAGCGACTCTCCAGCTTGTCTGTGTGTTCAGTATCTGCCTCCATGTCAACGTACGGACCTGCTGATGTGTTTACGCTTTTGGCGCCCTCTGCTGTCACCTCCGTGTCATTGTAACGGCAGAGAGAGAGAGAGAGAGAGAGAGAGAGAGCGAGAGAGATGAAGAAGAAGTAAAGGGTTCATCCGTCCCTGTCGCAGCCACCATCCCTCTACTTCTTTCTCTACATTTACCTTCATCTGTCTTTTCCCCCATTGTTTACTTCATGCTTGAGCAATAGGTTGGCCTTTTTTTTGCCAGCTTATTTCTCATTTTTCATTAATTCATTATAGTAGAGATGTTAAACTTCACCACATTAGGAAAGAGTGTGGGGGGGGGGGGGGGGGGTTGTCGCTCAAAGAGTTTTTTTTTTTTATGGCACGACTAGCACAGCCTTTAAACGCTATTCCCTCTTTTCCTTAAATGGTGAAGTTTGACAAATCATAAAAGACATGTAGACAATTTTCATTTAAAGGAAAGTTAAACAAATGGCCGTGATATTCTCCTGATGTTGACCGTTGTCTCTTTCTCTCTCTCCTGCTCCTCGCCATTTCTCTCCCCTCCCCCCCCCCCCCCCATGAAGCTTTCTCTCAAGCTGGTAAGCATGACCGTATAACTCCACGATCGTAGCGGCATGACCACAGCACGCATGTCACGTCCTCCCAGTAACACACTGTTAATAACGTTCTGTACGCCGTCACGTTTCCTCTTTTTGGACTTAAGTTAATAATTCAATAATCTGTGCTGTGACACAACGATGGAACCTCAGACTCATGTCGTTGTCTCACGTCCGTGTTTGTTTTTGTGTTTGTGGTTGTGTTCTCGTCACGTCTCTCCCAAACCGTCCGTGGTCTCTGTGGTGCAGATCACACTCAATTCCCACGTCCGGAATCTCATTGAGGTGATCACATTTACTCTATGTTACGTCCGTCTCCTAGTCCGTCTGGTAGTCCTTGTCTCGACAAATCCTTTCTTCTTGTAACAAACACTAATCTGATGGAGTAGTTGCTCACTCACGTCCTTACACTGCATGCCGGTATGATTATGTAAAGCTAACATACTGTAAGAGAACTGTAGGCCTCCACAGATTATCAACCTTTCATTAATACTACCCTCAGAACAGGACTCACTTTTAGGGTTCAAAGGAGTCGTTGAACACTGGAATGGAAGCTGATTTACATTCTTGCTGAGGCTTAAATGAGAAGGTTGATCGAAAAAGTAGCGTCCAAGGCATGCACACTATTTTCTGCTGACAATCCAACGAAGCAATGCGTTGCTTTTTTAAAAGATGCCAAAGTTACCTTGGTGCTACTCTAAACCTGTGAGTGATGAGGCGAAATGATGATGATGATAAATGTCCAAAATCTCAATTTACTGCTAAACAACTGAGTAAATTACTGAGGGAGGACGTCACTGCTCCTGGTTCACCTTTGGACGGAGTCTGGCTAGCTGTTTCCCCTTCCAGTCTTTATGCTAAGCTAAGCTAAGCTAACCGCCAGCTGGCTTCATATTTAGCGTACAGACTCTGCAAGAAGGCAAATAAGCGTATTTTCCAAAAATATGGATCTTATCTTACTTTGTATTAAAAAATTTGGCCTTTTCATGAGTTTTGTGATTTCAGCATCCTCTACTTAATGTGTTTTGTAAATCTCTACCTGATTCCATACAGAACAATCAATTAGGGAATTCTCATCCATCCTAAATTCATCATAACACAAACAACAAACGACCTAATGTCTGCCGATAGTTTTAGTTCTGACCTAGATGCTCGTGTTTTGATTTGTCTTGGGGTTCATAGAGAATGTAAACACTAACACATGACTTCCGTAACTATCAGCATCACTCAGAAAGGAGCATGCCTCTGCATGCTGATTGACATGATCTTTGTTGTGTTGCATGCTGGGTAAATGTTGCGTGCCGGCGCAGAAAGAAGAGGTAAGGTTGCTCAAGTGCAGTGAAGTCTGTAGCTCCAGCAGTAACATCCTGTGGTGCCTCTGTGACCCATCGCAACCAAATCCCACCAGGGCCCGGCCTATTCAGTCACTGCAGAGATGGGACCAAAAGTGCAATAACTCAATGACGGAACCAATGGAGCCGCAAAGACTTGATACATAAATATCTTCTCATCTAGCACCACCATCACGTCAAGAATGTAATTTATGACCAAATACCTGCAAAATGAATAACGTTATCAGCCTCAGCTGTACTTGTGATTAGTAGTGATCAGCTAGCATGCTAACACACTAAACTGAGGTGATTAACATGGTAAACGTTATACCTGCTAAACATCAGCATGTGCATTGCATTGCCATTGTTAGCATGCTGACGTTAGCATTTAGCTCAGAGCAATTAGGTGGTTGATTAAGCAGCTGAAAGTGACAATTATGAAATCAAAAAGTGACGTAAAATATAAGTTAAAAAAAAAATCTGAAACGTGCATTTTGAATTATAAAAGACTTGTTGACAAAAAAAAGCTATAATAAAACAAAAATGAACTGGTGATAGAAGAAAATAAGCTCTGAAATACATAGAGTAATAACTTGAATTTTAATTAAGTTTTTTATGTAATTGTGAAATAGATAATCATATGAATGACTAGTGTAATTTTGTGAATTTTGACCTCGTGGGGCCTCCATACACACCTGCTAGCACTACCGTTTAGCAAGCTTGAGAATGATGCACTGATAATTAATGTCAACAGAACGTTCCGAGAGGCTGCCGAGAAGTCTGACTCATCGGTTCAGCGTTTCGGACGGGAAACCTTCTCATCAGGAACAATGCTCTCACTCGCACACCTTCCATTTTAAGAACACACAGTCCCGTCAGCCAGCAGCTCCCTCTGAAACACTACACGAGCGCTGATAGGATGTAGCCAATACTTTATTACATTTCCGATGCGTCTGCAGAGAGCACCAGATTAGGCGCAGCGGCTGAATAGGTAAACGGCCTTGAGTGTATCCACAGAAAAGCACAGACTCTCAGCGAGTGTGTTAGAGAGCAGCTGCAGTGTCTCCTTCAGGTGAATTATGTGATTGGAACATAACAAGAGCTCCATTTGCGGAGCTGTTATCCATTTATCCCCCGAGTCCTGGTTCACAGGGTGTAGAGCAAAGGGAGGTACTGCACCTACTGGAACTAGAAATGATCCCTGTCGAAACAGCAACACAACGAATAACAAGCGATGAAAGTTGCTCATTCTTACTGTTTCTTTCTGCCTCTTTTTCCCCCATTTTCTCCTCTTCCCTTCTTCTTCTTCTCTCAGGGCTCTGGACCAGAGGACTTCAGCCACCTGCCACCAGAACAGAGGAGGAAGAAGCTGCAGGGCAAGATAGATGAACTGAATAAGGACATTCAAAAAGAGATGGACCAGAGGTATCGTTAAATCTGGCATTAAGGAGCGTTTCCCTCCCTTGCAAGCGATATTTGTGTTTACCTCGTAAATATGCAACAAAGACTCGTTCTCACTGTATTTATTTGCTCTCCTAGGGACGCGCTAACTAAGATGAAAGACGTGTACGTGAAGAACCCTCAGATGGGCGACCCCGCCAGCGTCGACCCCCGGCTATCGGAAATTGCCCAGAACATCGAGAAGCTCCAGTTTGACGCGCAGAAGTTTGAGGTTAGTCGGGCGCCCCCCCGCCTGAGCTCTGGTGTCTGTGTGCGAGTGTTAGTGTTGGAGAGGCTTTGCTGTTCGGTTTGTCTGCGACAGTAAATAATGAGGAGTTCAAACGCACGTCTCCGGCTGGAGAAGTCTGCCGCTCGTCCATATTAGGAGAAGATGTGATGCAGCTGGAGGGGCCGGCTGCATGTTCCGGCTCTGTGCAGGGAGGGGAGTTAATAAATGGGAATGCGAGTGGAGCGTAAGGCAGTGGCGTTCCTCCCCTGAAGGTTCTCGCCAAATGTAAGGGCCATCTGATTCACGGATAATAAAAAAAAAAAAGAGTTCCACGCTGCTTGAAATACATTTTAAGTCGTAGAAAGAAAGAAAAAGGTTAGCTGCAGCTAACCCATTCATAATGATTGTGTGTGTGTTTGTTTCAGGGCTGGCTAGCGGAGGTGGAGGAGAGGATGCCATCCAAGAGTGATACGAACCGGAGAAGTGGACTCTATGAGACCCAGACCCAGAACAACTCGACAGTGAGCAACAACTCGACAGTGAGCAACAACTCGACAGTGAGCAACAACTGCGCGCAGGACAGAGAGAGGTATGCTATACCCGGGCGAAAATGAAACATTACACACACACACACACACAGAAAGATGTTTCACGCCTTCTTTTTTCAGAGGAAGACTATGTATGTTTTCACAGTATATTTACTGTGTGTGTGTGTTGGCCCTTGAGCAGCCCGGATGGCAGCTACACGGAGGAGCAGAATCCAGAGACTCAGGTCAAGGCCAACATCAACCCCGTCCTCCCCACATCCAGCACGCCAGAGTTCGACGACGAGTTCGACGACGACGAGACCCTGCCCACCATCGGCACCTGCAAAGCCTTGTACCCGTTCGAAGGTAACACGAAACAACTCATGTGCCCTTTAAGTCTACTGGGAATGAGGAGGAGTAGGGGTTACTGAGGTAAAAATATGTTACTATTTTAAGAATCGTTTCAGGCTGAAGAGGTAAAGAAGAAAATCCAGGACAAAAAAAAAAAGCAGCATTAGAGAAAACAAAAGAAATAGCTGGTCTTACTTCCTCTTTGCTTTCAGGAAGTCTGATTGATAAATGCAGCTTCACTCTGCATGAGGCCATGTGAAGGTAGTTCCTCTCGGTGTGCAGGGTGGACACTCCTCCCGTATTCCTGCTCTTATCTGGCCTCCTCTCCGTTTGTGTCGCTCCTCTGTCAGGTCACAATGAGGGCACCATCGCCGTGGCCGAGGGCGAGCTGCTGTACGTCATAGAAGAGGACAAAGGAGACGGATGGACGCGAGTGCGCAGGAACGAGGACGAGGAGGGATACGTCCCCTCATCCTACGTCGAGGTCTTTTTGGAAACAAATGCCAAAGGTGCTATGACATACATTTAACTCAGCAAGCGTGCTTTTATTTTTGTTACCGTGAAGTCAGTAAGTGTCCGTCCACTGCCACATTAAAGATTGTTACTGGTAGCTCAGATAAGAGAATAACTCCACACACACACACTTCCTGTCTCTCCTGGAAGGAAGGGCCAATCAGATTTGTCCATTGTGCCTCATGACAGTTGTGGCTGATAGTGCGAGTGTGTGTCACTGTACACTGAACAAAACATGTGGCACTGCGTAGGATATGACACTGAGAGCAAGCTGAGCCAGGCGGGTGTTGAGTACAAGAAGTGTGTGAGAGGAAGCTTGTAGTTCCTCACCTCCCCATTCACTGCAGTGCCACCTAGTGGTCATAAATAAAACATTTAAAAAAAGACACAAATCCCTCAGTCCAAGCTGAGCATGATGGGACAAATCACCCACTGACAATGATCACATGTACTTGATTTTTTTTTTTAAATATGTATTTTGTGTTTTTTTTGTTGTTAAGAATTCAAATGACCATGCTTTTAATCAAGAGTTTGATCCACAACCTCGCTCACATATGCGAGTCAGTGCGGTAATAAATCAATAAACTCGGCTCAGTGAATGTACGCTCCATCTGAAGCGACTATTGTGTTTTGGTCACTTGTTGTAACCTTAAAAGGAAAGCATGCTCCATGTGCAATCACGCAGATGTCTTTTCAATCTGCTGTAAAATATGAATACATATTCAAAGATATTTTTTTAGGCTAAAAAGAAGAAGAAAAAAAAATCAAGAAATAGAAAGTGCACCCCCCCCCCCCCCCCTCAAATGTTGCATGCTGTAGATAATTCATAGAGCCGTAATTATTCTCCCCTAGTTCGGGAGGATTTTATACAATTATTGATCAGATTAGTAGCCGATAGCCCCGTTAGAATGTGCTTTCTCTTCTTTTTTTAATGAAGTGTTGGGCTGTTCTGGTCCCTTTTTTCCAGGCCAGTGGAATAAAAAGGACTGAGAATTAGCGGTGCTAAGCTATGTGGTGAGACTGGGCTGAGACGCGGAGCGGGTCATGACCTTAACGATCTGTGCTTTGTCGCATGAGTCTCTGAAGTGGCACCTTCCCCCGAACGGTGCATTCACTGTCAAAGCATGGTGTGGTTGGCCTCAGCGTCATGTCATCTCACCGCTACAACAAGACATTCTGCGCTTCTTTTTCGGAGATCGGCTTCGACTCAGAAATGATCTCTTTCATAACTCATGACAACAAGCCTTTGCAAGTTTTTTGAAATCAGCTTCGATGGCTTGTTACCGGCACAGCATGGGGTTCTTATGTGCAGGATGTCATTTTGCGTCAGGGCTGTAGAGACACATTTCATGCGTTTCTCGATTTTTTTTGTTTTTATTGAAGAACATTTGTTGCACGGTGCAGCACTTTTTGTCCTCATCGTGACATGATTGGAGCATGTTGTGACAAAGTGAAGTGGCTGCGTTCTAACATGCATTCAATCCAAACTGCAGTGGAATAAGCTGAAAGATTCTGAGTAAAACAGACACATCTTTGGGTTAATGGGGGTCTTTCACACATTCAGTGCAGACTACATTCATGCCGACACCACAGTTGCATCAGTTTCATATCTGTAATGACGTCTTTCTTCCTCCTCTCCATATCTGAATATTTTGGGTTGCTGTCGGTTTTCCTTTAAAGCTCTCTAACTTTTCTTTTTGTGGTGTTTTTTTTTTTTGTTTGTTTGTCCGTATTTCCTTTTTTTTTTTTCTTTTTTGAATTGCAGATTCCTAAAAGTGTGAGGCTGGCTGAGGAATGGCAGGGCAAGCAACCTCGGAGAAACCACCACGTTCCTCACACGCTCACAGAGTCAGAGAGAGAAAGTGAAAGACGACCTGAATCTAGAAACGAGAGAGACGTCCGATTAGAACGCCTCTCTCTTTCCAAACCGTTGCAAAAACAAAAACCTATCGCCAGACGAGAGAAACCCATCGTAATTTTTCCGCTCATAACCCTTTTCCCATCCTTAACACCCACACAGCAGTCACGACCACAGTATACTATTTGCTTTTTAGTTGTTTTTCGGCAAAGCTTTGCTTCTTAATGTAACTAACTCCGCTTACGCCACGCGGTCATGTCCGTGGCTGTTGGCTTCCTCACTCTGAACGCCCCCCCCCCCCTCCTCCTGGCTCTGCCACTTCCCTTTCTCCTTACCTTTGCCCCCATTGCACACACACACACACACACACACACACACACACACACACGTGGCGGAGGGTGTGGTCAGAGACAGGACGGAGAGCAGCAGGAGCCTTACGGACAAAAGACCAGCTGTCAAACACCTTCATCCGACGGTGTGCATGTGTGAGTCGGGCTCATCTACATCAGGGTCACCCCTCCCACTAAAACCACCTCCATATTCGCAGGTGTCAGAAGAAGACGGTGCTACTCATCCACCTGTATGTTATGTTGTGTATTTGTGTTTGCCGGAGCAGAATGCTTGTATGTATGTATCATTTATAAAAAAGGTATTGTGTTGTTCCGTTTCCTCCGCACCACGCCCGCCCCCACCTCACGGACAGAGATGGACGATGGGTCATTCACCATCTTCTTCTTCTTCATCATCCTACAATTCTTGTCTCGTCACTGGTGTCTGTTCCTCTCTCTGACCACGCCCCCCTCCCCCCCCTCCTGATGCAGCTCAGGCAATCCCTTGGCTGCTTTGAGCCCCCCCCTCTCCTCCTCCTTATTTTTACATTTTTTTGCAACGGGCAGGGGGCCTCTCAGCGTTGTGGTGTGCTGCATGCTTGCCCTGTCTTCCTCCTCACCCCTCTGCTGGCGACCTGGTGGTGGGGGGGTGTTTGGTCAGCTTACCCCCCCTCCCCCCTCCTCCCCTCGCCTCCAGCCTTTCTGTTCGGTTAACCCTCATTGCCTGGTGTCATACAGTTTGAATTAACCTGAATGCTACCGTTTGGGTTCGGTGCCTGTGGTTCTTTTTTTAAATTTTGATTAAATCTCCTTTCTTTTGGTTCAGAAGGCACGTTTCCCTGTTTAACAGCGAGTGAGTGACCTCCTCCTCCCAGTGTTCCCTAGTTCAATCCCCAAACTGTCAAGTAGAGGACGATAGGGACCCGAAATGTTTTTCTGGATGATCTTATGCATAGGTAGGCCATGGATGTCTTGTGCATTTGTTTTACCGTAAGTACACAGTACAGTATGTATGTAAAAATATTAGTATTGTATGGTTTGATCAGTCTAACGCAAGTTGTTAGTTTACAGTTAATCAAGCTTGTGGAAATGTCTCCACTCGGTCCAAGCAACACTTTCACCCTAAAACAGCAGCTATGAAGATCTTATTTACACCTGGTGTTCTTAGGATGGTCCACATAACTGTCTACTGTATATGAAAGTATACTGTGATCCATATGTTCCTGTGAGTTGGTGACTGAAACGTGACCCGGATTCACCTGCTTTGGGCCTTAACTGGCTGATGCTAGCTGTGGAATGATGAAAGGATTAAGATGTGATTATCTCAACTGTTTGGGGGCAAATTTCAGTTTTTATAATCATACAAGAGAAATTATGTCCACTGATCCCCCCCCCCCCTCCCTGCTCAACGGCACATAATGTACGTGATTTGAACTTTTTTTGTTTTATATTTGATGATGTTGAATTGAGATTCAGCTTTGTTTTTTTTTGTTTTTTTAAAGCTGGAAGTCTATGTTGTAGCTTATTCTACCTGAATAGGTCTAACCCCCCCCCCCCCCCCCCCTTACTAAATATGAGTAACAATGAAATTGTTTTGAATGGAGCCATTCTTAAATATTCATCTGATGCAGCATGTTACGAACACTTCTTCAACGGAGGAGCGGTGGACATATTGACCATTGGAACCGTTGATGGAAGTATTGATCAAATCTCTGCTGAATCCAGCTTAAAAAGTCCCCCGTTGGCTTTCCAACCTCTGTCGCTTGATGTCGAGACGTCAAAACAAGCCATGTTTGTCTGTGTTTTTCTTTTTTTTTCCAATGATAAGTCTGATGAGGCACAGATCACCGCTTTGAGGGCAGCAGTAGCTTCGTCAGCCAGCTGCCCGCCCCGCGCTCTGCAGCGAGACCACCACAAACCTTCGAGTCGATGCCCCGGAATAACCTGCCTGTACAGTGGAAATGGCACGTTGGAATTAGAGAGAATATATATGAATATATAAATAAAGTTTAAAAAGGAAAACATCTATTTTAACTATTGAGAGTCTTACCATTACTTTATCTGCTTTGCAAAGTAAGACTTCTTTTCCTTTGTGAAGGTCTACCAAATGGTGTGTTTTTGCACTTTTTCGTTCGTGTTCCGTTTGGTAGCCCATGCTTGTGTTTTGGAGCACTGAATACTTTGTATTGTGTTTACCGTGCCAATTAAATATGCCTGGAAAGTTAACAAACGTGGTGCTGTGTGCTGTTTTCAATCTCTTGGGAATGTAGATACAATGACGAGGCATCAACAGCAACATGTGATCATAGTTACAGCCACGATTATTAATGATGCGTTCATGAGAACACTCTGTAGATGTTGATCAACAGATCAGGATTTAATCAAATGAAGATTACTTCTAACACAATCAGCACAATGTCCCCACTCATTCTGCATCTGCTGCAATTAAATTATTTCCATCGTCGCTTCATCTTAATGTATTACTTTAGTCTGGAATATAAATATTAATTCTGACAGCCCATGGAGACTTCTTCAAATGTCTTTTATTTGTCCGACCAACAGCCGAAAAGTCAAATCTACTCAAGTCAAAAAAGCACAACAGAAACGATCAAACCTGCTGCTATTCATTGTCTGTTGAAAGAATAATTGGTTAATTGGCAAACTATTTCAGTTCTGGGTGTTCCCGTAGACTTGGTAAGAGCACAGACTTCCCACGTTGGTGACAGGTTTTATTAATACATATCTTCTCTTCACACGATGATCGGTCTAACCCTGATATTCACAGTCAAAATAACTAATGCACAAACCTGTTTCTCCAGAGAACTCAATGTCATTTTAACCTGTAAGCAGTCACAGCAGGACACGAGCTTGAGTTGTGTTTACTATGAAGTAAACATGCAGAGTTTCTCACTGTATCAATCAGCTGCACGATAGTTACAGAAGGCTTTGTAAAACAAATACAGAAATCGCATGCCTACAAAATGAGTCATAAAATGCAAAGTAGGGATTTTATTTTGAAGGCCATTTCCGACAATAAACCCGGATAGACTGTGTGGTGCGAGTAAGATGATTTGGATGCAGTTCCCCCTGTTGGCCGTTAGATGGTAGTCATGCTCCACCAAATGCTCTTACTTTGTTAACTTCACAGTATCTAAAAGTGCTTTTTCCTTTTTTTATTGCACCATTTTTCAGTGACAATGCAGCGATCCCGCAGATGAATTGTGCATTTTTGGATTCCCCTTCATTGTAGTCTCTCTATTGGCATTTTAATGCATGTCTTTGACTCCCTGTATGAGTCTTTCTTATACAAAGTGTCATTATTACTAACTCCTCCTGTTGATTGCATCCGACCATCAGACAGCGCAGCAGTCACATGTATTGATCTGGCCCACTGACAGATTGGATTGCCAATTGATTGTGGCCCACTGGGCCCGGTGCTGAGTTCAGTCCTCGTTGCCCCACACAACGATGCCGGCCCATGCTGTGCAGCAGATGCAGCACTTACCTCCTCAAACAGCCTAATTGGCCTTTGCTCCCAGGGACCAAACAAGCTGCATGTGCCGTGACTCGAAATAGCTAAAGAAAATGAATTGCTTCAGTGAGTCCTGGGAGGGCAGCAAGTTTACAACATCATTCAGAGTTATTTCCACTTTGCTTTCTTAAATTGGTGTATTTGGCAAAAACAGTCTACTCATCAATTTACGTTATTCGCAGGAGTTAGCCAGTCAAGTCCCTGGCCTGTTTGTCTAGCACAGGTAAAATGAATATTTAAATTCCACGACTACAGATTGCAGTATTAAAACTTTATGAAGACATTTGCAAGCATGTACCTTATCTTTGAAGGCATTGAAGCGCTAAAGTAGACACCAAAGATATGACACAGACAAGTGGAGATCAGAACGGTGGAAGTGTAAAGTGGCAGAAAATTGAATAACTCAAGTTGAGTACAAGTACTGCAAAATTGTACTTAAGTACAGTACTTACCTCAGCGTCACATAATACAGCATCTTCAATGGAGCGGGTTACATCTGCTCCGTGTGAAGAGGACCAGGTAATCACATGCTACTTCTCTAAAACACGACACTGATTACAACTTCACTTTGAGGCTTGATTAAACCTGCCGCAGACTAATCTTCCATCTGTCTTTTGGCCCAAATGAGTCACAGAACAATCTGCAGACTTGTGAGTAAGAATCCTCAGACGCTGACGGATCTCCAGACCCAAAGACAAATGTTCAAACGCATTTGCGGTTTGTCAGGTGACGCGAGGCAGATTTAGTTCTGGGATTGTGGCTGCACATTAGAAGAAGAGACGATAAATACATGCATGTTGAGTCTTCCCAGTAACACAAAACTATGTAATGGCATCATCTTCTGATGTCGGGACACAGTGCTGGTAGTCTGTGTGCAACAACCACTCAAACCAGTTGTTTTCCTCAGTGTGCAAGAAGGGAAGTATCGGGGCAGAGGCTTTCAGGTAATATGAACATGCAGGTTAGAAGGCGTGTAGAGTCTGACACAAACCACTTCAATGCATTTATTTGATTGTGGTGAAGTTCCTGCCCTCAGGCCTTCTTCAAGATCAACAGCAATGAGACCCAGGCACTGATTTGTTGTACAGGCCACGCCCCCAGTCACACGCCTGATGGTGATCAGACAATCATGTTCCAGCTTTGGGAGGAGAAAAACATAATCAAGAGGCCTTTGGTGAATAGAGCTACAGCCAGATAAATGACAAGAGCCACGCGCCATATAGCCAGATTTAGATTTTATATACGTTTGTGGGGTTAAAAAAAAACCAGACATCCTGGAGAACGATAAAGTGGGGAGGCAGTTTTCCTACATGAACAGCTGAACATGAACTGGACTGTGCACTGCTAAATGTGGATGTTGTTTTAGCCACACTAGCGGCATGGCTCTCCGGGTAGTAATGTCAGCATGTTGGCATTGTGGTTGTGAGCATACAAGAACACGCTCACAGAGCAAGCATGGCAGAAGAGTTTGTCTTGTTTGTTTCTGCACCTTTTTTTTTAAAAGCTAAATAGAAAAGCATTACTGCGTTTGTAGACTCAACGGTTGAATTTGCACCAGCTTCAGTAAGCACCTGAATCAACACAGATGTTTTTAAGACGAGAGTAAAGAAGGCATCCGACTTTTTAATTGTTTGGCTTCTTCAGCAAAATCAATCAAACTTGAGGCCTACATTCTGCGACCTGTTTTAAGGTTTTTATGAGCTCTGAGCTGGTGTGTTTTACCTGCTGCTCTCAGTCTGGTCCATTACTGGTATGTTCCTGTCTGGTGTGAGAGCAGGCGGCCTGATGGAGGAAGCACACCTCTGGAGATGGGCCCAGTCTGCCCCGTCACTAAGGGCTGATGTCTGTCTGTTAACTGCATCAACGTTGTCACCAAACGCTCCGTGTGTACGATGTGAAGCGGTTCACAGGTATTCTGCTTTCTGTGATTGAAACGCGACTTTCTCGGCGGCCTATATAACTGCCCGTGGAGATATTTCTATGGACTGGACCCCAAAGGATGTGACGTTTATGCACACTCCCAAGGGCCTCGCAGTGGATCGCGTTAGCTAATATGACAAGATGGCTGCTGTGAAAAATGTGTGTCACAGTAGGAAAAGAACAGGTGTTATGACAAGCGTTGCTGATGTCGGCTAATGGTAGAAAAGAAAGGTTTATAACTAACGATTGCTTTCTACTAGGAGAGTGACGCAGGGGGCGGTGAACTAGCTAACCGTAACCTAAGCTACGGTTAAACAGCTGCAACATGGCGGCATGGTTATGTTTTTGCACAGGAAGCGTGCTCGCACCTATGGAGTGTGCGAGCAACAGGATGCTGATTGCAGTTCACTTAACGGCCACCGGTGTCATTAAAAACAAGGATATTCTCTCACATTGTACCTTTAATGGTAGAACAGCAGTGTTGTTCTTGACTGATTTAGTTTCAAAGCACATTATTTAACTCTGAAGCTATTTAGATGCGTGTTGGCATTTTACATGACAAGTTTTCAGCTTCATTATTTCATAATGATTAGTGTGATTCCATGCTGTTCATGTTCTTTAAGCAGTGTCAGCCAGAGGACCCTGAGGGCCTCGTGGACCTCTTTTCTATAATACCGTCACAGCATAGATGTAGTACAGGTGTGCAGAATGAGGAAGGCTGTTATTCACAGTCTTTGTGACTGCAAACGTCAACCCCGAGCCTGGAATGAGTAAACATCTTTCAACACTAAACAGCACTCAGCTGCAGCTCTGTCTTATACACTGGAAGAACTCTTCAGAGCCAAAATATGTTGAATCCTTCCCCCAAAGAATGAGAAGTGTGGGAAAGGAAGACGCAAACCACCGGAGAACGAAAGTCACCCCAGACTGCCATGGACGCATGTCCCCGACGTGACATTAATGGGAAGAGCTTTAACATGAGAGACAAACACAATCCGCAGTGACATTTCCAAAAAATGAAAGCACAGACGTGTTGCCAGTGTAACAAAGAAGGTCTCTGAAAAATGTGAAAAAAAAGGAGGGAAGCTGGTTCCTCCATCTGGAACAGATATGCCGTCAGCAGGCTGCGTCCCGAGCCGAGCTGAGACAATACTTGGACCGAGGCTTCGGGTTTCTATAATATTCTGCACATTATGGTCCCAACTGACACCGCAGCACAGTAGAATCTACTCCCAACAACAATGTCCTGACCTTATTGGTCTGCCATCTGGCAATAAGTCCTCAATAGCGTCAACAAATATAGGACAACGAATGTGCTGGCGGATTGATTCACGGCACGCACCAATGTCAGCAGTCATAACTTTGTGCGGAGCTGCAACAGCGGGGGATTCAGCCGGCAGTGATGTGTGCTGCATGGCTACACTGAGCCCGGGGGCGTTCCAGCGGATACTTTTCACTTTCCCCACAGCAAGGCCCGGCTGCTGGGAGCCGCTCATCTCTGCTCTTTAATTAACTGCCGCTAATTACAAGCAAAGGCGTGCGAGCGTGGGTCAGAAAACCATAAAACTCCTCACAATCTAGCAGAAGATCCCTCTTGCTTTGTGTGCCCTCTGCCTTTCCCTTTCCTCTTTTTTTTTTGCTCTCCGGGCATCAGCAAAAAAAATGATGATGGATGCCATTTACTTGGCGCAATAGTGGAAAATATGAGTGCGGAAAACTTGAGCTAGGAAAAGCTCCCTAGCAGAGTGGCAAGCTCAGCACTGCTGCGTTTGTGTACTGCAGGGATGACGCGCTTCTGTCGGCCAACCCCAGAAGTTCCCTCAACAAAGAACCAATGGGATGCGTCCTTTTGATGATTGGATTACTGCAGAAAATAAGCTCTTCGACAAACAAACGACTATGATGCTACACGTTTTGTTTGCAAGATATTCTGATCAATGATCACTAATGACTTTTGAAGCTTGAATGCAATCGCCAGAAGTAAAAAACTAACGTTAGACTGTATGCGAACTACACTACAGTCAACACACCAGCGCTGTAAAGGCGGAATAGTCGGTGATGCCATTTTCTCGTCTCATTTAGCTACTTGTTAGAAAATGCCTTTGTTAAGATGCATCTTGTGTATCTACTGACTTTTCTTTACATCGTACTCAGTCTATGTGCAATTTAAAGCTTCTTTAATGATCTGAATGAATTTTTAGTGTCACGTTGATTTAAGGAAACAACAGACAAAGACTTACATATTTGATAAAACATTTTCTGGTTTTAATAGATTTCAAAAATGCTTATTTTCTCATGCCGGTTACCTGACGATCTCCATATTTCCATTCATACTGTAGCTCACTGTATGTTTCTTTGTGTGGTTTTGGAAATGTGTGCTTGGTAGTTCATTGGAGAGAGAGAAGGCGAAAGTTAGCTGTCACCGCTGAAGGGACCCCCCCCCACCACCCGCTAAAAAAAAAACAGGGCCGACCAACAATGAAATTCCTCCGCTGACCTCTCCACCTTGAGATGTAATTTGGTTTCAACAGTGGCTCAGAGCCACATGGTCCGATTGCAGTTTGACTCTTTTACCAGACGCTTCACATGGCGCTTCCCTCGGTGTCATCATCCTCCTTTAGATCCCACAATGAATCGCACACACACACACACACCACTACGGAAAATGACTTTTGGAAATGAACGTCAGTACGTATTCACAGTGAATACCACAGCCTGTGAGAGTAAGGAATGCCTTCACCGCAGGACAAAGGGACGTCTGTTGCTCCAGCCGCTCTTTGTAATCTTTGGACAATTTCATAAGGTCTTTTTCTACCCGGTGCGACTGCAGCTGTGGCAGACCTCCAGACCATTTGACCACCTCTGACTCCAGGCCGCCGTACCACAGAGAGCTCATCTCGCAACCATGAGAGATGGTCCAACTTCAACTCCAACGGCTTATGGAGCCAGCAATGAACCCTGGGTAATTAACAGCACAGATCCTCCCCAAGGTTTTGAAACCAAGGACACAGAAACAGACAGGCAAACCTAAAACTCTTCTCTTTTCCTCCATTTTGCATTAGACTCTAGGTGTTGGCGTTATTGTGTCCATTCATTGTAAACTGAAAGATAAATACAACTAAAAATGAAAGCTTGTATTAAAATTCACTGAACTGCGGTATTTAGTTTGACGATGTTCTAATTCTTGTTCCGTTTTCTTGCAGAGAAAATAGTTAACAAGCCTGTTGTGTGGACAGTGTCTTACATTTGGGAGTCCAATGGGAAATTACATTAGTGTAACAAAATACCAAAGAGGTCGACGTGATCAAGTAGGCACTTTTAGAGATGACTCAGGATTGCTGTTATGAATCAAGCACTAAAACATGGATGCTGGTCCAGCTTCTGAGGGAGTCTCAGTCCACTACTAAGAGATGGCCTCCACCCCGCATAACCCCACAACACACTTTGATTAAGAGGCCCCGTCACAAATGAAATCCCAGGGTGCCTGCAGGGAGGGAGATTTCATTTATTTTCCAGTTAATTCATGAGATGAATCCTACCGTGGGTCTGTCTCATTTCTGAACTGATTACCAATCACAGAACAGATTCCCTCGGCTCCTAATGAAAATCTGTCTGGAAGCAAATGAGTACATGCATTTAAATGAGGAATTACTTCTTCTTTTTAATACTCTTTCGTTTGAGAGTTAGAGAGGAGTGGTTGGATATGTGACTAAGAATGCGTCTAAACGTTATCCATGTATGCAACACCACCGTTGGGTCTTCCTCGGTCTTTGTACATGGTCACGTGGCCCCGGAACACTTTACAATACAGCCTATGATTACCAGTATTGTTTTGTTGTATAAATCAGGTGTCAATTCATTTTGCAGTGACAAACTGGGACTTGAATATACTGTAGAGTTTTGTTGTTTTCCGATGCAGCCTAAAATGATGGATCAGGTATTGGCGAGTAATGGAGTCCATGCAACGATCTGATATGATATCATTTATCAGTTTATTTTCAGAAACAACAACAAACGTGTCACTCGCCCGAGCCTTACATCTTGCCCGATCGGTACTGCGCATGTGCAAACACACAGCTGTGGTTAAACCTTCTCTGATAATGCTGCATTGTGAATATCAAATCTGTATTGAAATTGGTAATTAACGTTAGCGGTTAGCAGCCCGTGGGGAACACAGTCCCGCTCGGCTAAATAACGCAGCTAAATGCTAGCATACGGAGGTTGCATTGGGTTACAATAGAATACGTTCTGTTCAGTTAAAATTGTACTGGGCGAAGGTAAAATTATAATGTTATTATGATGTGTTCAAATGTGATCTTGTAAAATGTATTTTTGGTGAGAAACTTGAAGAAATGGTTATGCAGTTAGTCATTTGAAAGAGAGCAATATAAACTAGAAAAAGCATTTCCCTGCTGAAAATGCGTTGGAATGCTGAAAACTGAAATTAATCGCAAAAATATTGCTGAAAATAGATATCCAATTCAAAAACAAATTGCAAAAAGCTTAATAATTCAAAAAGTTTAAAGATTACAAATATGACAATTCATATCACCTCTCCTGAAAGAGCTGAACATTTTGATATTTGAACATTTGATATTGATATTTGACATTTGTTGGAATGCTTCACAGCATTCCAACAAATAGACGTTAGAGGGAATTATGACCCGTTTAACTTTAATGCACTGCTATTGGATCGATAGTCGGTATCAGCTGATAGCTCGTATGGGTAACAAGGGAGTAATCTCAGAAGACTAACAAAATATATGGATTTATTTTGGTAAATATATACCTTTTGGGGTACTCATTCCCTTTAGTCTATACTTATAAAGTGTTTTTTTATATTAAAAACGATCACTGCAGCTTCAAATTAATTTAAAACAAACAACCAAAGACATAGTTGTCCTTGAAGTTTGCTCATCTGTCAGCACACATGTGCCTCATCAGACATTCGGTCACGTCGCAGCAGGAAGAGCACAGGTGTAATTCATCATCAGTGATTGCCTAGTGGGACACCTGGAACAGAGTAATCATGAAGTTTATTAGTTGCACCTTTGCTTTTTTTTCTGCGTAGTTAAACTGCCACAGACTGGTCTTCACAGGCATGCTGTGGAAATACAAATACAACCAGTTTCCTATCGTCAATGCTTCTGGAAATTGAGTAATAGTTTCAAATTCTCCTCGTTGTTGGTGTGTTCTGAGGCCTAACTGAATATTCATCTCATGAATTATTCCTGAGTTCTCTATAAAAGATGTTCTCCTCCATTCTTATGCCGAAGACGCATACCTTTACAGAGCAATACAGACTGATGATATGAGAGCTAAGCATCCCCAACCCTTAATTTGATGTTATCAAAAGATAAAGGAGGACTTCCTCACTAATGCATGTAAGCTTTGCAGGCTTGGTCCATACTTGGCAACATCCAGAGCAAGCACATTTTTCCATCTGGGAAGCCTCCCCAGGATTACACGTTTCCTCTTCTGTAGAAGAAGAAAAAAAATTCATGTTTTTGTTTCTTCCAGAATTATCCGGTGCAATGTCTCCGGCTGAGCAGTCTTCTGTTCCAGCAATGTCAAATCGAGTCAAGATTTAGGAGCACGTTCATAAGCATGAAGGTATTTCTCTCCAGTGGGGTTACAATAAACATCCAGCTCACCAGCCAGCAGCATCCCCGTGTCTGGTTCTCCTTTTCTTCAGTCTCCTACTGGCGTCATAGCACCTCAAATGTGGGAAAAGTAGAGCACCGAAACATGAGGGCCAATGGAGTAGTATGTGTGCGACACCTTATTTTGACAAGATGGTTCAGTTAAAATGACGCTCGTGAGTTATTAATGATCGTTCAGCAAGAGTTCAGCAACTGGCAGCTAGTTTTAAGTGATTCCTTGAGTATTGAGAGCGTAAAGCTTTATAATATCCGCTGGATCCTTATTTTCCCTTCCTATGACCCAGAAGGGCTCTTCGGCCATCGATTTGCAAAGCCGTTTTTTGTGAATATTTTGCAACGAGTATCGTTTACGTCCACGTTTATTAGCTAGCATTCTTCTTCTCCTGTTGCTGGGACATTAGCTGTTTTTTTGACACGTTACCGCCGCTAACTGTAGATCAATGGCAGCAGCGGCAGAAAATGTGTATTACGCAGGCGTCCAATAATAATAATTCAAATAAAACCATAATCGCGAGAGCGTTCAGTCTTTTTCCAGCAGAAAGCTCTTTCGCTTCATCACGTTCATTCTTGACGTCATTATGTTACGTGACAAAACTATCAACGCCTTTGCACTCTGCTCATAAAGCAAATGTCATAGTTCAAATGATGTTAGTTGTGTTGAGAAATATTTAGTTTTGTGTGTTTTATTTATTCAAATTTGATGAAAACATGTACGATTTTTATTTATGACAATTTCAATACTTCAAGCAGCATAATTTGAAAATATTCCATGGAAAGACGTGCATCAAATGTTTGTGATTGAAATGGCTTTTTAGAGAAGTGCAAAAACAATATTCCACCAGGTCCCGGCCTATTGGAAGAAGTTAATATGTGAACTATTGATATTGGCCCATGTCTTGAAACTCTCAGACCCAAAATGGCCGGCTTCTTTATTTTACAAACCGTTTCTTTCTTTCCTCAAATAATACAGGGACGTTTTATTGTTAAACGGAGCAAGACCAGCTACTTGAGGATGTTTGGAAAGATTTCAAATGGTCTCAATAATCTATCGCTTTTATGAGGCTTGCTGTGATTGTGTTTGCTCAAAGGAAGCGTGGTGAAAGTGCCCCAGTGGTTCTCCAGCTCATGCTTAGCCTGATGCAATAGTGTAGTAGTGACCGTCAGGCCGACTGAGGTTTACACTTCAAAGGCAGATTTTGGCCGATGCTTGAATTCAGGTGTGAGATTCTCCCCTTTTTTTTCATCCCTGAAACTTTGGCCGACAGAGCAGCCGTCAGGGATAGTCAGAGATCACAGCTTAAATCAATTGAATACCAAAACGTCATTTGATCATGCGAATAACAGAGCACCCTAAGGTGCCACACTGATCAGGACAGATTAGCCTCAGCTGGGAGATCCGTCACACTGCCTTCGTAGTGAAACCACCCAGAGAAAAACAAGAGAGGGGATTTGGATTGAGACGGGACTAAAGCCAAGATTTGGTTTAATTTGTGATCACAACAGAGAATCGAAAGCAATTGTCCGTTGGATCATTTGCTTTGAGTTGTGTGTCCTCACAAGATCTTTACTAGAAAAAAAGGAAAGTTCCAGATACAGACCAAGGCTGTGTTGTGTGTGTGTGTGTGCTAGGGACCTAAGCTTCACGGCTAAAGTGAAGTAATCTGATTAAAGTCAGCGATTAGCTGCTAAATTGATCTACTCAGCAGTTTTAGAGACATTGGGCTGATACAGGAAAGAGTCATGTGCCAATGCTACACTGTAAACACAAGTGATACAGAAGTTGAAGATGGGTTATTCTGAGATTCAACACTCAAGGTTGTTTTTTTTTCTGTCTTTCATGGCAGACAGTTTGACTGGTGGTGGGAGAGGAACAGGTGGAACTAATGACATTAATGATCCCTCTGTTCCATTCGGTGAGTCATCATGCACAATACCAGAGAACTGGAACAGCTAAATGAACTGCAGCCACCATTAATGATATAAGGAACACCTGTGGCTGACGGGTCTCTTCATTTGGTTGTCCAGATTCCACACAATGTACCACTTGTAAAGAGTTTAACTGTCTTAGTATACTACTTTTGGGTATAAAAAAAGACACTTTACTGCGTGGCACTAAGAGGAAATGATACAATGAGTGGAGCGGCAGTTGCAAATCAAACGCTTAAAGCTGCTGACAGTTAAACTTCACAAAGACAAAGCAACATGTTTTTTCCTCTGATTTAATGATTTTCAGAGGTGTTCCTTGAGCTATCCACAATATGGTTTTGATGTTTTGCAGCTGTGATTGGCTCCACCGTCCCCATGCAGGGACACACTCTTAAACCTGCAACAAGCTCACACGACACTGACCTGTCATTTATGATCACCTTTTAATCCGATTTGGCAAATGTGTTAGCAAAAAGTTGCCTGTCATCAGTGAATGTGCTCACGGTTTAGCATACCCGATCAATAGATGAGTTAGTGCGTTCAAGTACCAGACTACACAGTGAAAAATTACCCTTTTAAAGATACATCAAGAGTCTGTAATAAAAAGAAAGTGGTTAGTTGCTCAACCCGACAATACCCTGCTCATTTCATCATGCAACCCGTTTTATCTTTACTGGAGTTCTTGCGAGAGTGTGACAGGGTGGTAGGTGGAGTTTTTTTCCTTCCAGCTGGTGTCTGAGGCCCAAATTCCGGTCCAGCTGGGGTGTGCAACAGGCTTAGGAACAGCTCACGTTATCCCTCACCAGTCATCCCCCTTTTCACGATCCCCCAGAGATCCCAGACAGGCCTCACGCTGCGGACCACAGTTTACATGGCGCTTTTTTTTTTTCTTCCTCTCTTCCAATTTATTTACACTGCCGTCGTCTAGCAACCGCCACAACACTCACCAACTCCTCCTCCACCTCTTATACTGTGTCATTGGTAGCTAACCCCCTTTTTGCACAAAGCCACATCTGTTAAACGCTGATGTACAGATGTTTTTGGATGTTCAGGTACCTTTTGGTGGTCCAGGGGTGTGATATGCGCAAAACTGAGGAAACACGCATGTGAACACACTTTTCCAGTGGCTGCAGGGTCAGATGGAGGATAACCCTGGTGGGAGTTCAAAGGCAGGTTGTGACTCAGAAAAACCGAGACCACTCAACTAATCAGAGAGAGATATTAAGCACTGCACAATCACAATGTCGTCTGGGAACTTATCAACGCTTTGCTCTTCCGCCTCTTGCCCTCCTTGTCTGCGATTTAATGTTTTCTGGAGAAAAAAGGATCAGAGTCCAATGCCTCCGGTCTGCCATGACATCATCCCTGCACACATCTGGAAATGCTAGAGAGTGTGTGTGTGTGTGTGTGTGTGTGTGTGTGTGTGTGTGTGTGTGTGTGTGTGTGTGTGTGGAGAGGGAGCTGCAGAAGAATAGGGGGGCTGGTGACACATCAGCAGTACGGAGAAAAAAAAGGGGGAAGAGCAAAAGAAAAAAGGGGAAAAGACAGTTTATCTGAGGAACATAGACAAAGATGCGATGTATAACCAAACTGTGTAAACACATTATTTTTTCTGCCAGCGCACTAATGAATGTGAAACTGTGGCCTTTGTGCAGCAACTTGAAGCCAAACTGGTTCTTGGTTTTGTTGAAAAACTAAAAAAAGATCATTTCTAAACTGATGCTGCTTTTTCTTTTTTTATATTTGAACTCTGCTTGCCTGTGAACAAAGAGTGACACCACCAGATTTATTGAGCCAGCTTAGATGTATGTTGTTGTTTGTTAAAGCTCAAGCATTTTGCTTGTTTGCTGTTTACATGTTTTGCTTCTGGAAATTCTGCAGAAAAAATAAAAAGGGAGATCTGGCACTGTCGAGATTATTGTTCCTCATTCCCACCACTAGGGGACGACACTTTACTTATTGTGTATTCAAGTTGGTGATCTGGACTCATGTAAGTGGCTGTCGGTCAAATCATGAGAAGTGGAGCCTTTTATGGCTGTTGTAAAAACTGCCGAAAAAAAAAGTTTATATTAACCACTTCCTGATGTGTGCTGTGTGTCTACTGGATCATACAAAGCGGTTATTTAAGGACAATAGAAAGGGATAGGCTAGAGTACAGGACACGCTGTCCACTTTACATTCGTACAGAACAGTAGAGATGATGAAGGAAGGAAATGCAGGAAAGAGGAGAGAGAAGTTGATGGTTGAAGGGGATGTGGAGAAAGCTGTTTGCCAGATGTTTGTTTCAATACTGCAACATGCTCTGGCAAACAGAATCTGAGCCTAACCTCATTTAGTACTTCATGATCAACATCCACTCTCCCTCCATGCAAATCACTCAAACTGAGTGGAAACTATCACATTTTCTGAACCACCCGTCATTCTTCGCCCTGCTATTGTCTGGTTTCATGCTCCATTTTCATGATTGACATGGGAGCAGGAAGGAAAGGGAGAAAGTGAAGTTGATGTTAAAAGGCAAAGCTGCGAGTTGTAGAGGAGCGTCCTAATGTGTCGCGCAAGAAAGAACATGAAATGGAAGGTCAGGAAAAGAGAGGAGGGAGTGAGAGCATGTTGGATATACACAGCAGTCTCCAGAACCCACGTGTACTGTAAATGCAGGAGATGGAGGCGCTTTCTCTCTAAAACCGAGGGGAGCGTGACCTCACTGATCCAGCCACTCGAGCCTGTAATGTTGTCGTCTCCAGCAGGGCCTGCGGAGCACAGCGGACCGCAGCAGAGCGGTGCTCTCCAGAACCCTGATCCTGAACTCTGCAGAGTCAGGGTGCATTACCACAGACGCCGTCACCCTCTCCTGCTCCCTCCTCCTCCTGCTGCTTGTCTCATCTGGGGAACCATCACCATTGACCATCATGACCAAACTTGTCTACAATGTTTCAGTGCAACAGCACAGTGGCACTCTTTCCATGAGCATCATCTGTCCCACTTGGTCATGAATGTCTCCTAAGGGGGAGTAGAGGAAAGAGGCTGAAAGATTTTATGTTTAGAGGGGGGGGGGGGGGGGTTGTGAGCCAACTCTTACCCTCATCCAACAGTCGGAACAAGGCATCCACCCCCGTGGGGGTTATCCTTACTTCAGTCTGGAAAAGTGGAAAAAGGTCTGACTCACAGGGTGATACATTCCTCTCCTGTGTTGAGGGATTCCCCAAGGAAACAATTACCAGCACAAGTCGCCACAAGTTGCCAAACATAAATAAGTCCCGGCTTTAATGCGAGACGTTAATTCAACCAAGTAATCACCAAATGCCAGCTAATAATATCCTTGGTTGGAGTATTGAGCGTGATTCCACGACAGAGTTTCAGTGCATAAAGGTGAAGAATGACGTTCATATGCCACTGAAACATGTGGAATCATACTGGTCTATATTTCATGTTTAAGACTTAAAACTGTCTCGTATTTTCCATGTTATTGGTTTTATTTCAGTTGATTTATGATTCTTCAGTCAGTGTTGTAGGCTTTACAACACTTGTGTCAGAGCTTGGCTCCTGCAGAGGCTTTACACGGTTGTGTCATGCTCGACTTGGGCAAGATTCTTCATGTTGCATGTCTTGAACTTTTCACTGGTGTGCACATTGTTGATGGCAACTGACTGACATTGGAGGGCAACACTATTCATACACTGGAAACAAGTTTATTTTTGTAATTGACCTTTTTTTTTTAAGTGATTTAAAAACAAACAATATCTTGAACATGACACTGCTCTGCCAATCCAAAAAGAAAACATGTCCAATGGCGAGCGAGTTATACACACAGCTGTGAGTTTATAAATCATCTCTGACAATATCGGCAAATGGAGAAACCAAATAATTCCCAGCTGCAGTCTTAAGTCGGCCTGTCCTCAGAACATCATGGTAACGACGAACAACAAGCTGTCTTCAATCAAACAACACAATCCACACTTTGCCTCCCGCCTTTGTGCTATTTTCCACTCCGTTCATCTGGGGGGATTGTGAGTTGTAAAAACTGCATTTTCTGGTTGATGGAGGGAGAAAATGTGCAGAAACTGTCTGGTGTTGAGTTGCGCCCTTCGCAACGTACTCAGGTTTGGCAGAATGAGCTCTAGGTGTGAAGATCCTTTCAGGAGTGACTGGATAACCGAATTCCTCAATTGACATGTAGATGCTTTGAAAAACCTCATAGAGAATATTTGGTTCACCATAAATGAACAAAAAGTAAATTAAACTACTTCATAGGCTGAGACAGAGACAGAACATTGATGGTAAAAAGTTAACTGACTAAGACTCTTCCCGAAGTAGCTGCAATTTTCCACAGGGTTAGTTCAACTTTCCCTTTAATCATCTTCCTCAGACGGACGCTGTCCTAAAGAAGCACACATTCCTTGTTCTTCCTACACTGCCATTGTCTTAGAGCCTCCTACAGATTGAGTCAGAATCAACAGTCTGCGACCACAAGGCCGAGCCCGGGCCGAGTCCTCATGGTTTTCATTACACGCATTATATCAGGGAACGATATTAACTTGGGATACATAAAAGGATCGAAAACCACAATATTCCTGATTGAAATTATGATCTGAAACCTGCATATTTGTATTACTTGTTTAATCAAAAGTCAAAATATAAACAACTCCTCAGTAGTGCTAATGTGTATGTACATTTGACAAGGAATAATTTATTACTCATAGTTGAAGATGCAGTATCACCGCATTAAGACCTGTAGCCAGATTGCAATAGTTCAAATGGACCATCATCTTTCCAGGATTTAAGACATGAAGGGGACATTTGATATTGGAACCTTAATTGTAAAGGACGTCAGGATTAAGCCTAATTTCTATTGAGCGATGGTTTAATACCTTTACTTGGACGCCAGAGAAGAGGATGTAGGGAGTTCTCCTAACAGATGATTGTACTGAGTTTGGCAGGTTGTATGCAAATGAATCTTGTGATTCCATTATTAAACATCTGCCACTTTTTTTTTTTTTACATTGTGTCAACTCTACAGAGTTATTGGTGACAACAGCTGGTGTTGTGCATTCATGGACAGTGTGCATGTGCTTCAAAGAAGCTGACAGAAATACAAATGCTCTTTCGCTGAAGAGGTTGATTTTGGAATCAAACTAAGTTTAAAAACCAGTTTGTGGTATATGGAAGCTGAGTAAGAGGGACGATGGATTCATGTTTGAACGCTCGTTGTAGCTGTGCAAACAGCACGTTTTGGATACATGACTCTCAGCCACATTTCTGAACCACCTCTGTTTGGTGCCCTCTTCGCCATAGAAATACAGATGGCAGCAATTATCATCAACAAATATGTGGAGGGAACAGAATCCTGTAGGCCGCCAAAGTTTTATAAAATTACCCGTCTCCTGTGTTTCAGTGACTTTTGTTTTTCTATTGCTACTCCCCCGCAAATCTGTGGGACCTCTCAGCTGGGAGACATTTGAACCAATGTTTTGTGCCTTTCAAGGACCACTTTTGTCGAGGCTTTTCTGTTGGATTTGATTTCTTTTGAAAATAAACAAAAGAACGGTATACCTATACTCTGAAAGGAGAACTACTGTTTTAGGTGTCTCGTCGTCCTACAATCACAGGTCACTTGTGTAACTTTGTCATTCAACTCGTATGTGTTATTACAGCAAGTCCGTGTTTGTTTGAGTGGGTTTATGTCTGAGTGTACCTTAAATACATAAAAGCAGGAGAGACGGGAGAGAGAAACGGCACGCTCGCTTTCGTGTAACCGAGATAAAAGGCAGAGCCGGGAACTCAGCGCTTTCTCATTGCCTGCTGACTTTGGTAAATGCTCGTCATTCTCCCCCCCGCTACTTTACTGCCAGCCATCCCCATTTCACTCGACAGCATAGATCCCTGACCCCTCGCCTTCCAGGACCTCTGGCAAAAACAAATGAGCTCACCCTCTTCCTTGCTTTTCTCAGGTTTAGGCCATGTGTGTATGTATAGGGAAGTTTAAGTTACCTCAGATATCAGCCAGGCGATCTGCACCACACTTCAAGTCCCTGAACCTTTAACCCACAAAAAAGGCCCCTCCACCACCCCCCCGGCTCCTCAAAGTCTGGAAAACTCACTGTACATCACCTCAGATCCTCTTGTTCTTGACTAAGGTGTGTGTGTGTGTGTGTGTGACTGCTTGTTCTTCACAAACTCCCCTGGGGATGATGAGCTCCTCCAGGTTGATATCAATTTTCTGAAATGTTGCGTTTCATGACTTCACTGTGTTGCCACATCCCAGATTCATCATGTCCAAATGCTTAATCCAAACCAAGTTACGAACATGTAGAATGGACCGCAGAACAAGAGGCTGTTTTCTTTTCCACTGCGCATTCAGGGTCCAGCTTTCCTCTCAATGTTTCTCCACGGCAGCTGTGGTCATCAGGATTAGTCAGAGTCTGTGCTTGTGTCCATATTGGTGATTTCTGGGGGTGATGGATTGTCGAAACCCACAATGAGGGAATTGTCTCCCCGAGTACCCTATGAGTCACTCCTGTAGCACTTCACTTGAGTCATGCCGTACAGTACGTCTCCATCCGCTGTCCCATGATGGCTCTAATTCTGCAGTTGTGTGTGTGTGTGTGTGTGTGTGTGTGTGTGTGTGTGTGTGTGTGTGTGTGTGTGTGTGTGCTGAAGCGAAACACAAGGAGATATCCTACTTCTGATGAAGTAAACAAACTGGCAGCGCAGACTGCACAGATGTTTAAAGATGTTAACAACGGAGACGGTCAACACTATCCAGATCCTGACTTAATGACTGCTCAGCTGCGAGAGGATTCGAACGCTCATTTGCGACCATGTGTTACTATTTGTTCATGTCTGTGAGTGACAGAAGAGGAGACATGTTTTAGAGTGGCCTGCATTGATTTGTAATACAACGCGCATTCTCCATCTTCTCCTCCATCCTAGGTCTTTCCATTCTGACCACATCTATCTTTCCCACCCCCTCTTTATCCTGTGTCTTGTGTTTTAGCTGGCGGACATAAATCAAATGTCTGGAATGGAAACACTCACGTTACTGGTGTGCCACATATGTTTATATTTAAAGACTTTTCCTCTTTTTTTTAATTTTTTTTAGCTCTTTCGCAGAAAGAGCACCTGAAGAACACAGGCGAGGGAAACCGCTGGAAAGTGTGATTCAACCAAAAAATGTTTGCTGAGGCTCCCCTCCGGCAGCTTAGCAGTCAGATCAGTGTATTAACCAGAGGAGAGAGAGAGAGAAAGAGAGTAAGAGGAGGTATGGTTCAGCTTGACCCGCGAGGCCGACAGAGGTGGAAAGAATGTGCTGTCCAGCCGGTGAACACGTTAACACAGAGGGGGAAAAAAACTTCCTACAAGCAGCTTTCCCACCCTCCCTCCCCCCTCACCCGCCATTCACACATGGAGGAAGGGAGAGTGGAGGAGGAGGAGTAAAGCGGGAGGAGAGGAATGAAAACTGCAGAAAGATGGAAAAGGTATTGAATGGCAAAAAAGGGAGGAGGAAAAGTGGGTGGCCAGAAAAAAGAAAGAAAAAGATGCAATTGAACCTTAAAGTTTAGACTAAAGAGACACGAGAAATTGGAACGCAGCATTGCTTTCTGATAGCACAATAGAGAAATATGAAAGACAGAGAATGGCAGCCAGAGGGCCTGAGTCAGCTCACTGCTGACATACCTTACTAAAGGAATAGGAGGACATTTTGAGAAATACCACCATCTTTCTGCCAGGAGATAGTTAGCGTAGCTTAGCTTTGTCCAAAGGTAAAAGGAAAGTGTGCTCTGTCAAAATAAGTTAGCCGGGAGACTGTTTCTCACTTAATGTGATTCATTGGAGGACAATAAATGAATTATCACTGTTGCATCAAGTTATCAGAGAACTCTCAAGGGTGAAAATTTTAATAATTGTGCACTACACAATTAAATGCTGAACTTGAGACTTCTATACAACAAATCAATGGGCGAGGTCCACTTCCTATTTACAGTCCATGCTTTGGATACAAAGGCAATACTTGCTAATAGGATAAATTCATTGTTGGTTTTGGTGTTTGTGGGATTTGTTGACTGCAAGAAATGTAGACTTTTCCAGTTCATTAAAAGGCCATGCCAGTAGGTTTGCAAGTTGAAACACTGAACGGACTAAAAGCTCCAAAATGAATGACATGGTCCTTTTTAAATTACAAAAACGTGTTGAAATGTCTGTATGTAAGTTCTGCACGGAAATCCCATACTGCAAATACAAATGCTCTTGTGAAATATGCATTCTTCAAGTACTATTTAAGATTAAATGAAAAATGGCTCAGGCTGGAGAAAGCCTTTGAGAACTTCAGGGGCCTCTTAGAGATGGAAAACCGTCTGTCTGCCAATACTTTAACGGATCTCTGAGGCATTAAAGGGTTGGTTCCAAGTAAAGGGGAGATTTTGAAAGACACGTTGAATTAGAAAAAAAATTGCAATGCTTTGAGAAGAACAAACTATCTGCATCCACTTTTTTTGTAATTCGGGTGAGGCTACAGAAAGCAGAGAAACACAGAAACAAACAATCAAAATGCTAAAATGTTGACAGCTATGATGTTTCCTGTTGTGTCAGTAAACAGCAAGCCCACCCAACGAGCCCTGGGTGTCTGAGTAATGTGTGTGTGCATCTGCAGTTACACACATATAGGTGTCAGGCCTCCTATGGGGGTATCTGGTCCTGCTTGAGGCAGTTCATGGGGAACAGACACACCTGTCTGCCTTTTCCTACATCAACCAATGGTCAGCTTCCATCTCCAACTTCCCACTTGGGGGGGCCAACTATTCGTCATGATTTGGGATGACCTCCCAGGAGGGGTAGTGTCCAGCGCATATGCTAATAGTACCTCTGGAAACATGGCGTAAATCCAAGGCAGAGAGGAGGATGCCCGGGGGAGAACCAGGGAGGGGTCAGAGGGGCCCAGCCTGCCCAGGATATGGCAGCCACTGCCTGGGATGACTCAACTGCAAAGCATCTCTTTCCAGGCAAAACATCCACGTCAGCACTCTCCCACAAGCCCATTGGGTCTTTTAAATTACAGTCTGGACTGACTTTCAGTCTGCACTGACTGTCCTTATCTGCAAGACTCATTTAATCCAATCCATATCGAAGACTTATTTGTAATACTTAACAGTGTACGTGATAGTCATACTTATTTTGCTAACATAACATTTTCTTGTCTGCGAGTGTGCGTAACAGCGTTGAGCTGAGTTGACATGACTGAGACTATGCATGAGCGTTCCTGGAAGTGTTGATAGATGAGGGGAGAGGGCTCTGATGTCTTTAGCAGACTGTGGATTCTGTAAACAAGGCCTTTCAGCCCCCTGACCTGCTCAGCCCTGCACCCCACTGTAGCTTCCTGTCCTACTGTGGGACCCTCTGTTGCTACTATACCATTTTCTTCTAAATTTGTCTTTTTTTTTTACCCCCATATGTATCCACTATGCTGCTTTCCTTAGATATAAGACACTTTAAACAAACTTTAAATTATGACTCCTAAGGGCTGATATACAGTAGATGTTCATAAGTCCATGAGTGTATCTCTTTTCAGAAACACTCTAAACTGGATACCTATTTTTTTTTAGAATGCTAAAAAATAAAATAAAAAAAACATACCATACATCACACAAAAAAGGAATTATCATTGTCATGCATTCATTTGACAACAAAATCAGACATGTCATCGATTAGAACTACATGTGTATGAAACAGAGTTGAAGTAGATGAAGAGTTTTTTACCTTGTTTGTTCAAAACCAGATGATGCAGATGAAGAGAATTTAGTTGTTTGCCAACCAAAAGAGGAGGAAACAGAGATTGTTAGAATTTCCTTTTGAGACTGAGCCTAACACGAAATGACTGAAACCATCAGTGTGGAGGGATTGTAAGCATCTCCACAATCTATCTTCATTACATTAGTCATTTAGCAGACGCTTTTATCCAAAGCGACTTAAAATAAGTGTTTTCAACATAGGTATTCAAGAGAACCACTCGTCACAAGTGCATCTAAGAGCATAAACCAGAGCAAAAGTACAGTGCAGAAACAAACTAATACGAATACAAAATGCTAATAGTTGCTAAGTGGAAGGCTCAGGGTAGTACTTCTTGAAGAGGTGAGTTTTCAGCCTGATGAAAGATGGGCAGCGACTCTGCTGTCCTGAAGTCAGTGGGGAGTTCATTCCACCACTGTGGGGCCAGGACAGAAAAAAGCCTCGAACGGGTCGATCGGCCGCAGGGACCTCTGAGCGACGGGGCGACCAGCCGCCCCGAAGCAGCAGAGCGAAGAGGTCGGCCGGGGGTGTAGGGCTTGACCATGGCCTGGAGATAGGAAGGAGCTGTTTCTTTCACTGCCCTGTAGGCTAGCACCAGAGAACATCTTCATTGTTTAGGACATGTAACAGGCAAACTATCCTTTTCTTGCTATTCAATAATGTGATTCTAAGCCCGTGTATTTCATGAGAAGAGACTAATGATGTATTGTTTGACTTTACGGCTTGCTAAAGCTGAGACTCATTAAGTGGTGTTGAAGACCACGTCCTGGAGCTTGGGAGAACTTCAGAGTGAAGGCAAAACATGCCTGCAACAGCCCACATCACACAATACAAATATAGAGGAAGTGTGGCCAAGAGATGCCAATCACCTTACGTCAGTGTTAGCTTGTGGGGTAAGTTAGGAGCAAAACTGCACTACAGATTTGAATGCTAGCAGTTGACTCATTGATTTTATTGAAAGATTGCACGTCACTGCCGTAACTGGATTGTTAATGGAAAATAACCAGCTTGCTGAATCATGGAAGACACTTTATTGCCTCCAGTCATGGCGTCATGTGAATACATAATGAACACACTAAGTTATGTTGACAGAGTGAAGGAACTGAAGGGCAAAGCTATAGGGAGCAGCTAAGAGCATATGAATAGCTCCACAGAGAAGGTACTCTGTGGAGGATACCAAGATGATGCCATATCCCAAGTCCCGAACCCTTCCAATCCGGCTTCCGTTCAAAGCACAGAAACCGCCCTACTGAAAATCACAAATGATATACTTCTCTCTGCTGATTCTGGCTTCCCCACCATCCTCATCGACCTCGGCGCCGCCTTCGACACTATCAACCACTCCATCCTCCTCTCACGTCTCCAGTACTCCCTTGGCATAACTGGCACTGCCCTCTCCTGGTTCACCTCATATCTCTCAGACCGACATCAATTCATTGCAATAAACAACTGTAAATCCTTTACCTCCCCATCACCCACGGTGTCCCCCAAGGTTCCGCGCTTGGTCCCCTCCTCTTCATCATTCACATCCTTCCCCTTGGACAAATCATCCGTCGTCATGGTCTCAACTTCCACTGCTACGCTGACGACACCCAACTCTACTTCTCCACCAAGACATCACCTCCGTCACCCACTCCACTCTCACCACCTGTCTCACTGATATAAAATCATGGATGCAAGAGAACTTTCTCAAACTCAACTGCAATACATCTGAAATACTCATCATCGGCCCCAACTCCCTCACCCGTTCAGCCCAGCCCTTCTCCCTCAACATTGATGGCTCCATCGTCGCAACCTCGGTATCATCCTCGACCCCACCCTCTCTTTTCTACCCCACATCACCAAAACTGCCTTCTTTCACCTCAGGGACATTGCACGCCTCCGACCCTCCCTGCAACATGGATTTATGTCGGGGAAGTGGACGGAGGCACTAAGCCACAGTTTACCAGTAGATGTCATATTCCTGGACTACGCAAAAGCCTTCGACACAGTCCCGCACGAACGCCTACTTGCACAGCTTTCCTCCTTCGGCATCCGAGATAATATTCTACAAGTACAGTACATTTACCCCCTCAAGAGAGTTTTCCACTAAGTACAGGATGGTTCCCCGAGAAAACCTCAGTTTTCAAAAGCTTTTAAACCTAAAAGTAATATGTAATTTTGTCTGCATGGATGGGCTACCGGACACATTTGGCTGAACTGCCTTATGAAAACTACACTTTAGACTTTGGTGCACTGCAGGGGTCAGGGAGCAGAAGAAGGTTAGCAGAGCAAGGTGAGGCTAATATGACAACTTGAACCGCTGTGCTCTGCCCGGACCCGAGGCTTTGCTTGGGCAGGACGAGATATAGCTCATATAAACTCAAGTATCTAAATATCTAGTCGAAGAAAGGGAGCGACGCACGATACTGAAATCCATTCTCTCACGACTTCTACATGAGGGTTAGGGTTAAGCTGTGGTCAGACCCACCTCAAAAAAAAAAGTTCTTGGCAGGCCCAGTGTTTCCATAAGTCAAGTTTAATTTGATATCACCTGACACCTAAATTGAGTGTCACCTACCAAAAGCAGTCGCTCAAAACAAAACAGGCAGCATACCGACCACAGCTTCAGAACAGTGTTAAAGACAAGCATCCGCAAGAGCGTGATTTAGAGTGTCGTTTGATTCCAGAAGCTAAAAGTAGTTTTAGTAATGAGGCTTCAACCTCACACGGTTGCGGTGTTCCTCTGTCATTTGGTAAATTTGAAAACTGTCTCTAAATAGATGGAGGGTGGTTGTTCTTTCTGATCAAAGATTGGAATATGTAAAGCCCAGGAAAACTTTTCAAACCCAAAATATTTGTAAATGTTTCTATCATATGGAATGTGACAATCTTATTGTCTATGTCCTGTCTCATGCTCAGCATGCCAGCTGAAGGTTTTTCCGTCTTTTAGTGTCAAAAACGGACATTATTTTTGACTGAAAGGGGGGATAACTTAATGTGACTTTCAATATCAATGACAGATTAATCACCAGTCCCATTGCCACATTGTTCCGACTCACAATTCCATAAAAGAGCTCAAAAGAGGACTTCCAGCAACTACAGTCTGCCATTCATATATATATATATGCTCATCGTTGATGTGGGAATTATTACCACCACATTTAACTTCATTGAGAGGAAGTCTTGAGAAAAGAATCATCTTGTAAAATACTGCTGTTTACATTCCCCCCTGGAACGAGCGGCGGGCATGTCTGTTTCTTATCCCAGCGACCATAGCTATCCTCCCTTTTTAGTAAACACCCACCCGGCCAGAAGTTTACATTCATGAAGAACAAAATGAGCCGCCATCTAGTGATGTCAGACACAACTGTGATAGGCCCTACTAACTGATTGAAGATCTCTTGGTCTTTTTATGTGTGTCTGATCCAATTGTCTATCCTGATTCTTGATACCTTTACCATAATTAGAGTTACAGTCTCACCACGCTTCACCCCGATTGGTTTAAATCATGCCGAGTAGGATATGGGACCATGGTCACAGTAAATGACAATCTCGTCATCCAAGACAGAAATGGAATCAAAACCAGCCATCAGGATTGACGAGAGGGAGGGAGAATAAGAGTATGAATCTTACAAGAGAGGTGAGAGAAGTGGGGAGGAGGGATCTGGAAGGAGGGGGTCGTAAAGTATTGGAAAAGAAAGGAGGGGAGAGTTGAGAAAAGCTTTTGAGAGGAGGAACAGAAAGGAGGGCGGGGAGAGTGTAGGAAGAAGAAAAAAGTGATGGAAACAGAAAACGTGGGAGCTGTGAGAACGTCAGGCAGACGGAGCAGTGAGTGATGCAAAAGGGTGGGATGGAATTTGCTGAAAGTAAGAGCCAAGGCAAATGTGCAGCTGTCAAGAACTTTTGTTCTCTTTTAAAAAACTGCGACTTGCTTCGACACACAGAGCAGTGGTTGAGAAACGTAAGTCACAGAGGAAAAGGAAAAGGGAGAGCAAGGAATAAATAGCAAAAGGAAAATGACCAAACAGAATGAGACAGGCCAGAAGAAATGAGACCCAGAGAAGGCAAAGTGGAGATCAGAAAGTTCGGTTACACATGGAGCAAGCTAGAACTGGGGAGGGCAATGTGGGGGACATTATGCGTCAAGTCAAAATGTGAAAAGAACAAGACGGCAGAGAGGAAACTAAAGGAAACCGGGAAGAGAAAGAGGCAAGGAGGAGAGGAAGTAATAGTATTTTTTCAGTGCACCATGTATCCCTCACCCTCCCTGTGGACCCATGGGCCTGCGCACATGTCAGCACACCAGTGCGCATATGTTTCTACTATTACATGATAGGCTGTGGAGGAAATATAGGAAAAGAGTATCTGTGTGTGCATTGGGAGGGGGAAGAGAGAGAAGGGGGTGGAGTAATACTGACAAAGCTGCCATTCCAACAATGAGCTCCACCTTCTCCTAGTGTATCTGAAGTTTTCCAGTCACGGCTCAGGAGCCCCGCCCTGTCCCACCTCCTCCCTCCCTATTGCTTTTTCTCTTACTGAACAATGACAGTATTACCTCAGACACAACACACACACCAGCAGCATTATCTCCTTTTCTGCTTTAGATAATGACCGCAGACTTCCCCCTGTCCACACCTAAACATGGTTTGAAAGAACACGTCTCTATTTTGACACCCATTTGATAATTTAGGCGAAATGTTTCACACGTCACTGAGCTCGAGTGAAACGTGCATGGGTATCACCCTTCACACATCATCACACATTAACAGTGTGATCCTGGGGTGAGGACAGCATGGTGATGTCATGACATGAAAGACAGCCTGGTATGTTGCCTCTGTGTCGTCTGCATGTCAGTCCTATGATGCTGACGCTTGGCAGAGCGCCGTTGTGGTTGCGGAAAGGAAAGGGGCTCACCAAGGTGCTGCTGTGATGTCACCCCATGAGGTCATCTTTGAGGTTTAACAGCGGTTAAAATGCATGCAAAACTCATCGTAATCGCAAACTCAAGGTTTGATTTCCCCTCTCATTTCCTATTTCGCCTTTCACCTCTCGATTATCAAATATGGTAAGTTATGTTTGGCATATTAAGTTATGTTAAAGAGACTGACTTTTGGCATACAGCAGTTATTTTGGTCGGTGGTAATTATGGCATGAATGTTGAAATGTGGTGTAACAATTGCACAAGCAGAAAATCACAAAGTCAGTAAACCGTCACACCTAATGCGAGTTGTACAATATCTATCTAAAGTGTGCAAACATTCACTACTAAAATCTAGCTCACTGCAGAAAAAGTAAGTGAGACGACAAATGTGCTCAGCCTGCTTTCCAAAATTGCATTGTCTCAAGTTAAGTTAAGTTAAACCTGCAATGATCTATTTTTTGGTAATTTTAGAGTAGCGGAAACAGACTTATTACTATCTTTTATGTTAATATATGGAAATCTTTTTTAGCAAAAAGTTTATTTACACGTCCAGCAGACAAGACACATTTGGAGTTTCTGGCTGTTTGGTGCTGGGCAGACACAATGGGCTTTTTCCAGCGGTAAGAGACAAAAGCAGGCCGTAAAACCAAAACATTGAGCTATAAGACACTAAAATGCAGCGCTAGGAACTGCTTCAGTAAGGTGATAATGTCTTTTGATCCATTGTTAATATGAAGATGAGCAGAAGTTATGGTTATGGTGCCCTCTTATGTTATCTTACTTGATCTCATCTAATCTTATGATTTGTTTATGTTGAATAATTAACAGCAGCTTGTCTTTAAACTGGGGAAGCACATCCTTTAATGGTTGAATACCCGACAGGCATCGAAAAGGAAATACTTTGTAACATCCACTCACGGCAGATGGGCCTGTCAAACAAACTGTGTGTGGGGACTGAATGTATATGGAAGGTAGAAACAAAAAAGACAGAAAGCAAGAGAAGGAAAATCCTACAGCTAATGAGTTTATATTGTCACACTTTAGCATGAGTGTGCAAATGTACATGTTTATATGAATGCATAAGCACAAAGAGCATTTGTCTGTGCTTTCAAAATTCACGGGCTATAAACATACCGCGTGTGTGTGTGTGTGTGTGTGTGTGTGTGTGTGTGTGTGTGTGTGTGTGTGTGTGTGTGTGTGTGTGTGTGTGGTAGGGGGTGGGTAGAGTGACAGACGGACTTTAAATTTAGCTAGTGCTTTGTATAGACAGACCATCCTGAATAAATCTGAGCTGACCCGTCTTTCTCTTATTATCTCTCCATGTCGGTCTTTCATCAGAGAACCACCACGCACAGGTGGCACTGAGTGTTAATATTAGTCGTAGTATACAGGGCTTGTCTGATTTGGGATTGTTACCAGGGATGTCATGGCAGTGGGATCTCTGCGTGGTGAATCTTTATCAAATAAATATGGTCTTGATGGTAATGTTTCTAGGTCTGATTTAAAAAAAAAAAAAAAAGAAACATTGTCACGACCCGGCTCTTGAGCGATGAAAAGAACGGGAGACACACGGGTTTTTAAACGGAAAGGGGTACATTTATTACTCAACAAACGAGGATCTTAAATACCCCTGGGAGACTGGCCAGGTGCTCCCAATTGTGCCGATAGGCTCCGCCTACAAGAGACTCAGACAAGCAAAAGGGAAGGTCCACAGCAGGCCCTGCCTAAAGCAAGAGGCCGTCAAACATATATACGATATATAAATTATTGAAAATGTTCACATTAAAAAAGTATGAAACCAAGCGTAAAAATCAGCCACGCTAGGAATTCATTGAGGCTGTACTTCGGCACAGTTAGACGCTAACATCTGCATGCTAACATATGAAAGCGATGCTAGCGTGCTGACGTCTAGACTACCATGTTCAGTTGTTCAGTCACGTGACACTTTTGTCACTCGCTAGTGCCTTGAGTCTTCGTGAGTCAAGTTAACGTCAACCACGACTAAATCTACGTGGTTTTGTTTCCAAACCTAACTCCCTGTAAGGCGGAAGTTTATTTTGAAAAGACACTGTATGTACATGTAACGAGTGGGAACTGACACGTCGTCCCTGCCTTGTCCAAAACTGACGCTACAGGGTTGCCTCGAGTGTATAGTTTGAAGCTCAGGGCCCTGACCAGGAGACATTATTTGACAAATTTAGTGTATTGGTGGTTAGATATGTCAGTCTGCATCAAAGTGGTGGGCTGACCCATACTGCTAGAGCCAACGCCGCGTGGCAAAAAACAAATAAACAGATGTAATGTAAAATGTAATGCTCATTATGCCATCGGAAAGCTGTTCACACCAGCTGGCTGACAAGTCCTGTAAGTACACCAAGTTCTCAGTCTGTAAAACAGCAGTCATAGCAGGCATAATCACAAGGTGATTTAAGTGGTGGTGAAGCAGACAGTACAGACTGACCATAGCACAGTGAGTCAGTCAAAAAGACAGCTGCATATAAAATGACACCCAGCTGTTTTTCACAATGTACAATAATTGATTAAAATGTTTTCCTCTCCTGCCCGTTTCAGCTATTCAGGCCAATTATTCTTTTCGTTACTCATTGTATATGATTCATAAGAAAACACTCATTTCTATAAATGGTATAAACTGGACCTTGTTGAGGCAGACGCTTGAGTCATATTGCTGCACTTTCTCTTGGCACACTCTCTGCGCCCGCCTTTAAAGGAATAGTTGATTCTTGCCAAGAGTTAAATGAGTAGATCAATACCACTCAATGAAACGTGTTAATCAGAAAGCCTTGGAGGAGCTGGAAGGCAGATTATTTTTTACTTTTAGAGAGCGCAATGTTTGTCGTTTACCCCTGCTTCCAATCTTTGTGCTGCCGACTGCTGCTTTATATTTAGTGTACGGGTATGAGAGTGGTATTGATCTTCTCGTCTAACTCCCGGCAAGAAAGTGATTCTAATGCGATTCTTTTAGGTTTCTAGTCTGGCGGTAATTACTTCCAGCTCTCTCTGTTCTCACATTTACAATGTTATGTGCCACATCATTCTTCGATCTTTCCAAACAGAATAAAATGTTGGCTCTATCCATCCCATTCGGGGCTAACCATAACTAACCTCAATTAAAATAGAGGACAATGGAAGGCAGTAGAGTTAGGTGGAGGAAATCGCCTCAGCAAGAACAACAACATTTGATGACCCTTCAGAATTTATTGTTGCCACTGGCGTTCTACGCCATTTGTGAAGATCTGTACAAGTCATGCCATTCTGTTGGGACTGCCGAAAGACAATCATCTCGCCTCTCTAGCTAAAGCAAATCATATTTTGATCCTTTATTGATAGTTACAAGAGTCCGATTTATGTTAAGAAACTCTTTCACCGACAACCAGTTCAATTACAAAAAGTCTAAAAAAGACAGTGGTTACGATGATGTGATGCCAGACATGTGGTTTTCCACATAAAAATATTGGACCAAGAGAACAACAATAAGCCAGTTGGCCATTGTTTTGTAATTCCTTGCTGCTCTGAATGACTATTTCGATGCCTTATTGATTCACGCTAGCTCTATCCCCCGCTGCTTCAATCTGCCTCAGCTCGAGACTTTGGCTTTGCTCATTGCTCTCGCATAAGTAGAAACATTGCTGTTGGCTATTTCAAGGCGTTTGTAGACCTCTTCAAATCAACGCTATTGACCTAACAGTTTGTTTCCATCAAGAGAACACCAAATGATTATGCGGTGGAAGAATCGGGATGCATTCCTCCACCAAAGGTCCAGATGGTCGCACAATCAATGCCAGCGTGTGCTGCAAGTTTCTGGCAGGCATGGTAGCTCACAGTCTTTGGCTCCATGTCTTTTGATGGCTACCCGCCTGCCAATATGGTCGAAAAGAAACCAGTTCCCCGAGTTCAAGCCGAGTTCGGTATTACGTCACCATTGTCCAGTTTGGTTCCGAAGAATGTCCACACCACTCCACTGGAATTTCAGTGTGCCTGTGGGTCAGTCGATGCAACATGTGTCAATGAACCACATAATGTACAGTATAAGCTTTTCTAATGGTGCAACCAGGATCTTTGCACCGCTTGCCAGCTCTAACTGAAGCATCATAACCCAACTCCTGTCCAACTAGAATTAAAACCTATACAGGTCATATACAATCTGAATGTTTCTAAGAATAAATTGAACATCCTAAACTCCTTGGACAAGAACTAATTACACTCAATCCCAGCAGTGTTTGGTGTTCATTCAGCACAAAAAAAAAAACCGGGCTCTCCAATTTTTGCAGATACATTTTGAAAGGCTGGACGTCATCTACAAGTGTCAGAGGCCACATGTGAGAATCATAATTGCTCCAAAACTGTCAATGTCATCCAGCCCATAATGTGATGCAGGTGGATGTCTGCAAAACTGTGAGGTGGTTGGCGAGCGCCACAAGAACACTTGTCGTTCTGTCTCCTGTTTACCCTCCAACACTTAGATCTCATGTTGCTAATCACTTACAGAAGTCTGGGCTTCTGGGAGGTACACAACTGTGTGTATATTGTGCAGGGACACAGCAAATATGTGCATTCTCTGATGGGACAAGGTTATGAGAGCAGATTTATCATCCAAAGGGCAGTCGCTGAGGTGGACCAGGCCCACCAGCACAAGTGTGTTGAACACATGCGAAAATAAGGTTATAGGTAAAAACCACGCACATCACTAAATTTCCCACCAGAGCAGCATGTCTTTCCAGAAAAATGTCGTGGTTGCTGATGATAATAAACAGACCCTGCCGTGGACAGTTACACTACCCTTTCTTTCTTCCAAAGAAATAGCATCTATAAATGAACCTCCATTCTCCTTCCTTTGGCATGACAGGGGCTGCTATAGAGGTACTTATTAACAGTTAATATAAATATTTCACCCTTATTGCCAGACAAGATCATCAATATTGGATAAGCCTGCAAAATCAATCCAAATTATATTCAATGGGTTTGTTTTTCACAGAATTGTCTGTTTAAATTGTTCCTTTCGACAATACCTGTGCATAGCACCTCTGGTTAAGGTATGGTTAGAGGTAGTTGTGTGGAAAAGGATGTCAGCAAAACTACATGCCACGTTGGACTCGATGGCCTCCTCCCTTCATGCCGTCAATTTAATGCAGCTCATTCCGTTACCAGCCAATTCCACTGAGGTGTGCCAAGAATCACCTGAGGCACTGATTTGTGCCAGAGAAGATGATCTGTCTGTCTGTCTACGAACATGTTGAATAAAGAGTGCTATTTCATTGTAGTTATAATAAAGGAAGTATTAGTTGTTGACAGCTTAAATTCTTAGACACTATACGTGTTTTACACTTCTATTTGAGTCATCCGCCTTTCATTTTGACAGTACGCTCCATGGCACTCTGTTAATTCCTTTATCCTCTAAAAGCCGATCTATCCAGTGTGTTCTGAAATCACAAAATCCCCTCATCTGTGGGAGAAAGCGGTGAAAGGCAAAGACGGCAAACTACAACAGAACCGACCGCAGAAAATGTTATGTCATTGTTTAATTCACTTAGCTCATTATTTCTTGCACATTACAGAGACACACTTTGTCTGCCTGGTCCTTTTTAACGGGTTTATGGGTGTATGTTTTTCTCAGTGGGTTGTAGAGCTTAATAACTGCCAGCAGCTACCAGTTGAGAAGACAAACCTCCATGGTCCCTTCCCTTCTTAGTCTCTACCCCCGTTCTTCCCTCTGGCCTCCTTCCCTTCTTTTAATTTTCTCAAGCTTCTGGAAAGTGCTACCTCACCCTTTCTATAAACTTTCAACTACCGTACAATGCTCTTTTCTGTGCCTTGTCGAAATCATTACCACCGTCGTGAATTATTTTGAGAGGAAGAAAATCAATTAGAGCATCCAGGTATGTATCTGATGAAAAGTGCAATCTGTGTCTCTCTTCCACACACACACACACACACACACACACACACACACACACACACACACACACACACACACACACACACACACACACACACAAATATACGCTCACGCATCTAACATCTGCTTGGAATGTGGTGGGGGCCAGTGCGGCGAAGAGGATGGAAAATGGCGTGAGAGAAGGCAAGGGAGGGGGAAGAGAGAGGGGAGGGGGGGGGGAACACGAAGGGGATCAGTGAAAGAAGAATATGAATGGAAGGGGAAAAAAAGAGAAAACCAGTGGGCACAAAGTCTGTAAATCTAGAGATGATGGTCTAAAAACAGAAGATCTAGAATAAGCCTCATCCGAGCCCTGCACACATGCCCCGAGAGAGCAGCAGGCATCACTAACACACACTTCAAAGAGCAGAGCTCAGGCAGGCCAGGAACAGTCTAGACACGCTCTTCCCATCACACCATCCAGTTCCCCTCTGTTCATTTTGGCCTCTCTCCAGTTTATTTTTTATTTTTTTTCCATCTATTTGCCCTCCTCTGACTTTGTGAATGCTTTTTGACAACAGAGAATTCTATTTATGTGCTCTTTTTGGTGCTCATACGCCTCAGGGAACAAGCCTCTTCAGCCATGCTGGCAGCCCTGTGAGGCTGTCCTGAGGTGATCCCGCGCTTCGAGCTGAATTACTAACGTGCTGATTATAAGCAGGTATAGCCCAATGTTTACAATTGTCACCAGCTTAGTTCAGAGTCTTAGCAATTAGCATGCTAACATTTGCTAATCTGCACAAAAGTGACAAAGTGCCTCGGCTGTTGGGAATGTTAGTGTCAAAATAACAAATTTAAACTTTGACCTGATTCGTCGGGGCTGGGACTTCATATTTTAGTTTCATGGGAGTTCATACAATTGTATTCGAAGTTATACTCAAAAACTCAAATGTCAACCTCATAGTGGCGCTAGCGGTAAATGTCAAAGGATCACGACGGTCATCTTGTACCTGCTGGTGGCACCAAGAATATAATTTGTCCCAGTGGCACACTGTGGTACTGCAACAAATAACATGACATCTGTATAAAACTGTTGACATGCCCAGCTTCAAACATGTACAATTGCTGCTCTTTGTTTTATGACTTTTGAACTATCAAGGTAAAATTTGTATAACTTTCAGTCTTTAGGATGCAGCCCATGATTTCATGGCAATATTAAAGAAGTTATGACTGGGACATTAGCATAGAGTCACCCTGCTAGCATGACTAAAGAAAATGGAAAATGAAATGTCCATCGGATGAGTAGCTCCTAGTGAATAGCAGGAAAGTCCCCCCTCCCTCCCTACATCTCCTCCCTCCTTCCCTCATCGGTGGTTCCAGTCATCAGGGACGAGGTCTGAATGGGAGCACTGGACTGAATCAAGGTTAGCCACTGAGCAGACAGTAGGCAGAATCGTCCACCGAACACCACAGACATGCTTCAGGATAGTTGTGTCTCCATTATGTGTCGATCAGCATTTCAACATGCACAGTTTGTCTCGCCTGTGGAGCAAACGACTTAATCCTGTGCCAGTCTGTTTTAGTCTGGAGTTATACGAGAGGAAAATCTTTACAGACGTTTTCTGTTCATTCAGAGTTTCGTGGTCTGGCTTTGCGAGTGTGTCATCAGCCACATGAAACAGCCAGCACACTGGGATTTCTGACGTACCCCCTGGTGCAGCTCTTTCTTCAGACCGTCATGACCTGTGGCTGTCTGCATATTTCCGGCATTGTCTGTGCCCATCTGTGTTTTAACAAAGACGCCAAAACGTATGTTTTTTTTCCCCACTTCTTCACATCTTCCATGTTCACCAAAATGTATCCCCCCGAGACCCCCCAAACTCTCTCCTCCTGTTTATCTTTTTTTCCAACTGTGTGCATTCACCAGCAGACATCTGGATTTCAACTGCAGACCATTGCATGGTAACAGCTCCAGCCTGTATGATCTTACGGAGAGAAGTGGCAAGTAGCAGCCATAAACTGACAGACATCCAAGGAGTGGCACTACTGTAACAGGCATGTAATGAATGGGCAAATTGTGCCCCTTTCAAATGCGCTTTGATTAAAAAAAAAGTTGATTTTCAAACTTACTACAGTAATAAATTCACAATGAGAAGTCACCGCTCTTCAGCGAGTCCCCTCTCCAGACAGTGTTTATCAAAACCAATGAGCACTTTGGCATGGATTGCAGTGTTAAGATTTTCCATGGGAGAGCTGCCAAACCTCAATGAGATGTTTGTGATGAATCCCTTTCGATGGAAAGTGTATTTAAACAGGGTTGAGCAGGAAGATTACCAGTAAGATGAGCGATGGAACAGTTGTGTATGTATGTATTGTATATGTGTGTGCGTGCAGTTCACAGAGGAGCAGGGATGCTTGTATAAACATGCGTATATTCCCAGAAATCCATTACTCGTTCTGTGTAAAGCCTTGAAGTAAAGCAGGGGGAGGGGAAGATTGGTGAATTCAAATTAAGTCAGTGTAGTTGCTGCCCGCTTGCAGCTCCTCCTGGCTGTTATTGCGTCTCTTTAATACGCTCATCCACGCATACAATAAACATGGTTCTCTCAGCCAGCAGAAAGGAGGACTGAGGTGAGAAGGATTCGTCCCCGAGGCTTAAAACACCACGGGGAAATAGTTTGAATGTCTGAGACGGGTGCTCCTGGAATTCAGAAAGGCCCATTAACTTCAGCACTTCACGACCGTATTACACAGGGTGGGTCTTTTTCGTGTGGAATAACATCTGCTGGGCAGATCTGGGGTGGGATTAGGATGAGAGGAAGGCCGTCCATCAGTCATTGATCTCTGACCTTTGTATCTTTTTTTCTAGCAATGAATCTTACGATAGCAGGGAAAAGTCAAAGTCCCTTCTTTTGGCGAGAAAGATAAGAAAAAGACAAATATCTCTTTTCGAAGAGGTGACTGCTTTGTTTCTGTGTGAGTTTGAATCCAAACCCTCAGATTGGCCTTCTTTGTTCGTGAGGTTACTGAGCAAATGGCATCATGACCAGTTAAGGGAAAAAAAGATGACCACAGAGTGCTTGAGTCAGCACTCTCACTGTTTCCATTTCCTGAATATCTCAATATGCTTCATGCATATAATATCTGATGCAACTCTTGAGTAAAAGGTTGAACTCTAAGATATGGTTTGGAATGACAAACTACACCTGGCTTTGACATGTGATCTGTATCTGGATAAGGAAAAACGCACGTTAATGTCAGGCCGTTGTGGCTCAAGAGAAAAAGACACGGGATCCCCAAAGTCCATGTGATACATCCTCATGGAACCATGAATGTATGTACAAAATGTTGCGTGCATTCATCTAGCATGTTGAGATATTTCGCTGTTTTAACAGACTCTTTTAACTCGCTGGTGGCGCTAGAGTCAGAAGATTACTAAAGTTAGGATTCACTCTCTGGGGACAACCAGACCAAATGTGAGGGCATCCAATAGCTGTCAAGACATTTGAATAGAAAACATGGATGGTGCTCAGTTAAAAATCAGGGGATCACCAAAGACATGGAGAATTCATCCTCTGGTTAACATGCACTTTAAACATGTCAACTTGTATTTTTTCGCATATACAAGGACTGCAAGGTGTTTGTGCAGGTGTTGACTAAATGGCCAATTTACATAAAATATATCAAGTTGTTTAGAAACAGTTAGCTTATTAGCACCACTCCAAGCATGTTTTCCACGTGGGTTAGATCTCCCCACAAAAGTCGTCTTCTGCAAACTTTGACTGATTAATTTAGCATTTATGAGGGATTGTAATTGCATCTGCTTTATCATCTGGTTGGCCATCTGGGAATCTCTCAGAACATCCAAAAATCATCAAAGCTACAACAAACCCATCAGAAACTGAGATACGATTACAAAATTTGATCCAGACTTTGGGAAAACCCCTTCTTACCACAAGTGACATCGCTAATGTTTCAACATCACCACTTCAGACATGCAATGTGGGCATTTTGCTCTGAACTGAGACCCACCCAAACAGACTCCAGCTGGCCTGCGCTCTATCTCCACTGTTCAACTCTCTGATTAGCATATCCTGCTGGCTCTTAATTATTACAGCATGTGTGTGACGTTTAATTTATGACATCAGCTCTCCAAAAGACTACAACACATACAGAGAGGGACAGAAAGCAGCAGGACCAATATGTGAGCCAAGAACAGGGGCTGCATGCCACATGTGAGACCAAGGTAACGTATTGAGTGGTTGGTTGCCTGCAGAGTAGCGTGTACAGTCAGCCCAGGGTCAAGGAGCAGTCCGAACTGTTTCTGAGCTGCTGACTCATTCATTCAGTCATTGGGTTCATTTTGATTACATACAAGTGATGCAAAACACTTCCCTCAAAGGCACAGTGACAGGTGGTCACAAAACGCATGACAAGAATTCTATTGGTTCGATTTCTTTCAAGTAGGTGTAACGATTGTTAATCTTTTCTATCATAAACGTATAACACAACCACTCAACATTTACTGACACTTGTAAGACACCAAATCAGTGGTGAAAAAAGACAGGAACCTAATTTCCTATAATTACACACAGCAGCCAAAGAATGAGCCCGAGGGATATATCCTGCCACAAAAAAGAAATAAACCTAAAACATTATCGGCAACCAGATGCATGCACACAAGGATCTTAAACTTTTGGCTAGATTCTTCATACCCTTCTTCAGGATCTCACACAGCAGATGCGCTCTCATTTTAATATATGGAGATGTCTTTACAGGCATGTTTCTCAGCTGCGTTTCCTGCTCGTAGGCGCAACTTTAAGTGTATTAGGCTTTAAATCTATTGTTTCAACGACACACATGTAAACGTGAGGTTGACGCTCAATAAAAAAAGCATGGGATAACTGTGTCTCTGGCCATGGACAGACGCATAGATGCACACGCACAGACTCACTCGCGCGCACACGTGGCCAATGTCCTTATATCCTGGTGGGGATAATAATAAATGATTTTTTAATCAGGAAATGTATCCATAAGCATCAGATGAAACGGATCACATCTGGAGCGCAAACGTTGTGCTGCGGTTTGACCAATTTGTTTCTATTTCACTTGCGTCTCATTTTATATTTTCTCCTCGTTTTCTCTTCACTTTGATTGAAAACATTTTGTGAGTTCTCTTCACAAGAAGACTTCATTCACTGTAAACTGTGAACTGTAAACAGTTTACAGTGTGTCCTGGCAGCAGGAAACACAACATGTCATGCCGGATGAAATCATGGTGAAAATAAACAAACTAACAAAAAAACAATTCCAAACAGAAATTCTTGAACCTTAAATTTTGATCGAGGTAAAGAAGCACAGTGCATTTTTTAGGGACTGCTTAGATCTTAAAGTTAGCTGCCAGACAGGAACATGTTTATCCAAAAAACAACTTTTTCCCAACTTGCTAATTTAACCACATATACATGATGGAAAAATGAAAAATACTAAGCTGCGCGCATGAAATTCATAGAAATCACGGTTGGGTGAGAAAACATGTGATTCAACAAGCCGTTCAGATTGAGCTCCCCTTCCTTTGTGACATGCAGACTCATTAGAATATACCACAACCACGGCTTGACAACTATTTTTGTAAAGGTGCGCCATATTTTTCAGTCCAGAATGGGCTTTTTCAGTAAGGGGTCTTAAAGAGACAGGCGGAGGGACAAACAGTATGGGAAAAATTAAGTGGTTTTTTTTAAACATTAAATTATCTAAACATGTTCCAGTAAAAGCATAAAACACAAGTGTGAACCTGAAAATGAGCATGACATGTCACCTTTAAACATTTAGTGATGATTTCAGACCACCAATTTTATTCAGTTAAAGTTCAAAACAAGTTTTATGTGCTGAACATTTTCACCATAGGGAGTACACCCCAGGTTCAAGGGAGAGGTATTTCTCCAGAGCACAAACATGCAGGCCGCGGGAGCACTGCCAATTGGGGATTTGCACTCAATTGATGACTGGCAGCTGGTGAGTTCATGACAACGTGTCAAGTGTGTGTGTGTGTGTGTGTGTGTGTGTGTGGAATGGAGATGTGGTTGCATCCACCAACGTGTACGAGTGTGTGAGTCGCCATGCTTTTATGGTCCAACCTGATGTATTACTCTCCTGCGAGCAGAACGCTGCTGAACACTTTCACATCTGCACAAGTATTATGCACTCTTATAATATTTATCTGAGCCCAGTTCTAACTAAAGGCCAATGGAAACTCTCTCTGTCCTAAAACACTCATATCATCATCTTTAAAACAAACACCAGAAGTAGGGGGTGTTTTCTGTGAGTTCATTTTTTGTCTGTATAGGTGCCTTTACCCCCACAATGGATAAGCAAACGTCACTGCCTGTCTGCGTGGAAATAGAAAAGGCCTCATATTTCCCCCCCCAATGAAAATATGAAATATTCTATTCGAGTGTGTGACGGCCCTCTCTTAGCAGGCCCCTCCCTCCAGGAGCCTGATGGGTGGAGTCAGGTCATTCGGGAGATTCAGCCACCTGGTCTGGCTGCGTGGCTATCACAGAGATTTAGCTCACCTGATCACTTTAGGCTGGTCTGCCAGTCTTTCTCTCTCTTCTGGCTTCCACCCCTTCCACTTTTAGTTTACCATTACACTTATTTATCTTCTGGACTTCTTTTTAGTTACAACCTGTGGACTCTCCTCCTTCGTCCAGCCTTGAGCCTGGTTGCGATAACTTGGTGATGGACCACACAGGAGTGTAATAGGTCTGCCTTCATTCACAATCAAACTGGGTTTCAAATAAGGTTGGAAAAATAAAACGCACAAACTGCATGATGTTGTAGACCATTAAAACTTTACTCATGGTTTATTGTGGCTGGATTTATTTTTCCTTATTTCTGTATTTGTTTTATGTGACTCCAACCACAGTGCTGCCTGCCTCATGGTTGAGTCGACGTGGTCCACAAGCAGACCGTGTAGACGCAACCATGACGTGACGGTTGAGGCGACACGGCACCGTACACTGGCCCCATTTGAGAGTTTCAAAAGGTTGAGCAAATGTCAGCAAACACTTCAATATGTTGTATTCATCAAGTCAGTCGGTGCTGCCAAGTTGTCCATTTCGTTCAACAGAAAGTTCAAATCACTGCGGAACTGTACTTCGACGAGAGGGAGATCCTAAAGCCGTGAGTGTTGCCCACACAATGGCTGTTGGCTCGTTCAAGAGGCAGCAGGCCCCCCCGTAAATGATGACCCTGACCTTAAGGTGTTCCTTTTGAATACGGGAACAATTTCTAAATCCTGCAAGCGGAGAATGTGGAAAGCTTGTGAACTAATGACATACTGAGATGCCCATGTTATGTAATGCTGTACAACTTGGGAGCACTACTTTGTAATCAACACATGCGTTAGAGAACTGCTGTAGAGAGGCAATAGCAGAAGTTGATACCGTACTTTAGTAGTAATATTATCAACATATGATTTGAAGAAATCTGACCTATTTTTTTATTACATTTTTGGGGTATTTGCATTATGAAGGAGAAAGAAGGGAATGATATCAATTTTTTGAATTTTTAAATAGATCCGTTTATATTTGGAAAGTTGTGTCTCATCGACATACAGTATAAGCTGAAGAGTAACAATACACAGAGTCTGCAGCCACTTTAGCAACATGGTGCTTCCGGTCAGCATACATGCTCTCAAGGCTGAACACAATCTGGTGTTTCAGGTGTAATATGTACTGTGGTCACCGTCTGAGGTTAGCGTGCTGGCATGCTATTATTTGTTGATGAGCACTAAACACACAGCACAGCTGAGGTTGATGAATGCCATTCGTTTTGCAGGTATGTTAACCAAAGGCTAAGACATTGAGGGATGAACGGCGATATCATCACCCTCTCAACCTGTTTGCATCACATTTCATGGCAATCCATCCAAAAGTTGTTGGGATATTTCAGTCCAAAGCGGTGGACTGACCAATCGTTCGTGCCATACCGAGTGCCTCGCTGCTAGAATAGCTGACTCCGGATCACTCATCACGTTAACGTTAAGTCAATTGTTACTTTGATTTTGGTTGTTTCAGTGCAGTTCTGAGCTGGTCACAGTTTGTAAAACATATTCTTGGCGAACTGCTACGGCGTAACCTTTTTGAGTGGGATGAAATGGAAAATGGTCTGAAGAAGTGAGTGGAATATGAACTGGTCTACATTTTTCAGATCCTCCAGCACTGACTTTGGCCTTATAACAGAAATATGCTTATTACCACTTTCAGAGATTTCAGTTTAGTAAACAGCTTGGAGTCTGGCGGCAGTCAAATTAACCACCAATGACTCCACTGAGGAAACACGCATTTGAAGCATTTTTTTATTTTTTATAAATGTTGTGACATTTTACTCAAAATATCCTCACATCTAAGGTAGTCGGTGCAAAAGACACAAACGTGGTCCTTCTTCTTGAGAAAACTGATTGGAAACAACGAAATGATATAATCTTAAATCAGCTGTTCTACTTTTACAAGAGTGATGTCCTTTTGTATTTAAAAAAAATACCACACCATACTATCGCACCTGTATTAAAATGAACACTTCAAACCTCAATGGACACAGACTAGCAACTTGTTTGCACAGTGTCACTCTTCAGACCTTTGCAATAATGTCACGAGCCGCCTTCAGTGAGAGAAGAACATAAAGAGTGGGTCTTGTTAAAACACATGGGTATGAACTGCCTTCCATAATTACAGTCACCACTTCAAACAGCCGACAGGGCGGAGCTGGGCTCGCAGGGCTGGGGAAGGAGACATGGTTAGTTAATTCCTTAGACGACAGGCGACAACGCTGGCACTTTTATTCCTGCTGCTTTGGTCGAGGCGTTTCATTTTAGGTCTCTTCGCTGGAGAGGTGATACAGCAGTTTACAAAAAAGAAAAGATTTGCCTTCAAAATGCACTGTAATGTTTTATATGGATGTTTGTCATATGGGGAAACCTTTGCAATTGTATGTGAGATTGGCCTCTTTACATTGTTATAACATGTGTGATTTAGTCAGTCAAGACATAACGCACTTCACAGCAGTACATTCATGATGCTAGACAACCCTCATCTAATTAACTTCTACATCAAAGCCAGTGTCATGACTCAAAGTGTAATTTGTTCAAGTCTTCCCCCCCCCACACTGAAGAAGAAAACACGTAAAGGCTTGCTCTTTCTTTCTCTCACCATCTTCTTGATTTGATCTAGCTTCTTGTTTTTGGCAACTCTGTGACTTCTTGTTCATCGGTCCTTAAGCACTTCATGTGTCAGAAAACATTAAACGTTCACTAATCTACAAATCATCTACAAATGACACATGATCATGATTTAAAAACTTAATTTGTGGTGAAAATCCAAGAACACACCCATGTATTTATTTGACATATACAATATGCAATATCTTGACCTGTGATACAATGGTGAAAGATGCCCTTTGTTGTTTCAATGGTATATTGTTAAGACATCCAAAGTGTTTCAACAGTGCTCATTTTAGATAATCATTCCTATTTCAGTCACCCGCTCAAATATTAGCACTCCAAAAACATACTGTGCCTCTTCTACAAATACAAATCTAGACTGTAGGTAGCATTTTCAGTGAAGGGGGAAAAAAAGGATTGTCCCTACATCCTGTGGGGATAAATGGTGCTGAACTAATGAGTGTGTTGAAGTACAGATCAAACAAGACAGCGTGGGTTTCAAACTCACAAGTCCCTTCCTAAGAACACCAATGCAACGGTTTCATAAAACATCACCATGAGCCACAATTGTTTAAGAAGAAAAAATGAATTCAAGCAATTGCCTGTGGTGATATTTTATAAATACATGCGAATTTTGAAGCTTTTACGTGTCTAAAAAAAAGGTGGTCGCTAACAAGCACTTCATGTAATTTTGCTGACTAGTCTGCGTTTTCAGCCTTGCGTATACTCTCACTCATGCAACGTGGCGTAGATAGCTTATAGCCTAGCGTTAGCTTTTTACCTCTGAAGATTGCATTGACGCTTCAAAAAGCCGAACACGTCTGCAAGCTGAGTGAGTTTTCACACTTAAAAGTGGCGGTAAGTAACCATGGTCCGTCATAATAGAGTGCACTTGGGCCAGTTGTAGCTACCTTACACCACTGCTGTAACTTGTCTCTTTATGCAAACTTTGTTACGTCAATTGTTCTCGTATTTCTGCTTTAATGTGAAACTTTTATGCTGCCATCAAGGCCAGGACTCCTTTGGAAAAAAAGATTTAAAATCTCAATGGGACTAGCCTGATAAAGTAAAGGTAAAATAAATATGTAACAGGCACTAGCTTAACAATGAGAAACAACTGGCTGACGATTGTTATCAGGGAGTTCTCGGAACACTTTTATGAAGACTGTAAGCAGATGTAAGCAGATGTTCTGCATTTCTTGAACAGCACAAGATGGATCAAGCTCTGTATTGTTAAAACAGGAAGAAGGTCACGGCCCCACTGAACTCAAGGATCATGGAGAACACAAGAGGTTGCCTTTGCCACATGCCACCAAACTCATCGATGCTCTCTTACAAAAGCACGTTGTCTCTGCAACCTTTTGAGGATTAGAGCAACAGTTCACTGTTGGCACAAAGGTAATGCTCCCTGATCCTCCCTGCTTCAAGCTTATTTTTGCAGGACTTCCAGTACAAGGCCGTGCATGCATGCTTGTCATGTTGTGTTTAGTATAGTTAATACTCATTGATTGATTCATGCCTGCCATCAATATTTTTGGCCTGCGTATTTGTAGAAGAGGAAATCTGTGCTTGCAAATATTTTCCAACACAACATGTGGATGAGCTGCAGCGGGGAGCGTGAGCAGACAGGTGCAACTGACTCCTTAAACACCAGTGTGTTTTTCTTCTCTGATGACAGACCTTGCTTTGTCATTATTCCAAGTGTATATCTAACCGTAAAAATATATATTTTTTCTCTTTCTAGACTTAACAGTCAGGTCTGCTAACACTGCAAAGTTTCCCTGCAGTGTGTTTAGGGAGGTGTGCCATAATACAATCTGGCACAGGATGGAGTCACCCACATTGAGGAATGGAAAATATGGTGCACTGCCATGAAGCACCGAGCCAAACAGGCTTTAACAATGCATAACGTCACCACTGTCCATCTGACAGGGAAGGCTTTGCGGGTTTATTTTATTTTCAAAAGATTCTACTACTTTCTTCAATATTAGAAAAACTATTTTTTACACCGTTTTTAATATATTCATTCTGCAAAGTCTTGATAATCTAATAACGCAACACTACAAATTGAGAAAAAAAGATCTGCAAAGTAATCTGGATATTGCACATTTGTGTTTCAGATGGCTGTCTGACTTAATTCTTTGATTGTGGTTTGAAATACAAAACTGCCGCGTCAACTCACGCTGTCCTTTTTCTATTTTTTTTCTCAAAGAGAAAGTCAGCTATTGGGTTTGCCCCTTTTTACACTCGCCTTCTTTATTGCTTCTATGCCAAAGAGCAAACAACACAAGGGACGGAAACATGCAGATTCACACTGCGAAACGGTATTTCAAGTATACCTTTTGTTCCTGCCAGATTCTTGATCTTCAGCACAACATCCTACATTGTGAAATGAAAGTCTAATCTCTGTTTGAAGCTGCCAGGAGCTGCTCAGTGCCAGGACTCACGATTTATCTGGTCTTTTGTAGTACTGTATTTGAGTTTCCTCCTTCCTCCTCTATAATCTATCATTAAAGTGACACCACAGAATCAACTTCATTCTGTAATTCATCTCCATCACAACTCTAGAGAGCTATATTTTGATGTAGGGTATGTGTTTGGGAAATGATTGAAAAGGTCATAAAAGACTGCAAGAAATCGCAAAGTTTAAATGTGCAATTTAACTTTTTTAAAGTTTACGAGTTCTTGACAAATGAAATGCTTCGATTTACAGGGAACCTGAGGAGGAAGAGGACCTGTAGATGCAAGCTGCTGTTTGTGTTGTCTCTTCTTTACAATCTTGCCAATAAAGATGTGCAAGTAAAATCCTCCATAGATTTTAAGACGCTAATGTCCAATTAAAACCTTAAAAAACACCATTCTAACATGCTAAAATGCAGGCATTTGTTTCAAGTCAAGAACTTCAACAGAAAATAGTTATGATGGCAGCAGCACAATTTTAAGTATTCAAAGAATGTGTCTTGTCGGCTTTTCCATGGTGGCCGACCTGGATCGGGTTGCACCAACTTTTTAATCAATTTGTATTCAAAACCAGGTCTCGTATAAACAGGAAGTACAATGTAGCCATGGCGTTGGTAAGTTGGCTGACAACTTGCGCAATGTTTACATTTTGGCAAATTGGCACCGTTAAATATTGAGTAAGTATGACGAAATAGCTAATGCCTGTTTGCACAGTACCCATGAATATACAGACAACTGGATTACTTTGATATTGAAGAAAACCTAAAAATGCCAGTTCTGCCATTCTAAGAAGTGTCTTTTTTCACCCTAGATTTGCAAAAACTCTTGCGAGACACGTGGCCCGGCAACCTATCCTAACGTTAACCAATTGAGGTCAATGCCTAACCTCAACTATCTCACCAGGGTTTCCCAAATCGAGGGTTACCATGGACAGCTGTGCGAATATTCCAACAAGTCTTTACATAAGACTAAGACAATTTGTGTGCAACCGGTTTTAATTTAGTGATCTCCCTTCACTAAACACTTATGTTATAACTAAGTTTGAACCTGGAAAGAGCTGATTCAAACTGTTCCTGGTGTGTGTGTATGTGCCGAGAAAACTGGAATTTCTCCGATGAGTCCAATCATCTGTAGGTGTTGCTTTAACAGTGGACAATAATAATGATGGATTGAAGAAGGTTCTCTCTTATCTTCAAGTGTCGGGCTGGACAAAGAGAATGGCTCTCATCGTAGTAGCCCCCCATTCGTAATTCATCTCTCTGTTTCACTGTGTATCTTTTGTCTCGCATGGACTTATTTAGTGTAAGAATGTTCTGTCCGAAAGTCCTCAAATGAGACATAACCACCAATGGTCCAGCCTCATGAAACACCATGTTTCTGGTTAGAAGAGAGTTTAAGGGAGCGAGTGGAAGCCTTGTACAGGAGTAGTTAAAGAGCTTTGAGATTAGTGTGGTGTAGGTATAAAGCCACGCTAAATACAGGGCGCAGGCCATAATTTAAACCATATATCTGACCAAGTAACCATTATATGGCAAAGTGGTCCGTTCAGAAGGGCTGGTGTATTCGTGATGTAAATATCCTCTCCCCTTTTTGAGGACAAGCTCGTCATGTGGTATAATTTAATCAAACATTTAACGCCTTTTAAAAAACCAACAGACTGTAAACACATGGTAACAGGGGTGACCCGAGGTGAAACTGCTGCGAAGGCAGAAGGTTGATATGCTTCGACGTGATCGTGCAGCACAAATAGTTGAAGCTTCTACTGATGACATCTGACAAGGGTTTGCAGGTGTGTGCTTTTCTTTTTGCTGTCTGTCAATGTTGCCGCTTGTCTGATTCTTACACAAGGGCCTTTTGAGATATGGACCAGTCGTGTTAGAGTAGGTCTCTTCGTTAACTCTATGCTCCAAAGCTTAGAGTTTTTAAGATGGTCCAAGTTAACACCTCAGAATGTGACTGGGAGTCAGATGTGGCCACAATATCGTGCTGTTTTGTTTATTGCGCTATAAAGCCAACTTTTACTGGGAAGTTAATGGAAGTCGGCCCCCCACTGGAACAGCCATATGACAGCTTATAAAAGACAGCTGCCATATTTGGCCGTTCTTGAGACAATGTTCTTCAGTGTAGATCATATTTGACAGTAGCGATATGTTTTTTTTTTTGTAATTAGGTCATATATGAGCTGCTTTTCCAAAGTTGTGACTATTCTCACTATATAAAAGACCACAGTGATATCTCACATTGTACTTGATCACCGCTTCAATGACGTTGGTTAGTTGATGAACTAGAGTTCCCTTTACATTTTTGTAACAAGAGTATAATATTTCATGCTGAAATTGGATCTTCCGAAGGTACACAAATCTGATTTGGGAGTTGTACTTTCTCAAATATAATAAAATACAAATTTTGAAGGGAGAATTTCACAGTAGCAAGTACACGGGAGGTACACTTTTTCTGGCACCTGGAAAAAAAAATGTGTTCAGTTAAAGCCAACTGGTACATCCTGTAACACCTGATTAATCAAACACAACTACTGTTTTCACGTGGAGTTTAGTGTTCATTATTTTCTTTAGTTGAGCATGGCCAATGACCAAACGCTGGGCTTTCTTGCCAGAGCACAACTTGTATTGCAGGTGCGCTTCAGTTGTCCATTGGGAGTCAAGGTTACTCATCCTCCAGCCTGAGTGCTGCAGGAATGAGTCGGCTTTTGTTGCACATCCGGTTCCCTCATCTCAAAGTCATGGGTTCATTCTAAGGTCTGTGGTTATTACGACTTTGAGAGATTTTGAAATGATGTTCTACGATATAAAATACATCAATGGAAATCCCCGAATGAATTTCAGAGCTTTACGTGTCTTAAAAAAGGGGGGTTGCATCGCGCCGACTAGTCCGGCTTGTATACTCGCACTCATGCGACCGCGATGTAGTTCGTTTATAGCCTAACGTTAGTTTCCAATTGCATTTCAAGTGTAAATTGGTGTTCGTTTATGATTATCTTGCTGGTCTTCTGGGCCAAACAAGATACGACAGCCGTGCAGAACTTGACTGGCAAAGTACCGAAAACCAACGGACATGCAGTGAACCTTGGGCTTCTGGGAGCCTCTGTGGGTCCACCAGTTACCCAGTTTGGTGTTTTTTAAATAATAAAGTTAGTAATATTCAACAATAATTTTTGAAACAACATGACTGGTTACATGAAATAAATACAAAATCTTAACTTTTCAGTAATAGATCATCAATAGAATACTGGCCCAAACCTATATGTGGAGGTACAGACTGGGTTAAGCGATGCCCACCTGTTGATACCAAATGTCCCCCACACTCCCAGGCTATTAGATCCAGATTAAAGAATCCCAACAACACAGAACAAAAGTTATTAATCTGTATGCCTTTTTCCTTCATCATTTGTCTCAGGAGCAGCTTTTTTCCCGCTCTGACTCTACTCCTCTGGAAATAGCGGACTCCTTGTAAAAGGATTCAGAGCGCAAGAATTGTAGGCGTGAACAACTTTCCCCTCAACTTTCCCTCCCCACCCACGGCCAATAACAGGACCGGCTCTAATGTATGGACTCCTCTGATTTGCCCGGGTTTCCTGTCCGCGGAGTGAGTGACAGCCTAGGAGGGGGGGGGGGGGGCGGTGGGAGAGACTTTTTTCTTTTTTTCCCTTCTCTGTGTTGCCCCGTTGGACTTGAAGGGGGGGATCTACGTGACGACCGAACGAGTGGGCAACACTTCTGAACGGAGGCGCAGCGGTGCAGGACAGTTCAGAAACGCAGCGCGGAGAGGAGCAGTGCGGGAGAGACGGCGCCCATCCGTCAACTAGCTGGATGAACGCACACCAACAAACCCTTATGGCTGCTTGAGAAATAACGATACACCCCCCCTCCCCCTTTTTTCTCTCTTTCTCTGGGACTTTTGGCTTTTTTTTAGTTTTGTCCTGGCCAGAAGCTGTTGCAAGTGTAATTAGTTGCTCCAAGTTGAAAAGGAAAAAGGTGAATCCACTTGCCGTGGACGTCTCTGGCGGTCATGGATACCCATATAAGGTGGAAAGTTAAACGGAGGATAAGGGACGCCCAAATCACTTTAGCGGTGATTCTGCTTTTTGTCACATCGCAAGCAAGTTCAGGTAAGATGCGGCTGTGAGATCTGCGCGTGCAGTTTGGAGCTGCGCTGCAACAAAACAAAAAAAAAAAAGTTCTTCACTGTGATGACCGCCCCTCCTCCTAAACTCATCTTTGTGCATTTTTTGTAATATATGCAGCTTGGTCTGTTTGAAAACTATAGGACTTGTCAGTGTATCAAAAGACTCTTTTGAGAGAGGCTCATATTGGACTGGCCACTTATATTGCGTCTGGGGAACTGGCACTCCGCTGCAGTGAAGTTGTGCAAAAATGTTTTGCAAAAAAAACATCCAGCAGCTGATAAATATATAGATCTCGGCCATAGATAAGCTTAATGGCTTGTTGTGGCAAAGTTTGCATGCATAGGATAGTGAAAGGGTTAACTGCACACTATGTCCCTGAATTACAAATACAATGTATCTTTCAGATGTTACTTGAAGAAGATATCACATTTCTTTTTGGCATTTTGCAGACTCATCATTAAGCTGTAATTACAACTTTTCTGTAGAGCAGCTCAAAGTTTAAAAGTGCTTTATCTCTAGTTTTTTTGTTAACTGATGAGAGGTGTGAGCATAACTTTCATGAGAAGGAGGGGCTGCAGCTCATCTGGAGTGGTAGGGTGGAGCCGCCTTAAAGACTGACATCAGAACTACAGTTTGTGAAGCACAAGTGGCCTTTTACTTAGGCTCAAAACCCCCACATAGTTCATGAATTGCATTCTACAAATTCCCCACATGCTTCTCGGTAACAGTTATGTAACTAAGAGTGGGAAAAAATGAACGTAAAAGTTTAGCATGCCACTTAAATATCAGTTAAACCCAGTCTGCGAATAAGGCTGGAAGGAAGACGAGATGTCTTTTCTTTTATCATTAGACCCATCTGTGGTGCTGTTGCGTCCCATGGGTGCTCGGAGGTCACGCGGCGCTGTGGTAGTGGGTCCGGGGTCTGGCCTACATGTATTATTAGCACCTTCAAGACTGCCTGCCACGGTTGGTGGTCTGTTGTCTGCCGCGGGGCTCTGACACGGGGGCTTTGAGTTGAACAGGTGGTTTAGAAAGTGTCCAAGATTGTGCTGGTGGTGTGGACCAAGTCGGAGGCTCAGTCAGTCCACACTATTGAAAATGATTGTAATAAAAAGCAGATGCAGCTGAAGTGGCTTTACAAGCTCATATATGGGCTGTCCCGTTAAGCATATAAAGGATTTACTGCAGCCTGTTTATTTTCATGTTGCCTATAAACAATGATTGTTAACTGAACACAGCTTATGTCACTTTATAACCATTGCATCCATATCTGGGTCATTTTTAATGACGGAGGAGGAGATGGACTTGAGTTTTGGTGGGACATGAAAGAAATTGGGACTGAAACCATTTTGATGCTGCAAGCTGGATCTGATCAGCTCATAATTCCGATAGAGAGCCACCGCAGTCTTTTTAAGTGATCCTTAAGGGGTCTGGTGCAATTCCTGAAACCTGACATAGTGGGAAGTACTTGATGACTAGCAACATGCCACCTACATTTTGGCTTTATTTGACATGCAACTAACTCAGTTTTTTGCTTTAATACTCACCCTAATGTGGAATTATGATAAAATAATACATTTTGGTATGAGCCTTCCCCATACAAACGGTAATTGCAAACACTTAGCGAGTTTGTCAGCAGTAAAAGATTAATTTTGACTCAAGCCACATGACCTCTTAGCCTCAGGGAGGACCTACATTCAAGCTTGTAGAGGCCTGCCGAACTCACCAGCACTGCTTATCTGGGACTTGTCAACTCTACACACAGTATACTTGCATTCAAATGCAGGTATAGCAAAAATTATTTGTCGTATTATTGGGTATAATAAAACAGTAGACACAGTTTAGAGAGCTGCTGTTACATGTCTGTTAACTGTTTCATGTAATGATGCTTTTGTATAGTATGTAGTATATACTATAGCAGATTTTATAGTTTATAAAGCTGTATTCATGCTGGTGATGATTTTTTCAGGAAGCAGATCAATGTAAAGTTCAATGCGTTAGCAAACAGCGGCCTATTTCCAAATGCAGCTCTTTAGCTGAAGGGTCCCCCTGTGCTAAGTAGCTAACAAGTTGCTAATGTCTGTGTCCTGGCAGGTGTTGGGCAGCCAGGCAGGTGTAGGCTACGGTTGATGTACCTGAGCTTTTTCACGGAAAACAGCCTTCTGATTTATATTTTGTAACTTTAGCTCCAAGGTTGTACTGGTGTAATTAAAACGATAAGTCTGCAGTCCAATGTAGCTTAGCTCATTAGCCTGTTAAATGGTTAGCCTGCCTGAAATGATGTCGTATCATTTTACATCGGCCTACTGACAGACTGAGATGTACCTCCAGTGTTGCAGTACCTTCAACATGTATGAATAAAACATTTTTAGCACGCTACCAACTCGTTTGCAGTTAACAGCAACCTTAGGTTGAGGATCAGCGCAGTAAATGCAAGTCAAGGCTGAGTCATGGTCCCCAGTTCTTCACGGCGTTCATCTGTCCTTGGCATTGATAAGGAAACCTTACTTTTTATCCCATGTGACAAGTGGTATTAACAGGAGGCCGATAGGACATCGAGGTTAAGAATGAGAAGAGGGGTCAGAGTTCGAAGGTGAAGGCCGGAACTTTGGGACTGCTACTGCTGTCAGGTTTACAGTTTCATTGCCTGAAGAAAGGAATTCTTGCTGTTGAAGCTCCGCTGCTCCTTGTATCGGTAAATGCTCCGCGGAGTCTTGGAGTCTGACTCTTGCGCCGGCGGCCGTGTCGAAGGCATTATGCTTTCGGGTTATCCGTCCGTCCCGCTAACTTGAACACAGTCTTTCTCAGGAATGCCTGGAGGGAATTTCATGACGTCTCGCACAAAGCTCCACATGGGCTATAGGATGTACCCATCAGAATTTGGTCAAGGTGACTGAAACTCAATAATTAATACGCTAATTATGACAATTTCACACAAATATCTAATAGAATAAAATGATGGCGTGAGGACATTTTGGACAGACATGGAAGCAATCTGGCGGTAATTCTAATTAAGAATAGAATCTCTGCAACAATTTTCCTCTTGTTGGACTAAACGGCCCCATTGGCATCTTCAGCCTGAGATGCAGAATTTAAACTGATTTAGATGCTTTGTCTTTCTTGTTTTTAGCTAGTTGATGTTTCCAGATGTCTGACTGAATAACATCCATTTATATGTAATAGACACCCTGGCCTCCTAGTGGGGGACCTCAGTTGCTTTGTAGTTTAAAGATCGACATAACCGCTGTGGACCAAATATACCTTATTCTCCAAGTGGTTTCCTTTGTGTTTTTTGCTGAGTTGCTTTTTCTACTTAGTTTCCTCGATCAATGAACTCTTTTCAGAAATCGTAGAAAATCAGTTTTGACTCTTTGCGCCGTGGTTTGTCATCATTAATTAACCAAAAGTTTTTTTTATCTGTAACAAACATCCACGCAGGACCAGAACCTATACCCGTGTAGAGCACTTTGGTCATCAAACATACTGAAATAACATTCTTTGAATGCCTTGTGCAAATGAAAACAAGGATGGATTTTGGCCAAAGCTACTGATGCTAATAGAGAGCAGTTATGAAAGGACCACTATGCTAAGAAATAAGGAAATGTGGTCATAATTCAAGAATCAAGCTATATATTTAGTAGGAGTTGGCATTTCTTTTACCCGTATGGACAGTTGAAAGGAATGAACAGAATAAGGCCTTGCTGTTTTACTGAGCGCCTTAACATCTGGATTCGATAAGTTCCATTGTGCTGTCTGCTAAGCCCTCCAAAAAACCCCGAAAAAATGTCTTCCAGATGTTTTCCTTCCATTCTTGGTGGAACAGGGGACCATGAAAAAAATATACTGTTGCATTTTTAAAAGAAAATACACCGTTCTGTGCTGGTTTTAGAGAAAAGTCCAAATCGAATGGGGCCTAACATCTGCAGCCTTATGGCAGCGTGCCTCCACATCCAAGGCCATTAAAAGGTTCTTTTTGTTAAGCCAGCCAACTTTATGACGGGGTTAAAGGTTGAATACAGCTGGCCGGCAGCTTTTCTTCATTAGTGTCTTTGTATCTGGATGGCTCTTCTTCTAAAGGAATTCATATGGATAAGTAAATTGTGCCTTTTTGTCAGTGTGTGTAAAGTGATTCATGAGGCCAATTAAAAGTCTATATAGGTGATTGAATCCATGTCAAATTGAACAAATTGCATAACTTCCGGTGTGCTTCGTTTGTAAATGTTACAGCTGGTTGTCCTGAAAGATGCTATAGAGCTAAGGTCATTCAAATTTTGTAAATGTCAGTCGCATTTATGTGACGGAACCAAAGGAAGAAGATACAGTTGCACGCTTGCTTTTCATTTGTCTGATTGGCTTTTGTTGAGAGATGTCAAAATCAAACTTAAAGATCAGATGCGGACACACATGTGCCTCTGAGTCATCGCCTATAGCTACATGGCAGCCATGAGTCTCGAGACACTGACATCACCCGCTCCCATCAGTAATCGTGTAACTGTACTTTTTCCTGGGGTGTCAGCGTGTCGTTAAATACTCTCCTTTAAGTGGCAATCCTGAGGTCATGTCCGACTCAATCAGATAAGTTGCGGTGAGAAAAAGTGGCTTCTTGTGTGCGCCTATTGCCGTGGCGCTGAGGAAGGAATCTGAGTGAGCTGGACTGTGGAGAAAAGCAGTGACCCTGCAACTGCATGAGCCACTTCAGCCTGTAAATGCGCGCTTTGTGGAAAGGTCTCTGTAAATCAGCTCTAATGCCTGAAAACAACATGGGAGATAAAACAAAATGTGCAGGGCGAGTTTTTGACCCCGTGTCAGTGTTAAGGAGATCCTTTGTGCAGCACAAATAGTGCATTATTAGCCATATCCTGGATAGTATATCACTTATTCCTTTCCAGACTAATTAAGGGTCAAATAATTGTTTCGAATTGCTCAATGGTCCTCTGTACTCATGACACGGCGTGCTTGATTTGAAGCCAGATGCAGATGGTTTTCTCTTTAGGTGATGCTGGCCCAAAGCAAGAAACTGCTAGAAAAACCCGGGCAGATCATTTGTTCCCTGAGAAAAGGGGAAGAAAATGGAGGCACTTGTGTTTGAAAAGTCAACGCAAACACATCAGTGTAAATGTTGGATGTGCTACCTCATGATGCAACTCCCACTCCTGGATTTGATTTTTTTAAAGAATGCTTTGTTGCAGCATGCAGTGCATGGCAGAGTGAAAGGCTCACAAGCTGAGTGTTCACTTCAGCTGGGGAACAGTGCTTTTCTCTGTAATGGGGTATTATAATCATTGAGCATGGAAAGCAATGTATGACTCATCCTTTCCAAACCCATTCCCCCCTTCCCCAGCCCGAGCTTAGCCACAGCCTTGTAGGAATACTGAGTGTAAGCATTTCTTTCCTACTTGGGGAAATACAAAGGTTTCTGGTCACTCCAGAAACTTCACTGTTGTCAGATGTATTCTATTTTTACTTTACTGGGTGATGAAATAAACATCAAGCCATTAAATCGGCATTAACTCAAGCCTCAGAGTTTCTGATTATTCAGCAGTACTTTGTAATTATTTGGTTTTGTCGTAACAAAGGACCAATCTTGAGTTTCACCGCAAGCTGAAGGAAACGTGTCAGACAAATAGAGAAAGCTGAAAGTGTTTGAGCAACACCGTTACCTAGAAATTACAGTCACATAGTACTAATTTGCATGACTAAATTGAATGAATGTGTCTAAAGATGAATATATAAATGTTCACTGACAACATATTTTTGTTGACTTTACAACATCCGCTCTTGCGCTACAATCATAGCAATTAAAGCATGACAAACCTAAAGCTCCCAGAGTGTAGAAAGTGATATTTCCATGGAATATAAAGCATGTCTGTGCTATGTAAATACTGTGAAAATATCAAAACGCTCTATCCACGGACGATTACACACAACATGTTTTTTTGAAACCATGCCTTAAAGTAGCCGTTAGGACTTCCATAAGGTTGTGATGTCACACTTATACGATCACCAGGAGAAGAGCCGCTAAGCTCCGTGTCGTTGACACTCGCAGCGACAGCACAGATGCGGAAGAGAGGAAATGCTGCCCCATAAGAGCAGAGTGGACTTTTTCAGGAGGGGGGGGGGGGTGCTTAAAGAGACAGACGCTGAAACAGAGTGTTTCAGACAGAAGATGAATACAGGTATATTCAGACGGACAGTATGAGAAAAGTAAAGGTTTTTTTTTAAACATTAAAGCATGCAAACGTGTTCCATTAGAAACCCAAATATTATGTATGAACCTTAAAATGAGCGTGACATGTCCCCTTTAACTATGGTTACGTTTACACACTCGCAGCACGTGGTTAAGTTTAAGGAAATACTCAAAAATGTACTGTTACAAGTAACCGCCATCTTTTCCCACACTTAGCCAAAAGTCGATGTGCCAAAGGCTTGAACTTTGTATGCAAAACCCCCCCAAAACGCCAGGGAACATAACCCAGCTGATGATGACTTAGGTAAAGTAGGCTACTGTCAGTCTGGCAATTTATTGGCACAGTCACTTCTGTTCACCCACAGGGTTGATGTTGCTCAAGTTATCTCTCGTTAAAGTGTCAGCAGGAGATGAATTAACTGTTGAATTGTCTGTCAGTGCAACACCGGCAGATTATTTGGCACTACATGATATGGCAAACTTTCCTTACCCCAGGCTGCAAATACAGTATGTTGTTATTATCAGTGGGCGTTATTACCCCTTTCACAGAACAGTGCTTGATAACCTCTCAATGGTCCCTTTATTTTTCCATGTTTGTGTTGTCACTCTTTCAACCCCTCACTGAAGCTGTCGAGTGCTTTTGTATAACCTTTGCCCATCCTTTCTCTTTTAAACATTGTTTACATTGATTGCTTAAGAAGCATTTAACAGGCGCATTACAAGATTTTAATTAGGAGTTTGATTGTTTTAGTTGCAGGAAAAATATCCTTGTAAATCATTTTGGTGTTGCGTTGTCATCTACTCTTGTTGCTGTATGTTGTCCGTCTATTGATTACGTGGACTGGGTAAAAACATCTCACTCATGATGATGAAAGTGTTCCTTTTGTGAGTGTACGTTGCATATTTAGATTGATTCCCATCATTCTTCACCTCGGTGAAGTGGTGAAAATGGTGCCACTTAGCTTTTGAAAGGCCTTACTTGTGTGTCAGCGCAGGATAAAAAGGAAAAAAAGCTTCATTCTTGTGGAGGATTTCATATTTTTTAGATTCAGTGTCATTGTTTTGTGTCTATTGGTTGGGTGAGAGGAAATGGTGCTCTGAAGTCAGTGCTGCGGGGACCTATTTTATCATGCATTTCTCAGCAGTCATCCATCAAAACCATATCTGCTGTGGGAGAGACAGAATGGGGAAAAGATAAAATAGGCAGAGGGAAATAAAGTTGCTAATGGAGGCAAGAAAAATAAACTGAATGAAGCCGCCACAGCTGACAAAACTACAAAGGGTGGAATTAGAAGAAGAAGATATAAAAAGACCGTGATGAAGGCCATCACACATGCACCTCACACATAAACCAGTCATGCAGTTTCTTACTGTGAAATGAGCATTCAGAGGTGCACATTGGAATCTTGAGTCAGTTTTTCCATCTTACTCTGTGGTGGACGGCAGACAGTGAAGTAAACCATCTGGTATTCCCCCTGTTAAAGCAATAAGAGTCTGGCTAAAGCACGGAGAGTACAGAGTACACGAGAGAAGCTCTGGTCAAAAAACTCTCTGTTCTCTGGATCATCTTTCAGGACTGTGTGCTTGGGTTCTGTCAGTACGTCTGTGGATGTAGGGGTAGATACGCACGACTACATCTGCAGCTTCTGGGTGGATGTTTCGGTCTGTCTCTGCATGTGTTTCGGTCAGACTGCTTGTCATTTCTTTTGTTTCTAAATCTTGATTGGTGCTTCCTGTAATTTTGCAATCGGAGGCTGGGTTTAACCTTTGACTATCTCATTATGAATGAGTCAGAGTGGGTTGATCTTGACCAGACAAGTTAGGGCATTGCATGTATAAACTGAAAGCTCTCACTCTTCTCATTTCCTTCTTTGCCTCTTCCTCCCTTCCGCTGCTTTCATGTGCAGCTCTCAGCCCCGGTCACCGGGTCAGTGTCCTGAAAAGTCTGGACTGAAGCTGTCAGATAAAATGAAACTTAACGGATACTGGCTTGTGAGGTCACTTCACTTTACTCATGTCGGTGTAAACACTGTCCTCAGTTGCCTTTTGAGAGTTGCCACCTAAATTTGGATTTTTTTAGCTTTTAATGGAGCAGCTGTGCTTTTCCTGAACAGCACGGAATGTGGCAACAAGCTGGTAACGGGCAGGCAAAAGTAGAAAGGCGAGTCAATGAACTGACTCATGACTGTCAGTTACACAGCAATATCTATGTAAAGTTTGCCAACCAGACCACGTAAGGCTGTAGCAGCAAAACCCCTGTGTGTGTTGAATATAAATGAAACGTTTAATTTCTAAGAGAAAAAATGTGTTAATTCTACTTTAAGAATCATTTCTGAACTTTTCTCGTACAATATGCTGCACATGTTGGTGCAACTGAGTTTGATCCTCGCTGCGAAGCTTACGTGTGGAGGATCAGTGATTAAGTAAGCCGAGGCGCAGAGGTGTGCGAGATTGCTTAGCATCTTGCTGACTGAAATCTCACTCCGTTTTGTGCTGGCATTAGTTTACTCATGTGATGCATGTCTGCAGTAGAGTTGTGTGTGTGTTCTCCCACCGGATGTCCATGCAGTGTATATAATGCGTTCAATCTAGCAAGCGTTAATGCCCGCAGTGTGATTTCCAGGTCTGGTCACATGAAACCCAGAAGCAACAACTTAAGGTCAATGCTGATGGTTCTGTGTCTTGGGTTTTTGTTTGTTAAAGCACTCTTGGACCTGATATCTTGATGCTTTTAGTACTTTGTAGTAGCAGAGGAGGGACAAGTTAATGCACTTTCATGAGAATAAACAATAACCCTTAAGGGGGAAAGGATCAGAGGCATTATTTCACACTGTAGTGTTGAGTAGGCCTTGTTTCAGGATTTCAGGTTATGCTAAACCAAATAAGGCTGTATAGCTGCAAACCTTTGCTTGTGTTAAATTGAGCCAGAGCATTTTACTATTAACTCCACTAATAATTTACGAGAAGATGAATGTCTTACTTTGGTTACAGAGTATTGCTTTAAGTAATTCAAAGTCAGGGCCTTAATTGTAGCCAGCTGCATTCACAGTGAGGCTCCAGCTTCAATACAGTTGGCTTCAGTTTAAGTTTTAAAACAGAATCAGGTGAAATAAAAAATAATAATAAAATGTCTCACACCCTCCCCGTCTGTGATGCGCTCTAGGAGGGGGAAGTCTCTTTTTGGGCATTCTTGTTTTTGGCTGTGCTGGTCTCCAAGAGAGGCAGGGTCCTCTTTATGGCTGCTAATTACTCCTTGTCCTCAGCGCCAGGTCAAGCATGTGCCTGGAGAGTCAGGCCTCACTTCAGGAAGGGCTGGAGGAGGATAGGGGGGGGGGGGGGGGCAGGGAAAGAGGGAAGAATGTTAATCTCCCCCCCCCATGAAAAAGTCTTAATTCACTGGTCCGGCACCCCTCCTCCTGTCAAATGAAATGGTGCCGTCTGGAGTCACACAAGTGTTGTTGCAGAATGTGTGTATGTATGTGTGCATTTGTGGAAATTGAGGGTAGATGGATAGGTTAGGGGAATGGGATCCACCACAGTTTTGGCACCGAGCCGAGAGCCGGATTATGAATCTGGCACTCAAGCTACTGTTTAGAGAAGGAGAGAAAAAAGGTGGAAAGAAAGCGAAGTGAGGCTGGGAGGGGACGACATTTGCAAAACCACCCCCATGCCCACTTTTCTCTGTAACAGTCGGCTGTAAAACAGCTAGTGTCACCACACATTTTGAAATAATTCACAGATAAACTACGAGTACTTTTATGAATTCATTATCCTTCTACTCTGCTGCGACCTCATCCAGTCCACGTCTGACAAAACAAACCCATAAAAGGCTGAAGACAAAGTCAACCGCTCCTCTTTTGTCACCTCAAAGATACAGCGCTTTGCTCACTCGTTTGTTCAAGTTCTCACTGGCTTGAGAAGACCTACCTGTGGGAGTAGAAGTGGGAACTTTACACCTCATCCATTTAAGAGTTTACCTTTCAGAAAAAAAGAGATTTGAAGCATTTAAGACGAGGGTTTCACAGCAATATACACGGTTGAGTTGTGTAGAGTTTTATTTACTAAGTCTACGTGCAGTAATTGACAGTGTTACTTCTTCTCTTTTGCTTTGCTCCGTCACATGGAATTTAGTAAAAGCAGCAGAAAGGTGACGGCCGACCGGCAGAGAGCGAATGTACACAAGACCGTGTCATATAAACAGTTTGTGTGTACCCTGCCTCTTGGATGTGAGGGGCTGTGGTCAGAGGGGGAAAGTATTTTTAGCATCCGGTGCCAGAGGTGCTGGTCTCTCGAGGGATCTGCCATGCTAAGTGGGTAAACACCTCAGCTTAACAAGGTGGGACTCACACCCATAGGATGCGGTCGGGACAGCTTCCGCTGGAAGGTCGACTGCTGGTGACAGAAGTCCATGAATGAAGGTGTGCAAGGACATGTGAAAGATGGAGGGAAATCGAGCTGATGATGTTTGTGCCCGTCTGACAGTTCTTTTCTCTCTCTGAGAAAATGTCTCTTAGCATTAGGCGAGTCATGGGCTTCATCGGGGAAGACATTTGCTGCTCCCAGATGGGTTTCCGATCGGCCTATTATTTTGCAGTAGGCTTCTTGAGCGAGATCTATTATGCTATCCTTTCACCTTCCTCCTCGTTTCCTGTAAGCTGCTAATTGGCCCTCTCCACCTGGCTCACCTCCAGATGACCCAGAAGAGGCCCCTGTGGCCGCCTTCAGATCAATCACGGGATCTAAAAACCTGGGTGGAAAAAATAAATATAACGGATCTTGCATGAGGAAAAAGTACAATGGCAAATGGAAATGAGAAAGTGGAACGGTTTGACGATATGACGGGCTGATTGATGGAAGGAAAAGAGTGCTTATCAGGTTTGGAACGAGGGGCATCCCGATGACGATTGCTTCCTTCCCAAAAAGCGCTTGATCTTCATGGGATTAGTTTGTGTCAGTGTGGATTAGCAAAAGCAACAGTCCTCAACAGGGGTCGTGACACAGTTAGCATCGACTGGATGCTCTTTACAGACCCCCCCCCCCCCCTACTTTCCTCCCATTCTTTCCCTGTGGTGCTGAGCTGGCGGTTACTATGATGCAGTTATTGTTATTATGACAGCCATATTGTTTTGATGTTCTGTGAATGTAGGCTGCCATTGCCCAAAAGAACTAATTTGAATAATCGATCACGATTTGTGTGCTGTTGTCATCTGTAAAGTAATGAAATGGCTGTGGCTTGACGGGAACATCTAATCGCTCCACTGCCGGTGTTTATCTGTTGGTGTTCAGATGCTCAAGTGTGGGGACAGACTTGACAAATAGGTTTAAGAGCAAGACCAGCATTATGAGCACCTTTGCACACAAAGTGACACTGAAACTAGAGCTAATGTGCTTCCATGTTGACAGGATGATGTTGGAGTACTCTTACACCTCTATGAGTGTTACGATAATATGAGGTAAGATGTGAAGAGAAGGGCCTACGCAAGGTTGTGTCCATATAAGGAAATGGGGAAACTGTGGTAGGGAGAGACTACACGAAGATGAGATGGAGGGGAAAGGGAGGCTAAGGCTGGTCGGTTATAACAGACTAGCCCCACATGAACGCGATAAACCGTCGGCAGATCTTTACACTGTGGCTCGGGTGCAATGTGACGTATAAGCGCCATCATTTAGACAGTGGTCGTCGTGTTTAATTGTTCGACAATTAAGCTATTTCCGTGCCTTGTATGGGCTCCGTCTGTGCTACCGTCAGTGATCGATCGTTTTATTTCCCATGGGAATAATGTGCCGTTGGCTGTTGGCTGGTCAGAGGGAATTACTGCAGTGTCGACGCAGACTCGTGTGGCTTTTACAGGGAACATTTGCGGCTCTCTGACTAAAGGGCAACAACTGTGAGCTTTGCTTTTGGTCAACCATAGTCCTTGTTAAACATGTATTGAATAAAAACGCTTTAAGTGCCGGTTTATGCGTCACTTGCGTCTCTCATACTGGTGCCTGAGAAACCGTAACTGCCTGTGCCTGCCTCACTGACACTGATTTTGAATTTAAGGTCTTAAGGAATTTATAGTGAACGGAGTCCTTTGCTTTAGTGATGTATCTTCTGACATCTTCACTCAACTTTTCAGTTTGTCGTTGGCATTCACGCCCCTCATAGACAAACAATTGATAACGATGTAGGAGACATTTTTGATTCATGACAGATCAATTTGAGCATTTGTAACGGAACACTTTGTCATTCCGACAAATGATTACCCCGGTGCAGAGCGCTCAGAGAGGAGCTCATTAAATGAACGTCCTTCATCACCTCATGGTGAGTGATGGAACATTTTCTGGCCGGTGGGGGAGTTTCTGTCTGTCTTCATTATGAGCTGATGACAGACAAAGCTGTCTATTTGTTGGGACCCTTCACCTGCTTAGAGGCCCCATCGTCCTGTGGTATGCACTTCTAGGACTATCAATAAAGTTAACCATTTGGCATGCTTAAATGCCGGACTAGGTTGGTTTTGCAGCTGATGAGGTACTACGATCTGTGTGCAGAAAAACAATTCCAGCGTTTTTGGTTTGGATAACGGACTTCCTCCAAGACAGGAAGAGTGGGCTGGCTCAGGAGAGAGATAGAACGAGTGAGATGAGAACATCCTGATTGGGGAAATCACCACACACCAAATTGATGTAACTCAAATTCCACGGTTTCTCCTCCAAATGGTCTCCACAGACTTGTTTCAGACGCTTTATATTTATGTGTATAAAGTGTGTTTGTATCTTATTTCACTTGTTGACCAATCAAAAAAAGTGAGCCTACTCAATGACTGTCTGTGGGGCAAACTGAAGTTTTTATACATTTTACAAACTCTTGGTGTTGAATACTCTGTGGGCTCGCTTTAGTTGGGTCTTTGTCTTGTTGATTGCAACATGCAATCAGACGATGAGGAGGAAGTTGTTTTTTTCACCACCGTCACTGTACAGCTGTGGACGGTACACGTGCAGCCAGAGGCTTCTTAAATGGAGACCTCTGTTTGAGAATGTCCACTTTGTCCTCTTTTTTTTTTTTTAATTGATCTGCGCTGCACGTGAGCCATAATGACATCCAGCTGGAGGTTGTTGCAGAGTGACGCGGAGTGTACAAACACTCTCGCTCTGCCCATTCGTCTTTCCACCTTTCCACCTTTCCCAGCATCCCTTTCACTCTCAGATGGATGAGGCTATTGAACGTTTTTTTTCTTCTTTTTCCTCTGAACGGTGTGTGTGGTCTTTGTAGCCTGACACTGGGACTTCTGTACCTGTGTGTGTGTGTGTGTGTGTGTGTGTGTGTGTGTGTGTGTATATCGGTGTAATGTCCATGCTTTTATACTTGTCTGAGGGGTTGCCTTTGAAACTCCACATGCACATGACAACATAAAAATGCATCCAGCAGAATTCCACAGGATGCTTTTGTCTTTGTTGTATTTCTTAAAGAACTGTGGCATAAAATCCTTCTGCTGTTTGGTTAGCTTCCTCGCTTTAGTGTTTGCCCTCCTCTAAAACACCCTGACAGCTCCCATTCCTTATGTGACTGTCCCTATAGACACGACCCATTGTCCATTCTTTTCCAGACTTGATGCTAATGGGTTTCATCGTGTAGCTTGTTGTGTGCGCATCTGGCTGCAGGAACAGCTGTTTGTCCTGGGTGGTTTTGGCGTGCGAGGGTGCGGTCCAGGGTCAAACCCCATGTCACATTGTTCTGACCCAGCGTACTTCTGCGGTGGCCTGGTTACAGCCGGGACGACCGGCCTGTATGTGTGCTAATTGCATGGTTGTGGCCAAAGGGAGGCACTGGTAGGTTTAGCATCGCAGGGGAATGGATGGATGGAAGGACGGGTTTTTCATTCTGCAGCTGTAACCCATGATCATGGTGATCTATAAATGGGCTCATCTCTGTTTAGCGCCTAAATAGACAACTAAAACCTTTTCTGAACCACTACAGTGGGATCTCCTGCTGAGTAACTAAAGCATTTGAGTCAGCAAAAGACAGAAAATAGAGGTATTTGACAGACAAAAATTCTGGGCTTTCAGAGGGTTGTATCTATATATAACCAATGATATTTGGGCTGTAAATTTGGACACAATTTAAGTGCTTTTTTTTAAACCAATTAAAACATGACAATTAAATTGTTTTTCTCTTTGTGTCTCTTTCTCCTCCCTGCAGTGGAACCAGCAGACCTCTTGAAGATTTTAGATTTTCACAGTTCACCTGAGGGTGTTAAAAAAACGACGGGTTTCTGCTCACATCGGAGGTCAACACAAGGACCCGATGTGGCTTACAGAGTATCCAAAGACGCCCAACTCAGCGCCCCCACCAAACAGCTGTATCCAGGTGAGTGTCTGACTCAACACACACACACACACTACTCATTTTCTCTTTTAAACATTTTCTCTCCAGACTTCAAACAAACCAGGATCATTTTTTCCATTCTAACTAAACCAGGTTAATCACTATGGATGTTTGTTTTTTTTCCAAGATCTTGAACTTCTCTTACAAGTTGCCTTGCCATCTGGTTCGCTTTATGAACTTTTACCCCACACCACAGTAAACTGGGATTATAACATTTAAACGTGGCTGGAAAGCAATTTATATCTACCCCCACCTATAGCCTGTTCCTGTCCTTTCCCTCACGGCAGCAGTTTTATTTGCTTCTGTAACTTGATTATTTACGTCAACTCTTTGCTTCATGGGCTGTCAAGCAAGGTATGCCTGCTGTTTCATACTTCACTCCCCTGTCTCCCTCTTATTAGAAAGCATACTGTCTGTACACAGCCTTGGCTGTAAGCCTTGTACACGTAAAGAAATATGAGCACATCTGGACAATTCTGCGAACCGAGCTAGTCCTGCTGTTCTTTCACACTCGAATGATGAAGATAATTTAGGGATAGAAAAAGATAATGCACGCTAATTCCCCCCCTTTGAAAACACACAGCAGATGCATGAGAAATCCAGCCCTGTAATGTTTGATGTTGTAGGAGGAGCCTGACGAAGGAAAAGCAGTGAAAAGAGGGGAGGGAAGTCTGGGGTTCCACTTCTGCCTTGTTCTATTGTGCTGACGTGGCTTTGGGTTCCTGCTTTATGGTGCTCTGCAGTAGTACTTTCCTCTCTTTCCCTGCTTCTCTCCCTCCTTCCTTTTTTATTTTCCCTCAAGTGCCTTTCTATTTTCCCTCTTATCATTTCTCCGAGACCACCGCTGCCCGCTGTGTTTCCCCCCTTTGTGTTTCATCTAAACTTTGTCTGGTGAGACATGCTCGACTCCCTTTCTGTTTTATTTCACAGTCCAGAAATTCAAAACCATAAGTCTCTGACCTAGACTGCCGACTTCTGAAATTATTGTGATTGGATTTCCAAAAAAAGCAAAAAGCAAAACCTCTTCCTGTGAGCTAATCTTCCACGAAGCTTAGATTGGATGGCAGCCCGGCTCACGGTCTTTTTGAGATGTTGCATTGGCCTCAGCGGACCTTTGATCCACGTCGTGGCTCTTCTTTGGGGCTTACAGCAGAGTAAGAGAGCTCATGTGGCCTGCGTGCCCTATCATGCTCTCCAATCAAACAAATACCGCTCACTTTGAAGCTCCATGACAGCAGAGCCCATATGAGTCTGTTTAGATACACATGCTATAATTATACATGCTACAATGGATCATCCAAAATAACAGTCCACATAAAACAAACAGACTTAGAGGAGTTCACAACAGGCACCACGTAATCTCAAGGTGCAAACCGAATAACTAGCCGCCTGTGGCTTGACGAAGTCTAGTCGAAGCGTCTGTGACGTGATCCCTCTATTGTCTTGACATTAAGAAAATGTACAGCTAATATGTTCCAGAGGGCAGCTAAACGTGTGAGCTCATTTCATCCATCTCTTCTTTTTTCCTGTTAAGTAAGTTTGCTACTGAGTTGTGACTTTGGCCTGCATGAGGCCTTCGAGGTGCAAATTGCCCAAATTATCATCACAGCATCCTGCCTCCAAAAGGTTCGAAAAATGCCACATTTAGGAAACAAAGGCATGCAGACCTGCTCGTTTTGTTATAATGTTGGTAATAAAAACCACAGTGATTGAGAACACTCCAGCCCGTGACCCCATAACCACAGACGGTCTGTGACGATGTGTCGGGGGGAAAAACGAGCAAGTGCAGACATGCAGTCATTAGGCAAACATGTGGAAGGGATGATTCATTTGAAACTACTGAGCCACTGAAAACAGAAGAGTCCTGTCTTACCTTTACGATGTGACTGAGAAGTGAGGAAACAGGGCAATGAAGCCACCGGCCCTCTTTAACTTTTGCACCACACACTTCCCCATGTCTCAGTAGTCTGTCCTCGTCTAGCAACTCTTGCGAGAGTTGCATCTCCGATTGATCTGGCTGTTGACAAACAGAAAGACATATGATGCTGTAGCGCCAGGTCTCTGCCGTTGAACCCCCCCAAGAATAAATCTTAGACTATTCTCAAACTACAGAGCTTTAGTCGCATGATGTTATTTGGGCCCTGAGCTTGAAACACTTCCATCCCGAGTCCTACCTTTCCCCATTAGAGCCCTGTACATCAAAGACACACACATCCATCTTCCTCTCTTTCACTCTCTTTGTCCATGTTTCCCATCCTTTTTTGCACACCAGCAGACAGGTACACTTGTTGTCTCTGCAGCAATGTGCAATCCCACTGGAATGCTGCTTTTCTCATACAGAAGGAGGGATTTGGACACAGCGATGACTGAATGACCAATTACTGGACACAAGACTTTCTACCCCATTTACCTGCTTGTGTGCGCACTGACAGACGGTTTAGAGGATCAGTCAAAGTGCTGGCATAGCTCCTACCCCTCCCTGACGTTCTCAGAGAAGTTTGGTAGATTCCCAATGCCTCCAATGTAAAATTGGAGACGGGGTGGTAAACCACTCTCTCCGTCTCTTGTAACTTTCAAATAAGACCTCTCGCCATCAACCCAGAGAATAGTCCAAGAAAAATAAAAAACGAGTTATATCACACCTGAGACATATCAAAATAAAAAGCAACTTTAATTGGTTATTTAATCAGGAGGAAATTGGTGGGTCGTGCCTGGTTGGCTGGTCGCGATGTCTTGTCTTTGTGTCTCTGACTTTCCGGGACCTTTTGAGTCTGACACTGATGATGGTGCTGCCAGTGTAAACTCCCAGGACTTCTGGCACCACAGCCCTCCCATTCCCACCATGTCCTCTCACACACACACACACTAAATGAGGAATGAGGTATCGCTCATCTGGTGGCCTGAAGTAGCGGCTTGAGAGATACATTCCAGAGAAACCTGAGCGTTTCTGAATGACCCCCCCCCCACACACACACTTTGCTATGGGGTCCTGAGGAGAGAGTAAGCAGGAGAAAAGGTCACAGACACAAGAGATTGCTCTTATTTCCTCTTTTCGTCCTCAATTTTCTATTTTTCAACACAATTGCCTTCTTTCACCCTCCTCCTCTCAGATTGAGGTTCTCTCAGGGCATCTCGGTCCTCGTAGTGATGGCAGGGAGGACAGGCCACACTGCATAAACACAAACCCACAGATGAGAAACCCTGCTGCATGAATGCCACTTCAATTTAATTCAGAGGCAGTTTTATTCTCAATTTCAGCCCCGAGTGGTCTGAGTCATGTCTTTCTGCCCTGCACTCCCTCTTCTTCAGTGCCATTGTGTCTCTTTCAACCCACGGCTGACCCCCACAAACACAGTTGTCCTGAGCCAGCGCTGAGTCATTGGGTCTACTTTAATGCAAAATAACTGCCATTACCCAGGTGTGCTGAATCATGAATCCCACTTGATGGGCGATCTTGTTATTGTTAACATAGGTGATGCCCCCTAAACAAAATATAAAAGGGCAGGTGTTGTGCACATGCCCAAGAATTGGAGAGATGCCACCAAGAAAAGGCTGTAGCGAGAAGAACTTCAGCAGTAGTGAAATTGAGGTACTGTTAAAGAAACTTAAAGAAATTAAACATGCTCTCGACCACTCATACAAGTTTCCATTACCTAAAAGAAGAGTAAAAATAAGGAAACATTGGTGAATCCTAGAAACCATTGGGTACCAACAGAATAAGAACAAATCGTGGATACGAATATCTTATACCTCTTCCTGCACGAGGCCCATTGTCTCTGCGACAGACATGGCTGATCCAACAGGATGTAGTGACAATCTGTCCTTTCATCAACTTTTCCCGTCGTCCTAAATTCATAAATTTCCGCCCGCTCAAGTCTTTCTCTCACCAAACTCATCCATACGATGGTGTTTGAAGGGTCTCTTCCTCTTCTCTCTTACACCATCCTGTCGAAGCATCTGTCAATTAAAGCAGTCTTTCTCATATGATGCCAAGCTGAATTCCTGAGGGAGCGCACTGCCAAGGCATGCGCTCCCTCCGCATGATGCGATTTGATGCCTGCCATTAATGAAAGGAGGAATCATAGAAAAAATGGAGGAAGACAAACAGACTCCCAGATGCTGACTGGGTGAAAGACAAAAGAAAAGAGAGAACAGAATGAATGCATGGCGGTGCTTCCATTTACTTTCTTCTTTCTTTTTCCACTATCTCTTATGGTTCCCTTTGAGACGCCACTCATTGGCTAGTCACTCCGATTTCGCATTTTCCAGCCTGTCTCCTATGATTCTGAGAAAATGGTGGCAGAGTAAGGGGGTTTAATGGCTGCACGAGGTGCTACAAAACCACCGCAGCCGCAAACCCTGCCTCTCTTTTCCGGCCGTCTGGAAATCTCCGCTCTGCACATACCGCACAGCAAAGATCTGCTACTGGAATCCAAGTGGTTTCTTTGCTTATGGTAAATATAATCCAGATATCTGGGTTTCTCTTAACAATAGTGGTTTCAACGAAGTCAGATTGGCTTTTTTCTCAAACTAAAAGATCAGACAGCCTCAAGCGTGGTCTGATCTCGACATTAGCGAGCAACAGTCTCCCCGGGTGGCTGGAGAGGCCGCCCTCTTTCTGGGGTCCTCAGAACACCCCACGAAGGGAATCTGTTTGGCAGATGTGCCCCACACTTTAGCAAAATGGAGGAAATAGTTGAGGCTGCACAGTGGAACAGTTGGAAGCAAACCCGTCTTTTTCTAATGTCTGTTTCTGCACTTTTTACGTGTTTGAATACCAAAGTATTACTGGTATTTCCATACTTACCGGTATGTGCCTTTAACTCTGTCTCCTGTAAGTTTATTTTACTCCCATTCACTCATCTCCAACCTTTCTTTGGAGCACTTCAGTGTCTGTTAGACCGATCAGCTGTGGGAGAAGAGAGACGAGCGGAAAAGGAGGGGTTTGAAGGATAGTTCGACGAAGTCTCCCAGGATCACATGCTTTTGTCATTATGCTTCTCATCCTGTGCTGCGCTGGAAATGCTCCACTTTGCACTTCTAACTTTTTGTTTTTTCTCCCCCTTCTGACCGGCCTCTAGTCTGCCAGCCATCTCTTTCAGATTAATCCTATCCTGTTACATTTTGGAGACTCCACAAATTGTTGGCGCTTCCTTTCGGTGCTCAAAGCCCATCCTTTTCAATTCTTCCATTGTAAACTGTTTTTGTAACATTTGTAACATCTTTCCATTTGAAGTAAAACAATTATAATTTACATATTCCCTCTTAACACCGAAGAGCACAGCCTGTCTCCTAAAATAATATCAAGGTTACAACATCCTGAACACAAACACAGTATTTCATTTTCTCTTTTGATGATGAATGATTACTGCTGCTATGTATAACTCTCCAAAACATTTCTGTCTCTGTTCAACCCGCCGTCCGTCCTGCCAGGTGATGTGTTCCCGGAGGACTTTTCCATCTTGGCCACAGTGAAGCCTATGAAGGGCAGCCAGTCCTTCCTGTTGTCTGTGTACAACGAGCAGGGCATCCAGCAGCTCGGACTGGAAGTGGGCCGCTCGCCGGTGTTCCTGTACGAGGACCACACGGGCAAACCCAGCCCTGAGGACTACCCCCTCTTCAGAGGAGTCAACCTAGCTGACGGAAAGTAGGTGCTCCGGTTCTTGGTTCATGCAGCTTCCCCTCTAATCAAAGTCCAGGTGGATGTGTTAGACTTTGATGCCGGTTTAGTTTGTGAAGCAGCACCTTGCCCAGGTGTCCCGTTTTGCAACAGATTTGTTAGTGACATGCAAACTCGTCAGTGTTCCTTTTTTGATATTGTACATTTGATCCCTTGCATGCAAACACAGTGTTGAATTTGTATCACCGGACAAAAAAGGGTATTTTAAGAGAGCGTGAGATGAGATTCAATTTCACTCCAAAAAACAGAATGGGATGTATTTGAATTTGAGAGGCCTAACACAAAAGGCACTCTTGACAGTGCCTTAGCAGTGTGTAAGTGGACAGCATGTAACCCAGTAAGTGTGTGAATTAACTTCACCTTCCCCTTTCAGATGGCATCGAGTGGCCATCAGTGTGCACCAGCAGACCATCACCCTCATTCTGGACTGTAAAAAGAAGGCCACCCAGAAGCTGCTCCGAAGCCCTCACCCCATCATCGATACCAAGGGGATTATAGTATTTGGAACTAGAATACTTGATGAAGAAGTCTTTGAGGTAGGCATTATACTTTCACTCCTAATCTACACGTTTTAATGGCATTATTCTAATATTGCACCGCTTAGTCTGTATGTCTGTATTTTAAGTAATCTTACCAGATGGACACTTGTTTTCCACTTGACTGTGTCCATTTGGTATCTGTGTGTGAATTGATCGTTTGGTATTTGGCATCTCCCGTTCTACGCTATTTCCAAGGCTACGAAGTAAGGAGGCCCAAAAAAATCCCTTGTGGACAATTCTCAGGCCAACTTGATTTAAAATCCTTAAGCAGATGAGATTCTCCATTCCAACTTCAGTACAGACACACATGTGGCTGTGGTGTAAATGATGGCCAAGCCCCAATCCCAAAGTCTGCGTGTCATGGCGCACAGAATGGGGATCGTGGTAGTGTCCACATCCTCAATAGATGTGTGCATTTAGCTTGTGGAACCCCCGACATCTCACAAATCAAATATAATTTAACACATTTTCCACATCTTCCACACAAAAGAACACAATGTCCCTGAAGTCTGTTCTGTTTACAGCTGTACCGCATGTTTTTTTGCATGTTCAACTCTGGATCTGTTTTTGCCGTTTTGAAGTTTCGCCTCTCTCTTGTGGCTGCTCAGCAGTTAAAACCCAGTCCAACTTAAACGTTATATTTCTGTTTATGGTTTCATGTCTGAATTATTTTTTCTCAATTGGCTGCAACACTTTTGTTTACAGAGGTTTTTAACAAGTGGTAACAGGTTTTCATTATAGGAACGGGGGCTTCACTTCTTCCTACCGCTTCTCTTCATGTGTATAAATGCTTCGTGGCTGGAGATGAAAGATGAATGTTTAATGTGACTAGTGACAGGAAGCCTTTTGGGGGTTTCTAATACCCACAGATACCTGATGTGCATCATGACGTCAAACACTTTTTGCTTCTACCTAGTGTGACGAATCAGAGTTAGTTCGTATAGCGCCTTAAACAAGCTTTTGTGTGGACATTTGTGGCTCTTAAACATGACCCCTGTGAGGGCCACACACACACACACAGACACACCAAAGCGCACACAGAGGGAGCACAAGGCACAAGGAATAGTGTTGTCTTTGTCCCGTCATAGTTGTGCTTGTTTAAAGGGGGATTAGTCTGTGACGCTGAGGCCCTCAATAATAATTAGTAACAGAGGCTGACTGATGTGACTGATGCTGAGCCAGCTGACCTTTAACCTCACTGCTGCTCAGCGAGAGCATACAAAAATAATGAAATATGACATCACTCCACCCCCCCACAATCCCAAAAACGTTGGTCTGGACAAGCCATAGGGGAGATGGACATATGAGCAGTCAAAACCATGAATCACAGTATGTACTGTACTGTATATGTATGCCATTATATACACAACAGGGTTTGATGTGGTTCATGAGTGAACCACTGTTTTATGTTCCACGGATTGTGTTCACATTCTACTGAAATTGTTGACTAGAGCTATTTAATGAGGCATGAATACAGAAGTGTTTGGTGTGTGTGTGTGTGTGTGTGAGTGTGTGTGTGTGTGTGTTAGTGTGTTACAGCTAGCCGAAGCCTAATGGCCACTCGTAAATTCCTCCAGTTGCCAACAGGATGAATGCCTTTATCCGGCACAGTTGTATTACAGCTGTAACTTCATTACTGCCCGTGGCACACTCGTCGTCAGATTGAATTGATACGGGAACAATTTAAATCCTACCCAGCAATCAGAGCAGCGGTATAACAGTCCACTGGCTATCGTGGGAACGGACAGATATTTTGTGCGAGATGTTTAAAAGCCCTCCTGCTGTGCGTCCGCCAGTCGGGAGACGGGACAGGCTCCAGTGCGTGCATAAAATGGAAAATATGCCACATAGTTTCCAAATTATGCTCAGCCTGCGCTCCTTTCCTCCTCTTACTCCCTTCTCCCCTCTGTAGTTTAGTCTGATCCTGTGTTGACTTTAGCCAGAGTCAGTTACCACCAAGAGAGCATGAAAACACCCACAAAATACAAGTTTCCCTTTAGAGTCCCAATGCATCATACGGATGACCGCTGAGAAAGAATTTCCCTTTAAAAAAAGAGAGGAAATCAATGTTTTTGGATTAAATAGATTAAAAATCATGAAATCAAAACATATATTTGCATAAAGAGACTTGAGGATGTACATATAATCTTTAAATTGACACTGAATGGTGTAGAGGAGCCTGGGCCTTTTCTCTACACACAGCGGTCAGTAGGCACGTTGTACTCTCTGTATGCAGAGGTGGTTTGTGGTTTGGTTTCTGACATGGTTATTGTGGTCACAGAGAAAGCATCTACCCTCTATAAGTACCATCATGTTATTTTCTTTCCTTTGTAGCTTGTTTAAGAGTACTGAAGGGTAACGATTATATAAGAAGACGGGTATTTTACTTGGTAATCTGTTTTAAAGGAAATAGTAATTACTCCTCGGTAATGACTGTAATGTAAACATTCAAATCAGTCATTAAGAACCAGTATCTTCAATGACTTTTAGTAAGTTTTTCTTCATGCCTGTAGGGTTATGGATGTTGAAAGCATGAGTAGTTTAATCTCTGTTGTTCAGAATTCAGGGCTTAGTCTGTCTGCAGAGTGTGTTCCTTGCTCTCCGTGTTCACTGTTTTCCCGAGAGAAAAAAACAGAGATAATTTAATGTCCATCCCTCGGCCCTAAGTAGCGTCGAGTGAAATAAATGGCTGAGGGGAACACAAACAGGACAGATGGACCACTTGGCCTCACTCAGAGGGGACCTCAGGGGACCTCGAGTGAATCGAAGTGGCCGAGGTGGAGCTGCACAAACACAGCAGTTCTTGTCCGGCCTCCATCGTTGCAGAGCGAAAGTCCAGTGTGAATGCGGGCGATCATATAGCAGACTAGCCTAAATCAGAAGAACAAGATGTTCAGGATTGAGAGGAGTGGGGGAGCGGTAGGGTCGGGTAGCGGAGCCAAAACCTTTGGGTCACACTCTGGAAAGAATGAGGAGCGCTCTTCCCGCTGATGTCAGTCTTGGAACAGCAACCATACCACATGACATCATCCAGAGGTTTCCTTGGTATCCGCTGATAGGCTGTCCCAGACTGATGGTCTGAACAAGGGGGAGGGAGGGAGGGAGGGTGGGTGGTGGAAGAAGTGCATGTGGGGATAAGTTGGGGAGGATAGGTAGGAAAGCGTGATGTGGTTCAGAAGAGGAGCATTGGGGTAAAAGATGTAATGAAATAAAGGATCAGAGATGGAATGAGTGGGGGAGTTTAAGGCAAATATGATAAGAGTGGGAGGGGAGAACCACATCAGTTGGGAGGCCTTTAATAGGGCTGGGATGAAGCGAGTTGTGTGGCTCACGTGGTGCAACCAGAGCCAGGAAAAAGTAGTAAAAAACGCACTCGATGCTCGTTAAGAGCTTTAGTAATGTAATGGCACGATGAGTTGTACACATCCTGTTTCCTCATCTTTACCCCATGACTTATCTTCAGTTTTCCTGCCATTAACTCAGCGCCCCTTATTTACAGTTCACGTGTATTCATGTGCGGAGGCTCTGCTGATTTACATCGTGACTGTTTTACAGATTTGACACCACTTGATGTTCCGAATTCAGAATCCTATTTAAGCCCATTTTGGCCCGGTGTCTGAGGTAGTAGTACGATTGGTTAGACGGATGTTTCCAGCTCTGGCTAGGCTTCTGTTTTATTACTTGTGATTAGCTACACTCAGTAGCTCCAGTAAAGCTTTTGAATCAGTGTACCTTGCCTCTTTGATTTTTTTTCTCATAAAAAACTGTTTGATGGATGGTTAATAGATGGATATTGGTTTCTCTTATGGAGCTCCATTAGAGGAGACCTGGAAATGTTATGCCCTGCTTGGGTCTTCATGAATTTCAAACAATTCCACCGTTAACTTTCGCTCCGTTTCATGCTGGCAACTTTTAGCCCTGTGTTTAGTCGATTTTAAAGGGATAACCCAGCAAACTCGGTGCTAACCCTGCTCTGGAGTAGGGCCAGCATCGGGGCTAGCCCACTTTGGAATGTGCCAGCGTGAAAGCTTTCTTAGCCCGTGGCTAAGGACAGTGTGAAAAGCCTAATCATAACTTACTTGAAGATAGTGTAGTGTATTTTTCTGCAGTGTCGAGTGCAAATGTGTATGTTTTTAAGGTTCGAACAGTTTTCCTCCTAAAAATAAAATCACGTCAGTGGAGAAGCTGGGAACTGCAATCTGTCCCAGCTGGATTTAGACATACAGTAATCCAGATGTTATCACCCAAATGATAATGGATTGTTACAGATTTGAGTAGGGCATTCGTAGTGTAAATATTAATAGTGTATATCACTTTGTAAAACTGTAGCCATAATGACACATCTGAATGGTATGCAGTGGGGTAGCTTTGGAGTGAACTCTATCCCGGCTTAAAACATCCAAAAAGCTTTTCCAAAGCATACAAAATCGAATCCCTATGTGTGTACATTGCTGTGCTCACGTTTGTATGCATTATCTTGTCCAAGGTATAAGTCATGCTTCACTGTCGGAACACACTACCTCCATACATTTCCGTCTGCGGACTAGGACGTAGACTTCAGTAGCCCCAGGGAAGATGGAGTTTCCACCATGATAATTAAGAGAATTTCCCTAACTCATGTCAGATGTTTGTCTTTCGCCCCCATATTCCCTCTGTTATTCCTTTACTGTGTCAGCAAGCCCTGAAGTGTAACCTCAGCACTTTTTTTTTTTTTTGTATGTAGATTTCAGCAAATGGCCAAGCCAAACAGTCAGAATCTACGTCTGTTAGATGAGGCCAGCCCGCTCTGGTTTCCACCACCCCAAAAGAACAGGAAATGTGAATATGGCTGCCCGTAGTCCTCGGAGACGTGGAATTAGAATCTTACACAGAAGGGAGCGGGATGGGGGCTGAGACGCTGAGGATTGAAATGATGGAGAGGCCCAGATGGGATCCAAAAAAACAGGACATGGGGCACGGAGGTGAGGGATTGGCTAAGGTGCTGTGCGGTGGATAAGTGGGGTGGCAGACGGGCCTGTTTCTCTTGGCAGCTGCTCTGAGTTTTGGGATTGAGCTACAGGCGGGAGGGGAAAGGGTATGTGGGTGAAAACGTACCTCACGTCTGGTAAAGTTCTGTAAATTTGTTGGAGTGGAAGTTCTCTGAAGGCATATGCGTGTTTTGAAACATGTATGTCTGCATGCGTGTTGTTAAATGCATCAAACAGCTAGTTTGTTTATGTGTCCATGTGCATTTTCGTGTGTGTGTGTGTGTCCAATGCATGCTGATTAATGGCCTCTGTGCGGCGGGCTGACCTCTGCGATGTTTTATTTGGTTTTCGTGGTCAGATTGGAGTATGGCCAGGCGCTGGGACTGCCAGTGTGCCGGTGTGGGCTGGCAGAGGGACCAAGGCCTGGCTCAGAGCTCAGGGGTGACTGTGTAAATATGTTGTGAAAGTAGCTCGCCTTAAAATGCTGCCAGAGCTCGGACCTCCCAGAGTCTTATCCTGCCCTGTGGGGCCCGCCTGCCCAATTTTTCTTTGCTGACATATAATCCAGAAAAATGACGAAAAACTCGACTCTTTTCACAGTAAGTTCTGTGCCTCCTGTTGACGGGTGTCCCCGAGGATATGGAGAAATAATGAGCATTGATTTGTGCTGTCTATTTCGTGCTATGCTGCTCAAAGCATCAGCAGGGGGTCGCCTGACATCACCGTACTCTAATAAAATGAAGCCTTTTTAGGCTCCCCTCACCTTATGCTTAAAGTATGTATGTATGTATGCTCGTGTTGCAATAATTGACCCCACTCATTAGCTGTCCACTGTGTCGTGATGTTTTGGAGACCGCACCAATATTGATCTCCGTCCCATGCAATCATGTCTTTTAATTTAGAAGATGGATCACAATGAACTCGATCATGCATGATTGTGGGTCAGGTTCAGATGGAGACAAATGTTTGGCTGAATGCTGACGAGAGCACTCTCCTGCCCTCACCTGGACAAGACCAGAACATCCAGTATGGGTTCATGCGTGTGGGGCCGAACTGGGTGAGGCCTGGGAATGAAAGCCAAAAAGTTGATGTGACATTTGAGTAGATAACATACAGAAAGAGGAATAGATTGACCCTTTTTTTTGTGTTATTGATCGGTCTTTGTTTCCGCTTCTGTAATCTTGGAAAAACTGCAGCTCGCTTATGGATTGGTGCGCGTGTTTTGCGTGTGCATCGCGAGTGTCTTCAACAGCTTCTTTAGGACAAAGTATGTGAAGTGAGATCGGCTGTTGCTCACAACAGCCACAGGCAATGGCTTTTCCACCAGAGCATTGGCCCGGAGAAGAGTCATATTTCAGCTGAGTCCAGGGAGATGCTGACAGCAGCAACCCTGTTATTGTCTGAAATTTCTGCCTTAAGCACCACTCTGATGTGCCACATGATGCTCCAGAGTGAAAAACGTTGCTGTACCCTCTCAAATATGAAAGCTGATTGCATGTCTTTTATGGTTCCCTCAGGGGTTTGGGTGCGATTGTATAATTCCAGGTTTTTTTCTCCCTTTGGTGCGCTCTGCTTGGGTGTGGGATTGGCGTTTTTTTTGTGTTTCCGTGCATTAATCATTTGACGTATATTTCGGTCCGCGTTAGTTATAATGTCCTGCTCTTTTTCAAGTGTTGGGTTTAACTAAGCGCCGTTATCAAATTCAGAATCCCTGACTCTGCACATAGAGTTGTTGCAGTGCGGTTTCCTGTCATCAAAATAGAGAGAAGTAGCCCCCATATACAGTCATGAAGTAAATATCTCTTGCTTAAATTGGGTTGCTGGACTGAGTGTACCATTCAGCGGCAGAATACTAAATGAGAAACTTGGTATTAGCATACAGCTGGAGAGCAGCATAGGAATATTGACTGCTTCCCTACATCTATTAAACAGCAGCTTATATAAAGTTTGGCACCAGAATCTGTGGAGCGACGTGTGGTGAAAAGAGCAGCTCCGGTTCGAAGAAAGGAAATCACAACCAGCTTAAGTGGGTCCAGACGTTGACAATAGTTTTACTGTGAAGGTGTGCGGGTTCAACCTCCGTACTGTAGTTCTGTAAAAATGAATTGGACCCTTTTTCATGTCAATCTATTTGCTACTCAGGGAGAGCACTACAAAGCCTTCGAAAAGATTTGTATTATGTTTCCTTAGAGTTTCTGTCTTTATGTCATCAGGGATATATAATAGATAGTTTGTAATAGAAAGTTTGCGTCATAAACAGGCTGATAAACGTCTGCATTTGCAAGGCAGGGGTTGTCTAATGATGGGATGCTATGAAGCTGCATTATGGGAACTGTAGGACGCTGAGTCAGAGCTTCACCCACACTAAGAACTACAAGTGAGGCTATCTCTGAGATGGCTGCTTTGCTTTTCTGCCATTCTTTTTTTTACTTTGGCCAAGTGAACAAAATGTTTCTTTGCCGATTCATCTGCATTTGGTTTTGTGCAGTTCTCAGTGCCTAACCTCCCTTTTTATAGCCCACAACTTTTCAACGGAAATAAAACTTCAGACGGCTGGAACTGTTCGTGCTGAATGGTCCAAAATGAATAAGCACAGCTCAACTCAGGTCCACATTCCCCATCCAGCTTCTTTTCATCCTTTTCTTCCCTCTCATACGCCTTTGGCGTTAGAGTTAGCACAATCAAAAGCAGCCATCAGCTTTTCCAGCCTCAATAAGATCCTTACAACAGCACACTTTTCTCTCGAGGCATGCAGACGCCTCTTTCGTTCTCTGTGTACATGTCACACCGCATCATTAAAAACATTCTGCCACGGTGCTCTCTGCGCTGCGAGGATGTTCTCATTAAATGCTGAGGTGTATGATTGATGATCCCATTCTGGTACAATTAGGATCAAACCATTTGTGGTCAGGATGTGCCCTGACAAATCTTTGACCGCTTTGCAAGATGGAGAAAAAGGAGTGTGTGAGAAATGAAAAAGGAAAACAGTAGAATGGCCAATGAATAGGAAAGCAGTTGCAATGCTCCAGACTGCAGGGCTGTTTTGTTGCACAGAGGGCTTATTCCTTATTGAATGTGACCTCATTTCAAACACTGAATTCCCATCGTCCCCTTTCAGCGCAGCTGTTGCACACAGTCTTGCCAGGATAAGGGAGAAACAGAAACTGATACCAAGTAAAGGCTCCTTACAGAACCCGACTTTGGACTACAGGGTCAGAGGCTCAGAGGTAGCCATTTGAAAGTATCCTGGGAGCTCCCGAGTTCATAGGTGGGGAGAGTTGTGTAATGGCCACTCCAGTCTTTCTGCCTTGGAGGAAGTTTTGGGATTTGTTTTCTCGCATCCACCATAAACGGAGCAAGAAACATCATCTCGCGTAGTCTTTTGCAAGAGTTATTAAAAGACCGGAGACGGGGGAGTGGGATCGGTGCTCCTCTGTGAACTGTCACTGGTTAGACCACAAATGCAATCCATTCTGGGAGAAATTCAGCTGGAAAGATATGTTAAGGGGTTTCAGATTTTCTGCAATTGGACATACCGGTAATTAAAAACATTTCATCCTTTGTGGCGGTCCGTTCCCATAGATGCGTCACTTCACTCTCATACCCCCCCCCCCCCCCCCCCCCAAAAAAAAAGATATTTGTTTCAGCTAACTCAACGTTGTGTTTGATCGATGTTGAATGACATCACTGCATTTGATTAGGACATGTTTGGATAGATGCAATAGTGTTTCGCTGCCATATATGCATGCTGTTCAGAAACATGTGGCAAACACACACACACACCCACACACACACACCCAGCTCCCTATGTAGCCCGGGGATCCTTCTGAGCCTTTTTCACTGTTCCCTCTTGTTCTCTCTTGCTCTTTTTCTATCAATCTCTGTTCCTTCCTCTTCCTCACTTCTGCTACTGTTCCACCCCACTTCACCTCAACATAAGTGTAATACGCACACACTCCTTTCAGTCAAATGGCTCCGCAGCTGCAGGTCTGCTCATGTCCACCATGTCATGGCATTGATCCATTCATCATCACACAATCAGCTGAAAGGCGAAATGTCCTCAGATCTGGGGCATGGTTTGTGTTTCGATGTGTCGATCTATCATCTTGTTGAAGACTCACTGTGTGTGTGTGTGTGTGTGAACCTGCGGTTGTGTGCGTTTGTTTGTGTCATCGTCCGCAGCGACATGGAGTCAGTTGTTCCATGTTCCCGTGGAGCGCCGCTCTGTTTGCTGTGAGCTTTTTGTCTGACACTCTGGTGCTCAACTCTGATGCAAAACAACACCGTTGGACCCCGGACAAAGTTCTCCATCATTCTGTCAGCCTGAGATTCCCCTGACTTGACCTAGTTTCAGGACTGCCTGTTCTGCATGTGATAGCAACGCACGCAGATGTTCTCCCTCATCTCCATTTGTTTGTATGCCTTCATTTTCCCCCATGGGTCACAGAGTGTGAGACCGACGTCTCTGTCGCTGCCGATTGTTTGCTTGTTTGTTGACATGCCTGACTCGTAGCTGTGTCCAGGGGGCGTCTCATGACTTCTTGTTTCTTGTGGTTTCCAGGGAGACATCCAGCAGCTAATGATTGTAGCAGACCATCGTGCTGCCTATGACTACTGTGAGCACTACAGCCCCGATTGTGAAGTGCCTGCGCCTGACCAGCCTCAGAACCAGGACCCCAACACGGACCCCAAGACGGACCCCAACACGGACCCCAACACGGATGATTATGTGAGTAACAAGACCTTTCTTTGAAAGGATATTCCTTGAAACTCAGAGCTCACAATGCGGCTTTGCAAACACAAGGCCATGACATTGCCCATAACTTTAGTAATTCTGGTGGATTTTTGCATACAGGACATTGTAGAAACCAGCAAGAGTGTTCTCATGGCTGACCTTACTCAAGGAAGTTCATTTCCCTACATCCATAATTGCCTGTAATGCTCAAATCAGATCTCGGTTGGACCCTGTGCTGAAAAGAGCCTCTTGGCTTATACAAGAAAACTGCACTCTGCCAGAGGAAAGTGCTGACTGGCAAGAACAGGGTTATCAGGCTATGCAGCTAGTTAATAATGTTCAGGAATGATGTGGTGCCTGCCTAAGCCTGCATCCCTGCGCCTCGCCATTTCCTGCACTGAATGCCAGCACACTGCACGCTGAATAAAGGCGTGTCAGAGGAGTGTTAAAATAGGGACAGGAAGTCAAGTTTTCCTTGCCCCGGGGCAGGTCAGTATGCCTGCAAAGGACACAAAAACTTGACCTGTTTTTTTTGTGCTAAAGATGTGTGACAGATTCATTAGGGAAGCACTGGAAAAAAGTAATTTGTCATTCAGTCGTAACAAGTTGCAACAGGGGGATGCAGCATGAGGTTTCCGTGAGTAGAAGGCATTCCTGCGCGCTGCTGATCGATGGCCAGTCTGTCGCACATATATCAGCCGGACCCAGCGGCAAACGGAGCAGTGGATCATGTTTGGAAATCATGTTTTTTTTTAAATTGATAGTTATTTTTTCTCTCTCAGTCACACTCCCGCTCAGTGTGTGTCATGTTTCTCTCCTTCAGAAGACAGATGAGGACACCTACTATTATGAATACCCTTACTATGAGGACGTGGATGGCAGGCCTTTGGAAGCAACATCTGATACTGAGACAGCCGCAGAAGAAGTCAAGGTAGTCTACCAATAAGTGTTTTGCCACAAATATACGTCATGTAGTAATGCAAATACAATCATACAAATGCGCCAAAGTAAACCATATATTGTCTGTGCCTTACAGGGGACAGATGGAGACAGAGTGGTCACCACAGTGGAGGAGGTTTTGAGGGGTTCTGGTGCCATCGGCGGCAAAATATTGACCAGCTCATCCTCTGGCACATCCTCCAGCTCATCCAGCAGCTCCTCGGCGAGCTCTTCAGGTACCGCCACTGGTGGAGGAGACGCCTACGGAGGGGAGACCAGTCCTTACGACATCTATGACGGCTACGGTAACTACGACGGCGACTACGAAGAGTCCACGGCGTCACCCGACGGGGACACCCCTCGACGTGTCGCCATCACCGGCGCCGGGGGTGAGCTGGATCTGGGTGCAGGCGGAAAGACTGACTTGGGCACAGGGACTGGAATCGAGAGAAAGGTCATCACCAGTGGAGGAGGATCTTCGATAACCATCACCGCCAATAACACATCAGTACGTGGACGTTAATCACACTGACATCCTCACTTAATTGTTGTTTGTTTTGGACCGGTAGGTCTAACAGGTGTATTGATGAGCTGTTAGAAACATTTGAAATGTTTTATGTGTAATTATGTGTGGGAGACATAAGCAGGGGCTTCTTTGGGCTCATCCTCGTGTTATAATATACCAATCCACATGGGGGAAGCAAAGCCAATGGATGAAGAGAGAAATACTTTTAGAAAAATCTCCAACGTTGAAGTTTTTGTGCAGGACAGAATGATAAGTTGATTTAACTTCGATCGATTAAAAGTCGTTTTTTTTGGACAGTCGGGCAAAACATTTAAAGACGTCACCTTGGGCTTTAGGAATTTGAGAAACGGCATTTCTCTGTATTTTCTGACATTTTGCAGAGCAAACTATTTCAATCATAACGTGCAGATTTATCGATGATGAAAATAATCCGTTGCAACTCTAGTCCGCTTAGTGTACGTTTTAATCGCTCCGCAATTTTTTTCTTGTACGTTATTTGTTTACACAGGAAGTTACCACCATCTGTTGCGTCTAACTGAAACCAGCAGTTAACACTTAATTGACTGTGATTGTGTTTTCATAGGGAGGAAGTTCCTACGACGACTACGGCAATGAATACGATTTTGAATTGGGGGGCAAATCTACCACTGGTTTGGGCGGTGTCAGCAGCAGCAGCACAGTCCACGTCGGAGGTGGAGGCAGCAGCAGTTCAGTCCATGTCAGTGGTGGTGGAGGCGGCGGCGGCGGCAGCAGCAGTTCAGTCCATGTCAGTGGTGGAGGCGGCGGCGGCAGCAGTTCAGTCCACCTCGGAGGTGGAGGCAGCAGCAGCAGTTCAGTCCACCTCGGAGGTGGAGGCAGCAGCAGCAGTTCAGTCCACCTCGGAGGTGGAGGCAGCAGCAGCAGTTCAGTCCACCTCGGAGGTGGAGGCGGCAGCAGCAGTTCAGTCCACCTCGGAGGTGGAGGCGGCAGCAGCAGTTCAGTTCACGTCAGTGGTGGAGGAGGCAGCAGCAGTACAGTCCACCTCGGAGGTGGAGGTAGCAGCAGCAGTTCTTCCATCGCCATCGGGGGCGGCTCTGTGTCCGTAGGAGGATCTTCCACCACTAGAGGGGGATCGGCCAGCGCCGGCACCGGAGCAGGGGGATCCATCGCCACCGGAACGGTCCTGGGCGTGGAGGGCGAGGGTCACGACTCGGATATGGAGCATGGGTTCAAGGAGGAGCCCCTCACTGACTATGACGGACTAGATGTCTATGGGGACTATGGGGACCTGGACCTGGAATACGAAGACAAAAAGCTGCCTGCTCAGACCGACCAGTATTTTGATCAGGTGAAAAATAATGGAAGGACATCCTGGCAAAAGACGTGGTCTAGAAGATGAGGCTGTGATGATGATGGTGTTGAAGAGGAGGGTTGGCTGATCATGTCTGTGTGTTTGATGTGCAGGTCGACGGAGCTCGTGGCGAGAAGGGACAGAAGGGAGAGCCTGCTGTTATTGAGCCTGTGAGTATCACTATTTGAACAACATACTTCAGCAACAGATGTAGGCCGCGTGCTCTTGTGTGCACACGGGTGTGTGCGTGGCTGTTCATATTTGCCAGTACATATGTATGATCCACATCCAAACACAATCAACCGCTCACTTCTGAATGACAATCCTACGGCCTAAAACATCAGGGCCCTTCCTCACAGTGTTCTTAAGCAAGGCCTCGCTTCTTCTGGTCATCAGACCCAACAGCTAAACATTTGGAGAACGGACATGCAGGGATTGTCAGTAATCTCTAAACAAAGTGTGGGTAGTGTGTAAACATGGGGAGATGGAGGGAGGGACGGGATAGAAGAAGAACAAAAGGGAGCAAGAAAGCCTTTTCAAGCCTCTCTGCCAAAAACTAAGCTTATTTTAAACACAAACAAGGTAAATACTTCCAACCTTTATTCAGATACTCACACAGTATTTACAGGTGAGGACAACTCCTTTGATTTCTTTGCAAAGGCACATACAGACACAGCTACAGCTGTTTTTCGCTTCAAATAAATGTCACTGAGCTCCACTAAGTACACATCGCTCTGTGACTGAGTATCTCCATGTTTATATGTGTGAGAGCAGAGAGGAGTGTGTGTCTTAAGTCCACTTCCCTCGATGACCGCTTGTGCATGTGTGAGTGTAAGCATGTTCGTGGACCACATTTGTGTACACATCATGTCGTTTCCTCTTGTAAACATGCAAAAAAGCGGGTTATCGCACAAAAAAAACACGAACACACACACACACACACTTTCCCCCCCCCCCCCCCCCCCCCCAAGGTCTAGCAGCTCTTCCCATCACGCACACACTGCAGGCGAGACGGGGGCATAACCTGGGGACTGTCAAAGATCAATTGAGCTCAAAACGTTGAGCGAGTACGCAGCTTGGGGTTTGATGGAAAACACCACAAACTTCAAATGACTTATGCCAATGTGTGGGTTTAAATGTTACCACAAGAGCAACCAAACAAAAAATATCTCTGGGGCCCCAAGAGCTGCAGCGATGAAATTAATAACTATCACTTTAATTTCATTAGTAATCTCCTTGGCTTGTCCGGGTAGGAGAGCACCTCGGGTTGTCTTTGCCTTTCTGGCTCTGCAGTCACTCACCCTGCTTCTCTCCATAGATGAATTGATTAATGCTAAATTAGCAAGGACTTTGCGATGTGGAAAGTTGATCGGCAGGTGTGTCGGGACATGTACTCATGGACACTTGCCTCCTTTAACCAAAACCCTCTGCTAATGAACAAAGAATATGCCTGCGGGTGCGTCTGCACGCTGAGAGATCGTTGTGGCCACGAGATAGACTCTTGTGGTAACTGATGATATCTGTGCTTGTGTGTTTCAGGGAATGTTAGTGGAGGGTCCGCCTGGGCCTGAAGGGCCAACAGTAAGTCTCTCCTTCCTTATGTCCTTATTCTGTATAGTCTCTGTTCTATGTATAATGGTTCACCCAGTCTTCTAGTCCGTGCATGCTACGTCCTGTGGATAAGAACAAAAAAAAAAGTTTGCTGTGAAAATCCCCCCGGCTGCCTGATTTGTAACGCAAAGGGAGCTGCCAAAACTGTTCCCCCGAAGAGATGTGGACTTGCCCAGATGTTGAAGAACTTAATTATTCATCGAGGACGATTCTTTCAGACACCGTTGCTCTTGACACCCTGCCGATGGAGTCCCACAGAGGCCAGCCATTCAAGCGTTGAGCTATAGACAAACGAAGAGCGCCTCGCTCTGGATTTACTACTCAACAAGCTGTCCCATATTGCCTCATGCATTCCTTTCTCCCATGTGTGACCACTTTGCAAGATGAAGGCGAGGACTTTTAGTCGAGCAAATATGACTGTTTCTTTGTGATGCATTATGCGTGTATGATGTGTGTAAAAATGAGATCTTTTGCTTAACTTAGGGTCTCCCCGGACCCCCAGGTTCTTCTGGCCCACCAGGCAGTGCTGGAGATTCTGGAGAGAGGGTGTGTTTTAAAACTGTACATGTCACACAGATATTCAAAGCTCTTAGAATACAGAAACTAACCACGTTTCTGTCCCCGTGCGTGTGCTCGTGTTTGTTTTATTTTCCATGGAAGGGTCTTCCGGGTCGTTCCGGTCTTCCTGGTGCCGATGGTCTGCCAGGAAGCCCTGGAACTGTGCTGATGCTGCCTGTAAGTACAATTATCATGTTTTCACGTTTTCCGACGCTTAAACCGTTTTCCGTGTGGCTTTACATCCATGTTCAGCCTTGTTTAAAGCCAAGTGTGATGCATCCTTCCCTGTGTTATCAATAACTCTGACATGTGGTTCACAGTGTAGTGGAATGAAGGGGGTTTCCTTTGAAACCATTTCTGACATGTAAATATGTGCTTTAGCAGCCCCTAGTGGCATGTTCAGTAACTTGGAGAGCCTCCTTCTCTATCACTTGTAGTCCTCGCTCAAATCTGCATATGTAAGGGCTTTCTCTCCCGACATAGTTTTAACTAGTGCCACATTCTTTCCCCAACATTTGAGATGTCCTACCGCGTGTCCGTCCAGGAAGTCGTCTAGCTGTAGACAGGAAGCAAAGCAGTGCAGCTCTCCCTGTAGCTTCAGCTGCATCGAATGGCTTTCAACCATTGCAGTTACACAGCCATGCTCTCAGCTTCCTGTGCTGTCTACCTTTCTGACTTTTCTTCCCCTTGCACTTGCAAGATGTCTGATACAGCTGCTGTTGGATCTGATTAGTTGTACAGATGTGAGGTTGTGGTTTTCGGGGGTCCACAGAGCTGTCTGGGTGAGCCATGAGGCAAGCTCCGTCTGGACAGGAACCCAAGTCGTTCTGGTGTATCCACTGGCAGAAAGCGCAGCTCGGAATCTGATCCCTGAGCTCCTGGGCTAATGGGAAACATGCATTGTTGTTTCACCAGACGACTCTATGGCTCAGTGTTCAAAATTGTGGCTTTAAACAGGGTTGCATTGCGTCTTCTAACACGGTGTCTTTGCTTAAATGGTCCAGTGACTAGAGATGCGTCTTCTCTTTATTTCCTGTGCTCTACCATAAGTCAGTGTTGTGTGAAAGAAATGATGTAGTTCCCATCGCGGTGCTTTTCTCTTCCCCTCGCCTCTCTTGTCGACAATTTGATGCCGCGGAACATTTTGCTCAAGGTTCGATGATGCACAGGAATGTCGGTAAAGAATTGCATACACAGATTGGCAGGAAGGAAACAAAAAACCACAAATAGCTGCATGTATTTGATTGTGACTTAAGATAGCAAAGGGAAGGGCCAATATTTAATCAAACTCAGCAAATGTGAGATTTTCACAATGCTTGTGAAAGGTTCTGGATGTATGTGGTTTATTGTGGGTGAGCTGCAGCGGCTCTGACTCGTCCCTGATGTTCTGAATCAACGGTTTGTATTCTTGGTAACACCGTTTCTGTGATGGTGGAATCCTGCACAGTATTTCACTGGTGTGTTGCTCCGCGTCTGGAAGCCAACGGGGACAGTCAGCCTCTCGAGGACTGTGCTGTGTAATCCAAGCCGGGATGCTTGGCCCAAACAAACCTGCGTTGCGCCACAGCCCTGGATATCCACCTATGGTGCAATGCTGGCATATCACCACCAGATGCCAGTAGAATTCGAAGCTCAAGGCAACGTCTGATGGTGCTGGTGTGACAGCAGGAGGAAGATGCTTCGCTCAACATCTGCTGCAGAGGTTCATGATGGGAATGCCGTATTAAAAAAAATATTTAAGACATTGTTGGGAATAGATTCAAATGAAATATTCATGTTGCTGCAATGGCCATTTCACATTCTTCTCAGCTATTACTTTTGCCAGAGTCTCCTGTGTGCTGGTGTCACCTTTGCGGCAGCGATCGTGTCACCAATCTGTGATTCCCTCCATAGTTCAGATTCAGCGCTGGAGGAGACTCTGGTCAGAAGGGACCTGCTGTGTCAGCACAGGAGGCCCAGATGCAAGCCATCATGCAGCAGGCTAGGGTAACAGCTCACACATAGACAGACTGCAGTCGTCAATATTATAGACATGCACATTGTTGTTTTTTCTCCATTTACTAAATTTGCTTCTCCTGTTAAAATAAGTCAAACTAGTTCTTATTGTGTTGTAAATACTTTACTTGTTTTGCCATAATTGCATGAATACATTTATTTTTTGACATGTCTCTTTGTATCTATACACATCATTACTCCTCTATTATCGTCATTCATTTTCTTTATTTCATCGTCACATTTTATTACCCCGCCGTTGCTCACAAGCATGTATAATTCATGTGCAATTTCACACACAGAACACATGAACACACACAAATACACTTACAGGACACACACACACGCAAATGGATTTACATCCATGTTATATTTAATCATACATCAGCTACATATACATTATTCGATATATATATATATATATATATATATATATATATATATATATATATATATATATATATATATATATATATATATATATATATCCTCTTATTGCTTATTCTTTCCCTTCTGTGTTCAGCTGGCTATGCGCGGCTCTACAGGTCCAATGGGTTTGACCGGCAGATCCGGCCCCCTGGTATGTATTTCAAAGCACCTTACGACAGACACAGACTAAATATCAATAGAAATATTGTATAATCAACAGTTATAATACAAACAGTTTGTAGCTGAGTTGAAGACTTGTATTAAAGCTTTTAATTTCTTTCCTCTCAGGGTCCTCCCGGTGGATCAGGACTGAAGGGAGAGTCTGGAGATTCAGGCCCTCAGGTAGGAGATTTATTTTTTTATTTATATATATATATATATATATATATATATATATATTTCTGAAAAACAGAAACAACTAAGTCAAAGCAAACCCCATCTGAAAATGTGGAGTATTGGATTAGTTCAAACTCATTATTTCTGCAACCCTTTAATATCAAAGTGGTATGCAGTGTTTCTTGTTTTAGTACGTTTAAAGCAAAGTGTGTTTTAAAGAAGTTGAGTTTTGATCTCAGTGTTTTCGTTTCAGGGACCACGTGGACCTTTGGGTACCTTTGGACCCTCCGGAAAGCCCGGCAGAAGGGTAAGTGTAACACAGACTGAGTCGAGAACAGCAAAGACGTATTAACATTTGGTCGTGCTTCAGATTTAAAAGCCAGGAATATTCTAGTCTTCATAGTATATTCACAAGGCCGTGTGTTAACAGTCATGTTATGTAACTGTGTTCATTTCTACAGGGTCGCTCTGGATCCGACGGTGCCAGGGGCATGCCGGGACAGTCTGGAACCAAGGTACCTCGCCCACCACATTCATAATGCATTTCAATGCGCCGTGCTTCGTAATGACCAGTCTAAAAGGCTGTTTTTGAAGCTTGTACAAGACGTATGCAGCCTGATTTTCCTTTGCTCTTCAGGGAGACAGAGGGTTTGATGGACTGTCCGGACTTCCCGGTGAGAAAGGACACAGAGTAAGTTCTTGTGTGGTGCCGTGAAAAGTGTGTTTTTGTACGTGCGTGTGTTGTTTTGACGCGTGCCACTGTTAAATCTGAATGTTTTGTTGTTATAGGGTGAATCTGGCCCGTCTGGACCTCCTGGTGGTCCTGGAGAGGACGGAGAAAGGGTAACAGAAAAATCACAATTTCTCTTTTTCTATTTTCATTTCAAAGAAGCAGCATGTGTATGCTTGTGTCTGATGCTCCTCACTCCTTAGTCCTTATTGTTATGCTGCAGGAAGTCAGATATATTACGTCTTCCTCTTACCAAAGTCACCTTTTGTCGGACCCAGAATTTTGACTTACCACTCCACCTAATATTTATCTTTTTTTTAATCTCTGCACACCTTCATCTGCCTGTAATCTCCCTCGCCATCCTCATTATCCACAGCTGATGCAACCTGATCCCCTCTTTCCCCGGCTTTTTCTCCGTGCCTTCCCATTATCTCTCTCATAACACACACTTTCTGTCTGTTCCTCACTCTGACCCGTTATCTCTCTCTTTCCCAGGGAGATGATGGAGAGATCGGGCCCCGGGGACTTCCTGGTGAACCAGTGAGTGATCCCACGTATTACCATTCGATCTTACGCCGAGAGAGTCTGAGTTTTGAGTTCGATAGAGCTGAGAGGACCGGCGCTCATCGTGTCATTGTGTTGCCGAACAATCGAGGGATCTGATATATCATCTGCATGCTGCAGCCGCTGTTCATATTCACATAAATTGAGGTTTTTCTCAGCGTTATATTGCTGGGAAGTGAATGTTGATGAGGCTTTGCTGGCGTTTCATCTGTACAAGAGGAGCTTTGGAGGTGAGAAATGCAGGCAGCTCACATCAAGCTTGTTATAATAGCCTCCCACTCACTCAGGCAGGATATTCCCCACGGAGGAGAAAGGCAGGGAAAGAGAAACCAACAGAAAGCGCTTGATAGCTGCTGTTGTGACTTATTCTGTCCACCAGGGTGTGCTACATTGGTTTGCATTCACAATGACGTGACAACAGGTCTCGTTAGTTTAACTGTAGCTATGAGGCAAAGCACAGCAAGTCAAAGCAATGTTTGACAGGCATAGCTGTGGGGAATGAATGTGTAGTAAAGAGAGAGAAAAGAAGGATTTCAGCTTTCCATCACAATTTCCTCAAGGACATTTGGGGCGTCAGGTTGTTTCCAGAAGTATCATTTTAATACCTGAGTGTTCAATAATTCATCAAGCCTTTCACAGGTATGATATCCTTCTCAATCTCATTTCCCTCCTGTTTTTTTTTCCTCCCTAGGGGCCCCGTGGTTTGCTGGGTCCAAAAGGACCTCAGGGACCTTCAGGACCCCCTGTGAGTCCCCGTACCCTCCGCTCACCTTTTCATATCCACGCTGGTTAGATTTACTGTTTAGTGAGCAGAATCACATTTTTTTATTTGACCATCCCATAAAACAAAATCCACAGCAAACAACGCCCACAGGGAAATCTAACTCAATATATTTCAGACAGCATACATATAGAGTAGTATACGTTATTGAGTTAAACTTCAGCGTTTCAGACAAATGTCTACAGCAAAGCTACAACTGAATGTAAATACTGTTTCAACTGATTTCATTTAACGTGGACAGTGCGCATCAATCAAGTGGCTTATTTTCCACTGATATCCCTGTGCAGGAAGTAGAGATATTTTGGGACTACAGATGAAAAATAGCCTTTTGGCTAACTCACATTTGCAGAAATGTTTTTATTAATGTGCACTGTCCCGTTCGAATAAACCAATAAATAAAAATAAAAAAAATATCACACACAATAAATCATACCCTCAAAAAAACGCAGAGAAAGCTAAAAGTGTCGGCGAAATACTATCCCCCTTTTCAGTGTATTACAGATGTGCTGGCCGTCCTTTACACGTGCTAAACATTGTGTTCATCTCCAATGCTGTAGGGCGTTACTGGAATGGATGGCCACTCTGGACCCAAAGGAAACATAGTAAGTGAAGCTGGAATTGATTCAAATGTTCCGTATCATTCCCCAAATGAAACCAAAAAACGTGCAATTTCAGGAAGTGCAATTGTCCCAAAATAAATGACGAGTCCCCACAATGTGACTGTGTGATCTGATTTATGTCCCCACAACGTGGGTTAAACACACCTCACACACCAGTACAATCAGAGGATACTTAACGGATAACGAAGAATAGACCAGCTGTGTTTAGGTCCATTTGAGCAGTCCACCACCGCCGGTTGTATCGTTCCAGGTCAATCTCTTGCAGCGCCTGACAGAGAGAATACTTGGCTGCAGCAGCTCGTCTGTTCTGTTGGGAATGTTCCAACTAGGTAGAAATGGAAGATCAACACCTTTCCCAGACTCTTGGACCAGGGCCATGTAATTGATTGCCAGTTATCTGAGAGTGAACGTGTGTTTGTGGTTCAGCACTTTCTGTCATTAGGAAAGCAGGTGTGAGAATGTGTGTGTGTGTGTGTGTCCCGAGCAAGATATTGTGCTATTTGCCTCTTTAGGTGTAAGAATGTAATAATGCAGTGATGCACTGTTGGACAGCTTCTGATTTATAGCATTTCTCTTCCCTTTGCGAGGGAACTAAATAATTTAAAGTCTTTAAATGGCATTTCTAAAATTAACTTTTGTTTTTCTTCAGGGACCTCAAGGAGAGCCAGGACCTCCTGGGCAGCAAGGCAACCCAGGTACCCAGGTCAGTGATGAACAGGTTGTCCGACGTTTGATTTTCTCTCATCCATCAAATAAATTGTTCTGAGCATTTTCTATCCTCTCCACAGGGACTCGCAGGGCCCCAAGGAGCCATCGGACCGCCAGGAGATAAGGTAAGACGTCACATGATCACCGTGTTACAATAACTGTGCAACGTGCCGTTTCTGCAACTCCACAGGAAAAGAAAAACCTGACAGCTTGATAAAAATGTTAATAAACGCAGACCCGGAATCTGTGAAATTGCTGGAAGTTGTCTTATTAATTTGCATGAGCTGAAAGCCAAGTTGCTCTTATTCAGCTCCAAATGCTTATCACACTATTATGCAAACGGCTCCCCGTCCCCAACGCTGGACACAAATACTGCTGAGTAGACAGATTTGAATCCTGATACATTTTAATCCAATTTCAGCTAAATCACATTTGCCTGTTTGTATCCAGTTTGTTGTTGCAGTGTGAGAATGAATAATGTATGTATTATGCTTCTCCTGATTTATAAATGAAATACCAGAAGGCTGTGGTATTTGATGAAGCAAAAATATAATCAAATAAGGAAATAGATTGTTTGTTATGTAAAACGTTGGCTTGAAGAAGTAGAAGTTAGCATGCTGACGTTAGCGTTCAGCTCGATACAACACTGTGTGTAAGTACAGCCTGACAGAGCTGTTAGCACGACTTTTATGACACCTTTAACTTGTGATTGCTACGTGATGTCATGTCTTTTCTGTCCTCACATCTTGTCTTCCGTCTAGGGTCCTACAGGGAAGCCAGGCTTGCCGGGAATACCAGGAGCTGATGGTCCACCGGTGAGTGCATACATACCACACGCATCTAAAGAAATGTATGCAAGGTGAAACGGCTCCGCTTCTAATTTCTCACAGCTGTGAAGAACAACACTTTCAAAGCAGTGCATGGAATCTCCACGTTTAACGACACACTGAGATGATTATTTGTCTGAAACATATGTATGATGCAACACATTCACACAGCTGTGTAACAGTTGAACAACCCGCCCGCGCACATCTTTGCACAGACGGCACAGAAGACACCTGCGCTAATGGCAGGGCCGAGGCGTCTTAGAAGGCCCCGGGCGTCGACTAAGAGTCCGTGAGATATGAATAACTGTATATAGTGAAAGATAGTCGGTGTAGAATACAAGGGGTTTGGCGAAAAAGAGGAAATAGAGATGGAGGAGAGCGCACACCGTACCATGTCTCCTGGTCCTTTAATGGCTTTTTGGATTAGAAATAGCTCTGCGCCATTGACACACTCTTATTTTGTTATTCATCCACGTGTTGCCTCCTCCATCAACCGCAATATTCTCTCTCTCAATCTCAATGCTCCCTCCCTGCCCCTCATCTCTGTCCTCCCTCGTATCTATTGCCTTCTCCATCCTCTCTCGCGTCACTAAAAGCCCATCAGAGGCCTTGCAGAGCTCCTTTGTCTCACGAGAATGCAATAAATTTTCTTGCGTCATCTGAATTTTGTGTTTGCATCCACGCATGCGTACGGTTCGTGTGTAATGTATTGTGAAGTCCCAAAACGGCAGTCTTGGCTTTTAGAGCCCAGTGATAGCCGCTAGTGCCTCTATATTACTTGTGCATTAAGGCTAAAAAGCCCAAATGAGATTGAACTCTAAAGGCTCTTATTCCAATGTTTCACTTTGATACATCCTCCCCTAGTTTTACAACGTAATCCCTCCATAGGTGGGTGTTGTAGTATTTATGGTGGTAATTATCCTGAGATGAGATTCAATAATGTTTCCTCTTAATAATTCACAGGGTCACCCTGGAAAGGAGGGGCCTTCTGGAGAGAAAGGACACCTGGTGAGCTTTATTTCTTACGTTTGGAGGTTACATTCGTTATTCTTCTGAATGTATTCCAGCTTTTCTAGGTTTCTTTCCTCTCCCTTTGTCCTAGTTTAAACACACATGTTGCATGAATGTAGATAACATTAGCATTGTGTGTGTATTGTAATTGTGTGTGTGTGTGTGTGTGTGTGTGTGCTACAAGCTCTCGCTAAACATCTATCTCCCCAGGGCCCTGCTGGCCCTCAAGGACCCATTGGTTATCCTGGGCCCCGAGGCGTGAAGGTGAGATGATTATCGACCACTAATAAACCCATTTTTCATGTCATTAGGTTGGGGTACCCTGCAATTATCTTATTAAAATGTTATTATTTCCAAGGTCTTTCCAGCAATTAAGTGATATTTTGTAAAAAAAAAGCTGTATTTTAACAAAATAAAAGCCTTAGCTGCCTAGCTGCTGGGAGCTGTCTGGAATAGAATAGCCTCTGCTTTAGTTACAGAGACATGAAAACGATCTTTGTGATCAATAGATCAGGACAGGAAAGTCATCTTTTCAGATCTTACATCACTTTGCTCACGTAAGGTTAGTCACAGGGGCTGATGACAGCTCAAGGCGCACAGCCCTTTATCAGCCGCCGATAAAACCAAGACGAACAGAAATCCCATCAAATAAAATCTTGTCACGAGGGCGTGACTCAGCCAATCAATAAAGCTCCCACTGAGAGAGGGGATCACACAAGTGCTTTGACTTCTTGCTAAAAGTCCCCCGCTTCCATGGCTGAAGTCTGAAGTGTCTGCTCCCTCGGGGAAGGATGAGAAGAATGGGCAAGAAAAAAGCAGTTGTGAGGATTTGAAATGCTTTTACAGTCTCTCTCTAACTTTAATGAACCCCTTACATTGTGTAACACCCTTGTTTGACACATTTGAAGAGAACCGACCATTAGCTATCGGCCTGTAACATCTTTGTGTTCTTGCATCACAGGGAGCGGACGGTGTCCGCGGTCTTAAAGGACACAAGGGTGGAAAGGTAAGAGAGCTCGGGCTTATTTGCTGAGAACGTGTCTGGTGTGAAAGGAAAAGACTGTAAACGACAGAGAAGTTGTGGTATTTGTATGAATTACACTGAATATTTGTTGCGGTCCTTCATGGAATGTTTCATGCGAATGATGATCTCAATGAAATCCTGTTAAACTGAGGCTGGTACGGAAGAGAGGGAAAAAAAAGGCCATCAAGAGTTTCTATGGCAACAGGGGATCTTGCCAAGACTCCGCATCTGTGTGTGTGTGTGTGTGTGTGTGTGCTCGCCTTTGAGTGTGTTCTGGGTATATTAACACCAAACGGTTTCAACATCTGTAATATTCCATTCTTCATCCTTTGTTGCCTCCTTCATGTTCTCACCAGGGAGAAGATGGCTTCCTCGGCTTCAAGGGAGACATGGGCATCAAGGGCGACAGGGTAAGGAATATTCGTTTACATCGTGTCAATCACATCTCGAACGCTTTGAAACGTCGTTCTATGAAAAAAAGCTAATTAGGCAACTCTTACGTCTGCTCTCAACGTTGGTTTTATTGGGGAGGTGGCCTTTACCTGAACTCAGTGAAATCACCAGCCACCTCCTGAGACGTTAGCCTAAGCCTCTGTGACTGCTGTGGAATTGTGGGTAATGAGCAAACATAAGGTGTTGCCCCTATTGCCAGCTGTGAGCGTGTGTGTGCGGGTGCGCGTGTGCTTGCGTGAGCAGTTTCAAATCCCTTTCCTCGCCCCATCTGTCACTTTCCAGTCGGCAAGTTAAAGGGAAAGGCTGACGGGTGTAACCAGGAACAGTTTCCTTCTGCAAACTGCATTCGGGCTTTACAATGTCAAGTAGTCGGGAAACAGTCTTTTACAGTGAGAAACATGACCCGCACTTCAAACATCAATCCCCCCAATCCCTGACCATAGAGAACAGACAGGAAGGAGAAATCAATGGCGCTCTAAATCCCTTCAAACCCGAGAGAGAGAGAGAGCGAGACCCCTTTTTCCTCCGGAGACGTAGCGGATCCCGATGAAAGCAAGGATTTGAGGAGGCCCTCTGTTCTGGAGGAGTCACACATGGACTAGAATCTAAATGACTCATTTTGAAGCGTTCCTACAGAAAGTGTGTGTGAGAGAGAGTGCTTAATTTCAAGTGTTCTCTTTGATGAGCTTGCAAGTGTGAGTCAAGTACAGTTTGCTTGATGCCGTTTTTATGTGGACTTGAGTGGGGGGGGGGGGGCCTTTCATTAAGATACCTTTCACACACCGCTGGGTCTCCGCAGCAGCGACTGCTTGTCAGCGCGAGTTTGTACTCCGTCATTTAGCCGGTGTCCTGCTAGAAGGGGAGCACGCTCGCCGAGAGAAGCAATAATAGGATCGCTTACTGCTCCGAGAGGCAGGCGGCGATGGGGAAAATAGCGTGACTTGATTATTTCCGCAACTTGACGCTCGCAACTGTTTTAAAAGGGGCGAACCGAGTTACCCAGAGCGGATGGGCTTGTTTGCTTTACAAGAACAAAAGGTTGCGACACAAATGAAAATGTTATGACATGCCATTACCTCGTATATCGAATGACTTCCCCGTTGTTGTTAATGCTCCTGAAAATGTGGTTTCAAATCTTAAGTATGTCTCCATAACATGAAATATTCATGTGAAGTTTACACGGTAACATTAGAAGCAAATACACCCGGAGTCAGCATAAAGTATGTACAAGTATGCGAGGGGATTATGTTGAAGTATAAGTCATGTGATATTTGTGCTTCCTGTGTGCTCCAGGGAGAGCTTGGACCAGGAGGACCCAGAGGAGAGGATGGTCCCGAGGGACCAAAAGGTCGCTCAGGTCTCCCAGGAGATGCCGGTCCTCTCGGAACGAGTGGTGACAAGGTGAGCTGCTTTGGCCGGTTTTTGCTTCCACGACTGAAACACTCACACCTTACAGACAATGTGTCCGACATGTTTGATCTGGGATGATGGCTCAGCAGGGCTTGAACAGCAACCCACATTGTTCATTGCTTCTGCTCTTTAACCAGCTGGGAGCATAAAGTGGTTCTAAACATTCCTTATTGTTGAATTGAACACTGGGTTAGCTGTTGCCGACAATCCCTCGTACATTTTTAATGGTTGTTTTCTAGAGGATGTTTGGAGCTGTGTTTGGCAGGTTTTCACATGTTAATTTAGTTGTACTGCCAGAATAACGCTACTATTCTGTATACATTCACAGCTGTACGGGTAGAAGTGTAGTGCAGTCGGCTTGCCTTGTATTTGGGCTGGAAAGCTACTCGTTAGGAGATCACCTTTGGATATAAATTCTACTGTTGATTCTAATATTTCTGCATTACTGATAACTCATTAAAATACAATATATTTCTTATATGAAGTCAGATTACTACCAGGTGTCTCATTTGTTTAATTTTCGCATCATAAGCATCGGGTACAAAAGAATGACACAATGTGGGACAGTAAATAATCTCTGTGGCTCTGGAAGGAGCTATATTTCGGAATCAATTTGGACCGCGGTGTTAATCTGTCTCTAATTTGGTTTTTCTCATTATCAGGGTAAACTTGGAGTCCCCGGATTGCCAGGATACCCAGGAAGACAAGGACCAAAGGTAACTGCGTACATGTACTGCTCAGGAATCAGTACAGAGTCACTTTAAACCGCTATTGATAAAAGGACCCAATTCATTTGGCCACAATGTCCCTACACACGTGCGTTTCTGTGTGTATTTGATGGAAAGTTCATACATGTGAAGTCTTTTGACGGCTCATCCTTTTAGCCTTTTTAGCAAAGCCGCAGTCTGACAAGTGGACATGCTTGAAGCTCCCCGATCAAAGAGCCGGGGACTTGAATATGCTTTTTGGTGTCGGCTCTCAGCTCCTCACGTAACAATAAATCACTGCTTTTATCCATCTCCCGTTTCATTGAATATGCTCGGGATATCTCAGGGGAGTAAACAAGGGATATAATATTGAAGGTTTGTCTCTCAAATGATGAATTACTCTCTTACTCTCACACAGGGATCTCAAGGTTTCCAAGGTTTCCCAGGCGCCAATGGAGAGAAAGGAACGCGGGTATGTCAGACAGGCTTCTTATTATTCTTCTCATTCCTATCAATAGGATCAATACTGGCGTAGCGTTGGAGACAGGCTGCTGTCCCAGCTCCACATTTATCAATGTAGAGGAAGTTGCATGGCTCCAAAATAAAGGACAGAGAGACAATTGCATTCCTTCTTCTTTACAACTCACGCAACTAATTTCAAACCACCAAAAGCATTGTTTATCACTGTGCGGCCCTTGAGCAATGTTTCACTTTCTTTGTTTAAGGGATGGGCCATTAGCATGGCTGCAAGAGTAATGGTTCGCCACCACGAGTGGAACAAGGCACATAAAGCTTTTCATCTCCACAAAACATTTGTGAAGTTTATGAGACCAAGCTCCCAGACAGAAGGGGATAATAGTGCCATTAAGTAGCTCCAGAGCTCTTTTTTTTTAAAAACCTAAAAGCCACACAAACGATGTAATTGTTTTTCTCATTAAAATTGTATGAAGCCATTGTAATAGTAATATCGCTTTAAAATCATTACACTATGCATTATTGTTTATTAAAGTGTCCTATTCTTAGGAAGTACTGAATCTAATGTAAGTCACGATCAATAATTATGGTAATTTTGAAACGGCTAATTCCTAATTAATGATAAAAGGTGATCTCAGATCTCCGAAACCGCACATTTCTGTTGAAATCTGTTTGCAAATGTGATGTCTGCTGCCATTAGATTGGTTCTTTTAGAGGAAGCAGCCTCTCCATGATGCGACTCCTTTGATCATCGTGTGTGTGTGTGTGTGTGTGTGTGTGTGTGTGTGTGTGTGTGTGTGTGTGTGTGTCCACAGGGAACAGCGGGAAAGTCTGGCCCACGCGGACAGAGAGGACCAACGGTTAGTCTTACTCAGCAGACTCGTGCTTGTGGACAGATGGCGAGCTTGGCACTTGGGTGAAACTGGAAGTTCAACCTCGGCTTCCGTTAGGGGAGCCCACGCCGCTTCAACCGATTCATCTCAGGTCACAAATATGTCTGAGGACACTTTGTATGATTTTAATCGCTTTGTCTTTTTCTCAAGGGGCCTCGAGGAGAGAGAGGACCAAGAGGACCAACAGGAAAAGCCGGACCGAAGGTGCGTCAACTCTTTCACTGGTGCTTACTTGCGTATTTTGCGGTACAAGTTCACCACTTACTCCTGATTTTGTCTTTTCAGGGTAACTCAGGAAATGATGGCCCACCAGGACCTCTCGGGGAGAGGGTGCGTACCCTCGCATGTTTATAATTTAATTCTCATAACATGTACAGCGAAAGTGATTATTGACCAGGAATCGTTTGTTGTGGCTTTCAGGGTCTTCCAGGGCCTCAGGGACCAACAGGTTTCCCAGGACCAAAGGGACCTCCTGTGAGTTCTAACTCTTTCAAAAACACACAACCCATCACGCTTTTCCGTTGTCATTCTTTACGCTCACATTCACATGTATTTCTCAGGGACCTTCAGGGAAAGACGGACTGCCCGGACATCCTGGACAGAGAGGAGAGACTGTGAGTAAACTCGTTTGATTATTCAGCTCTTCATCTGTATTCAACGGAGTCCGTTGTATGGTAATGTAACTCTGATTTTTCTTCTGTAATAAACAGGGATTCCAAGGCAAGACTGGCCCTCCTGGCCCCCCCGGCGTGGTTGGACCTCAGGTGGGTCACAGTCACTGACCATCTTGCTGTGAGGCTCCCTCACGTGTATTATCAGTGCAACTTATTGATTATATTCTTTTGAAAAACAACTAATGTGTATCTCCAAATGTTTTAAAAGTTACACTCACCAGTGTGCACCAGTAAAACTGCCAGAAAGCTCTCCGCATTTTGAATTTCCCACAAAAAAAAATGAAAGGATTTGTCCTCGTACCTGTATCCCACCAGCCATGACATAAGTGTTGTTTATCCTCTTTCACATTAGCAATTCGTCCATTATGCATCAGCATTTAACAGACTTTCCCTCCCGGCCGCTCTGCTAATGCCAGCTGAGAACATTGATGATAACGGAGCTGTATGTGGCCTTAGTGACTAGTGGGCCTCCTACGCAGCAAATGCTCAGCTTTTGAAATTGTAACATCTTCTTGGTACTGAATTGCTGATTTTGCTCACAGTCTTCCTCTCACTGTAGTTTATCTTCTTCACACCTCCTCTGCAACTGGGCTGTAATGTCTGGGTTTATATTTCATCTTTTTTTTTCAAATTGCAGGGACCAACAGGCGAGACTGGACCAATGGGAGATCGAGGTCATCCCGGACCCCCAGGCCCACCTGGTGAGCAGGGTCTACCGGGAGCTGCAGGGAAAGAAGGAGCCAAGGTGAATCCTGAAGCTCTATTTAATGTTGTATCTTGTGTTTAGCGCTCCATCAGCATCATGCATGTAATAACATTGCTCCCATCCATCCATTGTTTTATAGGATGATGTAACTACACTCATCTGGGTGTAATTTGAGTCGTGCAATCACAAGACACTAAACAATGCATTTGTAGAATTAACGCCATTGTGCTTTGACCTACAGGGTGACTTCGGTCCTGCCGGCCCAGCAGGTAAAGACGGCCCTCCAGGGCCAAGAGGATTCCCGGGAGAGAGAGGTCTGCCTGGCCCTGTGGTTAGTATTCCCTTCCGCTCAGAACAAAAGCATCTCACAAAGTCAATATCTCTCACAGCTTGGTTGTTGCATAATAGTTCTGGACTATTAAATCGCTGTAAGACTTTGGTTAACTTCAAGAATCAGACATGATATCACGTCCCTGAGTGGGCTGTACAAGAGAACAGTGTGCTCGAGGCCGTTTGTTTTTAAAATCTTTTATTCTTTGACAAAGTCATGTCGTGCTAGTTATGCAATTCACACTATTTCCTTGCTGCCAAGTTGTTAGAAAGAATTCAATTGCAGAAAGCTTTTTTGTTTAACTCTAGGGTGCAGGAATCATACGACACACCTGTTCCTTTGTAATATGAAGGATGTTACTGAAGAACTGTTCTCCCCGGCTGCTCTCAGCCTCCACTTTGGGGACTATAGGAGGTTTTACATTTCACGCTGGGCCCGTTCGAAGCAGTCCAGCGCAAGGCAGGACGTGTGCTTCCCCAACAGATGTGTTTGTTTTCTCAAGCCTTCATTTTATTCTGCTCTGCAGGGGGCTCACGGCTTGAAAGGGAGCGAAGGACCTCATGGACCACCTGGCCCTGCTGTGAGTACAATTTACTGCATCCCCATCCTCAGTTTGTCACTCTCTCACTCTCACCTTCCATATTCTGTCTCCATTTCTGGGTATTGTCTTCACGGCAAAGTTGCCACCCTCAGTTGTTCCAGGCACTTGCATCATATAATGATATGCACAGTGTGCTACTTCCATAAGAGAGGTCTGATGTTATGATTTTGTTTCAGTGTTAACACTTGATTTCTCTGATATTTTGTGCGGTGGTGCTGTAGGGTTCTCCTGGCGAGCGTGGTCCTGCTGGCTCAGCCGGACCTACAGGTCTCCCTGGACGTTCTGGCCCCCAGGGACCTCCAGGTCCTTCCGGAGAGAAAGGTGGACCGGTAAGAGCATCACATTATAGAGATTGCTGCGACGTACTGAAAAATAGCGAATATCACAGAGTAAAGCATGGCTGACAAAATTGTGAAAAAAAAAAACATTTCAGGGAGAGAAAGGACCTCAAGGCCCAGCTGGAAGAGACGGTATTCAGGGCCCTGTGGGTCTGCCAGGACCTGGAGGACCTCCTGGACCATCTGGGGAGGACGGAGACAAGGTGGGTTGCTCTTCATGTCTCGTTTTGCCGCCCACGTAGCTTGAAGTATGATGAAACTCAGTAAAACTGAAGCCTTCACTCTTTGCGAGCTCACACACTAATATACAGACCATAACGCACACCTAGAACCTCACAAAGACACTGAACTTTGCAGTCGAGATCTAAGCCAGACATCCTCTTGTCTCTTTCCCTGTGACCTTAAACGCTCCACGGGTAATTTGTCTGACAGCGTTTGCATCGATTAACGGATCTTTAAAAGGCGAACCTGCCGTGTTGCAGCTTTGTTCTCCTCCCTACAAACGGACAGATGAGAGGGAGGGATTGTGTGGCAATGGCGGAATGTGTGAAAGTGACCCTTTAGTATTCAGGAGCGAGAACAACTCTTCACCCCCTCGAAACATATTTGTAGGAAGATCAGCCACATAGATACTGGGAGGATAATCTCTGATCCTTTGACGAATGCCTCAGTTCTTAGCCGGCCTTGCACCGGCCCCGGCCCCGGACGGTGTTTGCCATGCAGATAAAAAGGATCTCGCGAGCTAATGTTTACTCATTCAGACACTTTCTCATTATAAGTCCTGTCCGCGGGGAGCGAACAAGTCCAAGGCCTTTATTTTAAGACTAATACTGCCTCACAAAGAGCACCGTCTGACTCAAACCCAAAAGTAAACGCCTTTGGGGTTTGGACAGATATTAACATTATCTCTCCAAACACCCACAGCATGTGGAGGCTTTGAAAGAATGATGCAAGGTTCTTCACTCTGGGAATGCTGGTGCAAACAGGTTGAGATGGGACTAATTAGCTATTCTGCTTCGACTGCTAGTGGCACCAGTGACTCAGCCATCACGATAACACCCCCCCCCCCTCTAAACTATATTTGGCACCATTTGTCAGACGGATGCAATTGAAACATCCATATACAGATCTCAAAAAAGCATCCAAAGGTTGGATGCCGTTGAGCGCAGGCTGTGTTGTGCTTTGATATGTCAGTCTCCGTTCTGGGAGGTGTTTGATGGTATTTTAACATAATTCATTGTCACACATATTTATCTCCCTCTCGCTTGTGTTGCTGACTTTACTTTGAGAGTTTTAACTCTCTTCGTTTCACGCTGTGATCGTGTCATTTCCACAGGGAGAGCTTGGAGAGCCGGGCCAGAAAGGAGGCAAGGGTGACAAAGGAGAGCATGTAAGTTGTTGTTTGTTTATAGCAAAATCATAAATACATTGTTTGTTTATCATTTTACCGCCGGAGGCTTTGAGGCTGATCCATTTTTACTGTATATTTGTGGGGTTTTGACAGTTTTGAGTTGATTGTCCCTTCGATGTGTTCCTTCTCCTCTGCAGGGTCCACCTGGTCCCACCGGCCCCCAAGGGCCCGTTGGAGCACCCGGTCCTGCTGTAAGTGTCTAGTTTACATCGGGGGTTCAGATCATCCAACGCCTCATCTAGAGCACCACCCACCAAGCTTTGTGTCTCCTCGATTGTGACCCCCCCCCCCCTTTTTCGTCTTTCATCTTGCAGGGTGCAGATGGCGAGCCCGGTCCCAGAGGTCAGCAGGGTCTGTTCGGCCAGAAGGGAGATGAAGGGTCAAGAGGATTCCCCGGACCTCCAGGTCCAGTCGGGCTGCAGGTGCGGACTGCGATGAAACATACAAACTACGGTCAAATGTTGTCACTGAGAAACACAGAGGCAATAATGGTTAAACCCTCTGCACACTCCCTCAGGGCTTGCCTGGTCCACCTGGTGAGAAAGGTGAAACTGGAGACGTTGGTCAAATGGTAAGTACACACACAAGGGACTGTGTTATCATTCAGTACAAGACGTCCTGCGTCAGACGTTTGTCTTTCCTTATTAAACCGTGTCCTCTCTCCCGCGTAGGGTCCACCCGGCCCCCCTGGTCCCAGAGGCCCCTCGGGGCCCCCGGGAGCCGATGGCCCTCAGGGACCTCCTGGCGGTATTGGAAACCCTGGTGCTGTTGGAGAAAAGGTAAACCTCTCTTCTACGCCCGGTTTGATAGTGGAGCGGTGCAGCTGAGGTGATGTTCAAGTAGCATAATGCGATTTTGTTGTTGGCAAGAAATGTTTGTACATTTACACCACCTGCCACTTCTTTGGTGGTGTAAACACAGACATCTCCAAAACAAAGAATCATTTCAGTTTTGTGCCGCTTTTCATTTGACACTAATTATATCTGTCCTGCAAGGAATTAAGTAAATAGACAATATAATCACTTCAGTAAACAAACTATAAAAGCACATTTTATCGTGCTTCATGTCGACACGCCAGGTATTTGACGCATATTTACATACAGACATTATGATTTAATTGTCTCTTTAAACAATATTTCAACTGAAGAAGGAACATCACCCACCCATGCTAAAGCTGTGTTGTACTGTTCAGTCAGTGCTGTGCATCTGCGTTGCGGTACCCATGCACCTCCAGGGAGGACAGGACTTTGCGGGGGGGAAGCCAGCCTGGACTAAAGCTGCCTTATGGCTCATAAAGTGGATGGGAGTAGCTGTTGCGATTGTCCATCATGGACGTCCACTCAACCTGCTGAAATGTATTCTTTCAAATTGACAATGTATTCGTCGTGCTCCAGCCTTTTTGTTCCAGATGGCACCTCTGGTCCCGCTCCAAAAGACACTGAGTGCCACGTCTCCCTCGATGTGAATTGTTTGAGTAACGATTCATTTTTCAGAAACGCAGACAACAAAACAAAGTGTTTCCATAATACAGACACGTTTTTTATTGTAACAACCCTATAAGAAATACATGATGCAGCTTTAGTCCGGTTGACTGGTTTTTACTTCACTTTGGAAGCGACGGATTCGGGGCGCAAGCAGTTTGTTTGAGTGCTCTGTGAATGATAGTTTTTTTAAAGGCTTCTGGGCCATTAATATTCCCATTCATATGATACCCTTTTAAATGAGACGTGACGTTTCTTTCTGCCGCAGAGTGACAGATGCACAGAAAATGTAATGGACATGTTGCCACCCGCAACAGTACTACTGCTGGGTGCACAGATGATGAATTCATTCTCAAAGACACCGCGTGATAAATGCATTATTATAAGGGAGCGCTCATATAATCAGCTCCTATTTGTTGCTGCTTTTTCATTATGAAAAGGCCTACTTTGGCAGCAGCTGGACTGCTGTGCACGTTCTCTTCACTTTCCCTCCGTAGTGATGGTGTGATTTTCTTTAATCGGCTTCAGTCAATAGAATCACCTTTTGCTCCTCTGTCATCTCCCCGAGGATAGCCTGTCCTTCTCCTGTGCAAACAAACACAGCTCTTTTGCCTAATCACTCTGGCATGTTATTGGCCAGCCCAGGGAGCTGGCAAGCGACTGAGCTCAAGTTTTTTTTTTTTTTGGTTAACAAATCCCTCATATATCTGTGACGAGCAGCTGTCTCTAATGCTCTCAGTTTCCCCGTTGTCAGCAGATTTCCCGGGCAGCCCCGAGGTGAACATTAGCAGGTTGTTGTAAGGATGTTCAGGGCTCCTCGGATGCAATGCTGCATAAAGACCCGCTTCTAGCACAGGAGGATCAGTCATGCTTTGAAACAGGCGTACCGACTGGTAAGAGTGGATTTCCTGACAACAGACGGTTTGGAAGACAGCCACACACTAATTTGGCGTATCAGCTGATGTTCACAATACAGAGCTGTTGTTCATGCCAGAGGGAATCTGGATGTCTTTATCGTAACACAGCTCTGCAGAGCGGTCCTATCGATTGGCCCCCCCCGTCTCCAAAATATGACAAAAGCAAACATTTGTCCCTTAAGCAGGTGCGGCAGACTGCCTCTGCGGTAAAAGCCCGGCGGCGAGGAGTGTAGGCTTATGTGACAGTGAATAACGGTAGAGTGCCCAGTGGGTGAGTCAACAGAGCAACTATCCAATAAGCCAGGGGGAAAGAGGACAAGATATATGGACGCTTCCAGTGAGAACAGTGAGGTCAGCGCCCTCCGGTGCTCCAGCCGCCCGATCTGCCCGCACTTGATGGATTGAAATCTCTCGTGTCATCTCTTTCTATCCCCATTTTGGTGACAAGGGTACCGGGACAGTGAGGGCTGCTGTAAATGATGGGATTTTTAGAACCATGTTCGAGCAACAAATCACCTTTCTCTCTCTCCCTCTCTCTCACCCTCCACTCCCTCTCTCTCTCGCTCTCTCTTATCAGGGAGATGCTGGTGAAACAGGAGAGCCAGGTCTTCAGGGAGAACTCGGCCCACCAGTGAGTTATCCGATTTTCTACCAATTTGAATCACTGTTGGTCAATAGGTCGACTACAAATCTGTGTTATTCTCTAATTATTAGGCTGTTTTTACTTTTACTTTGACGTTACCTTCGTCATTTTCCTCTTAAATCTACGAGGACCTCATTACTAAAGTACTGCGTAATATTTTAGGGTCCTAGAGGAGAGCGAGGAGAAAAGGGAGAGTCCGGTCCGGCTGGTACAGCTGGACCTCCTGGCCCTAAGGGTCCCCCTGGAGATGATGGTCCCAAAGGCAGCCCAGTAAGTCTTTTTCCACCTTCGACCTCAGACAATACAAATCAATGTACCCTCAAAACTGATTTGACGTCACCCAAAGGACGACCATTGTGACTTTCAGCTCAATATCTTTTCCAAGACAAAGTGATGGAAGTTTTATTGATTTTCAGGGTCCAAGTGGTTTCCCCGGTGACCCTGGCCCCCCTGGAGAGACCGGTCCAGCTGTACGTATGGCCTGAGCAAATGAATTGTGCAGACTCTATCCCTTCCACTGTGTTTTTGATGCAATGCAGCATGACTGAGGCTCTCTTCATTTTGTATGCAGGGGTTAGACGGCCCCGCTGGTGACAAAGGAGATGATGGAGAGGCTGGTCAATCTGTAAGTGTTGTTTACTACGACTCTCTGGATGAAGGCCATTTAAATCACAAAATGAATTCTGTTCAATTTCCGTTTTGTTCAAATTCAAACTAGGGTTCTCCTGGACCCACCGGAGAGTCGGGTCCCTCCGGACCACCAGGAAAGAGAGTAAGTACTGTCCTTTGCTCTCGTGTCCTTGTAGCAAAATGTAATCCATGTCAAAAGTGTTGAAATGTTCTTTCTTTGTCTTCCACAATATTCATCTCTGTCATCTATTATTCTTTTTAAACAGGGGCCCCCTGGACTCACAGGACCTGAGGGGAGACTAGGAGAGAAAGGAGGCAAGGTAATAAATCCAACAAATGCAGATTGTACGCCAGCAAGTTCAAGTCACCAGCAAATGAGCAGGAATCTAATGGTGTGTGTGCGTCCTGATTTTGTGTGAAAGGGAGAGTCTGGCATGGAAGGCCCCCAAGGAAAGACAGGTTCCGTTGGTCCTCAAGGATCACCTGGCAAGCCCGGTTCTGAAGGCCTCAGGGGTATCCCTGGCCCAGTTGTAAGTACAGCGTTTCTTGCCATCACACCAGTTTATCACAGTCGTATCTCAATGTTGTGTGGTGTTGTTAAAACAGCTTACAGAGCAGGTGTATGTGCTTTTCAATAAACTGCTGAACATGAAGGAGCCGTGCTGTTTATGGAATCGTGTTTTCTTATGAGCCAGCGGGTAGAAACGCTGTGCAATCTGTGTTTCTATGCAGGGAGAGCAAGGTTTCCCAGGTTCTCCAGGCCCAGATGGACCTCCTGGACCTATGGTGAGTAGAATTGACTTTGAACTGAGGAATCTCACATAATGTGTGATCTGAATCCTCATTCAACAGTTATCTTTCTCTCCGATGTGTCCCCCCCCCCCCCCCTCACAGGGTCCTCCTGGTCTACCCGGCTTGAAAGGAGACTCTGGTGTCAAAGGAGAAAAGGTGAGCTACCTGCGCATCTGAACTTTTGATGCAGAGCATTAGCTTAATTCTAAGACTAATGGGCCTCTTCGCTAACAGATTGATTAGGTCTGTTGTTAGCCTCCAGCTATCAAATCATTACCGTAATGATTCGACGGGTGAGCCAGAGCAATGCATCACATGGCCTGTGTTTGTCATGGTGTATTATTGACTGTGTGTGTGTGTGTCTTGTTCTCCACCCTCAGGGCCATCCGGGTCTTATTGGTCTTATCGGACCTCCAGGTGAACAGGGAGAGAAGGGTGACAGAGGTCTTCCTGGTCCACCAGGATCACATGGTTCCAAAGGAGACAATGTAAGTAAACAACACGAGTCATGCCACGCTTTCTGCTCGAGTCGATATGAAGCATAAGGAAGAAACGATGCTTCTCTTCTATTCACATTCTCTATTTCTTTTCTTTTAGGGTATTTCAGGTCCCTCAGGGCCACTTGGTCCCCTTGGTCCTCCTGGATTACCTGTAAGACTCCTCAAATGTATTGTACTACAGCATGTCCTGAACTCAATAGTGTGTAATGCCTGAGCCAATATTGATTACTCGGCCATATTTGTGTCCTCAGGGTCCCTCCGGTCCCAAAGGTGCTAAAGGGTCATCGGTAAGTGTCTGACCGAATGCTGCATCCCATCAGAAACAGTAACGAGCTTTAATCAGGACACGTGAAATCATTTGTAGTTTAAGATCAAGCATTGCTTTAATTTGTCCTGCTCAGGGTCAAACCGGACCAAAGGGAGAGAGCGGTACATCTGGACCTGCCGGCCCTCCTGTAAGTCAAAGACTCCATCGTCATTTTGTATCTCACACCTTCTGTGAGTCATTATCTCCAGACATTTACATAATCTCCCTCCTCATCTCTGACTTGGCATTTTGTCTCTCATCTCTCCATAATAGGGCCCTCCCGGCGATGTCATCCACCCACTCCCCATCATGTCCAACATGAAGGGCCGAACTCGCAGAAGCATCGACGCCAGCGAGATGTCGGACACCGCCGCCGCGGATGCCAACTACAAGGACTACGACGACGGCATGGAGGAGATCTTTGGCTCGCTCAACTCCCTGAAGCTGGAGATCGAGCAGATGAAGCACCCGCTGGGCACGCAGAACAACCCCGCTCGCACCTGCAAAGACCTGCAGCTCTGCCACCCCGATTTCCCAGATGGTTCGTATTATGCTCAGTCTAAAATGAGGTCCATTGTCCAATCCTTCCTCTCCACAGGTTTTAATTACTCCACCGAATGGCCGTTATCACACAACAGCTCTCTATAGATAAGAAGAAGGAAAAACAAAGTGGGCCCTGTCCTCATGCTATGCAGATTTGAGCTGCTGGCCTCGCTTAGAGCCAAAACATACGTCCCTTCCAGCCACACACTGCAGTATACGCCCCCTCATTTAGTAACATCACTTAAAAGCCAAGCTTCGGCAGGTCAGAGGAGCTGACCTGTATTACGTCCTGTTCAGTGTATGTCGTTCAACTAGAGCTAATTATATATACATCATATTTTGACAATATATTCATCGTTAAAGTCATTTTTCAGGTTATTTTTCAGGCAGAAATGACAAACTTTGTCATTTGTGAAGATTTGCATACTACTTGTAATTGTTTAAATATCATTAGTTAATGCAAGTATTTCTATTTCCGTATAATATTCCATCTGCTTCACAAGTTATTTCATTTTTTATTTAAGAAAGGCAATATTAGGGACTTGTACAACATCTCTGAATAAGATTGTAGGCACAATAGAGACTGACTGTGGAGACATAGAGACATGCAAGATATATTTAGCACAGGCCATGTAATGTCAGACATTGCCTTGACCTAAGGGAGTACAGTATAGACTTTAAGTCATACATACACCACTCTGTAATCGCTCTCTCGTCATCTCCATCTCTCCAGGTGACTACTGGATTGATCCAAACCAGGGCTGCTCTCGGGACTCCTTCAAGGTTTACTGCAACTTCACAGCAGGTGGAGAGAGCTGCATCTTCCCAGATAAGAAGTCTGAAGGGGTAGGTCTGGCCGCGTGTACACACACACACACACACACACACAGAGTGGAAAGCCAGGTTGAGGATATGTTGGGACTCTTTCCAGTAAGATGATGTTGGCGAAAGGAAAAAACATTTTTACTGTTTTCAGTCTCCAGTTTGTGATTTGATTGACAGTGAAGTGAAATAAGTGTGTTTCTTTCCTCACTTCTGGGACTAACCGCTGAACATACTGTATAAATAACCCGGACATTTCAAGACAGCAATGGTTGCACCAGTAACTCTATTGTGTCCACTCATTATTCGCCTCCATGTGATTACCTCGTGTGTTGTTATGTGGAAGATGACAGGCCACAGGACTACCTGCATTTACAACGAGGGGCCATTTTACAAACTAAAGCTGAATCTCAGTTTAGCTCTGGCAGTTGGTAACCGCAGGGAGACAACTCCCTCATTCAAACACACACATTCACCCACCCACGCTATTGTCTCAGTGCCATGTTTAGATTGAATGCCATTAAGGACCCGTAAAACCCTTTGGCAGGTGACAGACTCACTGTCGAAGATTTTCGCTTCATTACGCACGAGTGTGTGGAGGAGAGGAGCAGAGTGGTGCAACACTGGAAACGCTGTCTTTGACAAGTCAGGGTTGTGTAACAGCGCACTGCTCCAGCCATTCTAATGATCCCACTCACCGAGCCTCAGAGGAGCAGGAGTTTGCTTAAGCTTAGGATAATGAAGCAGACTTTTTTTAACGGCGTGCTGGTGATGGGCTGAAGAAAAGCCTCTGCTGTCAGTCTCCGCGTGGAGACTGCAAACACACCCACGTGCGTATAGATTGGCACGGCTATTATGAGAGCACACACACACACACACAGTTATACGCCGTCCACGCACTGTGCAGAATCACAGTCACGAAGCCAGACACGAACTCACGGATGCTAAACAAGAAAAAAAGTCGCAGAAAGAATATATATTTTCTCCTGGGCTCAGTTCATCCCAGTGAAAACAGCAGACGGTCACCTTCAAGGCAGCACGGGGCTAATGTATGCCATCTCCATGGCGATAAGTCATCTCCGGCTCATCGCTCATTGACGCATGAAGCTATCGATGACAGTTCCATATCAAACCCTGCTATCTAATCTTAGAGAAATCCATCATTGTCATGGCTGAGATCATTAGAGCTGTGCCCTGTCGGCCAATTTACAGCTTTTAATGGCATAACAAAGTTAGTGCACCGTGACTGCACTCACACTGAACAGCAGGGATAGAGGCCGCGGTATAAGAGCTCCTTGCAGGCGATCATTGCTTAATTAATCACTGTGTACTCATGAATTTTTCAGCAGCAATGAGCTGCCAGCCACAGTTTGTAGTGTACAAAATGGCATAATGGCTTACTAAAATCTTCTGCCCTGGACCGGTTGATCTTACTGAACACCGTTTCAGGTCCGGAAGACTCCTCTGAGGACGAACGGAAGGAGGAAGAGGGGAGGAAAAAGAGAGATGGGGTGATTTTCTGTCAGATCTGTGTCCTTTCGTTAACGCTGCTGTTTTTCCCTCCTCTGCCTCTCTGTCGATCCATGGCCCCCAGGCTAGGCTCACATCCTGGGCAAAGGAGAACCCCGGCTCGTGGTTCAGTGAATTCAAACGTGGTAAACTGGTAAGCCACACTCCCGACTTTCCTTTTCCCTTTTCCTGAACGCCTCTTATATTTTACAGAGCAAAATGGCAAAATGGCCCAAAGACTCGCCAGGCACATGGTATAGTCACTACAGGAGAGGTTCCATGGTAAGTGGCCCCGCCCGCGGCCACAGAGTCCTGGCTGAGGCCTGGACTCCGTGTGCCTGAGGCTCTGCATGGTTTTGGTTCTGCCCTACAGAGTCTTGTTCATGTTGTTGGTTGTTACTTCGTCGGGGTGCATGACTCAGCACGCGCTGCACGCGCCTTCAGTCCGACATCAGAGGCGATGCTCTTACGAGGCAATGAAGAAGAGGTTTGTGGACCACGCAGGCGAGAGTTGCCTGCGATGAATCAATACATTTGGCATCTAATGGAGTTTAACAAATGGAAAACAATGTACTGCTGTTGCACTCCACTCTGCCACACCTCTGCTACATTAAGAGAGCATCTCCTGGTGACTATGTGCCTCAACACTCACATGACTCAAGACAATAATAGTTTGGAAAAGAACACCAGAGAGTGAATACATCACTTAACACCTCCTTTCCTTACACATTTTTGTTGTTGTTGTACATCTCAACAAGTTCCTGCCTCAGCAGGTAATTTACCCTCCACAAGGGGGGGAAACATAAGCATCAGTCCCTCTCTGCTGCAGCCATTCAGCTGCACTCACATTCCCAGTATCTCCCTTAAACACTACTTAGATCCGGCGGAGTAGCTCTGAGTCAAACAGGTCAGGCACTCAGTCACCACCCAGGGGCTTCTGGGTACTCAGTCACTGTTGACTTGCGGCTGTGATGATGAAGAGGTAAAGTTTTTCTGGCGATTTCCGGCTGGATCCACACGCTGGGCTGGGAGGGGAGGAAAGGGATGAAGAGTGGCGGGGTAAAGCATGGGAGTACCCGACCACTGAGGATGAAAACAGCAGACGAGTGGCACTACGTAGAGCCACGACGCCGACACTCAATCGACATATTGCAGAACAAAGTGGTCATGGTTGCTATTAAATCTTGTGATTAATTAGCTAATTAATTCAGCGGCACTACATTTTTTTTCCACAAATAGATGGAGAAGATGATCCGCTCCCTCTGTTAATGTGACGTTGTGAGTGTCGGTCCTCTGGGTTTGTATGTGCATGCGCGTGAACGATCGCTTATGTGCAAGAACAACCAGTCGAGAAAGACCACGTCCAGGTTTGCTGCTCTGGCCGCACGGTGTGGATGCTGCATGCGCTCTGCTCTCAGTAAGTCCTGTGTGTCTGAAAGACGAAGCGGCTATGTGGATCTAATGGATTCCTGACGGTTGGTATGTAGATAGTCACGGACGGACGTTAAACGGAACCATAAATCCAAAGCTGCCATCTTATCAGCCAGGAGGATTACAAGGCGATTAGCAATTAGCTTCATTGAATATAGCTCTGTTTTCCGTAAAAAAGAAAAAAAAAAGCGATATCGAGGTTAATTACCAGGCAATTAACATATCATTACTGCAACACATTTCCTATTAGGGATAATTACATGTTCATGTACAGACAATCATTTGCTCATATTGGGTATATATTTTACATCATTACAAAAGCAACATTTAAATGAGATGTTTAGTTATGCTTATTTTTTGTACTTTGATGGCAGATGTTTCATCAGTACAGCTTCCAGGCATCAGATCAAAAATATTCTGCGACCTTCTTCCCCAACAACAAAGTATCATCACCTGATTGTTTAAGAACCAAGGACCTGCTTTCACGCTCATCTTCACCCCGGAGACATTTGCATATATTTGCACATTACTTAGGAATGAAATGGGTAATATTCAACATCTTTTATTCAACAAAACGCCACGAAAAGACCAAAGCCTGCAATGAAGTTGTTCTACTAACAACAATTCCATTGTCCAAAAATTATAAAAATAAAAAATAAAAAAACACTAGTGAGCCACACAGTTGCACTGGCTAGTAGACAATAGTGTACGAAATAATTATTGATCCACAAAGATTCACTTCTTTGAGTAACGTTTGCTAAAAACTAGTGGTTTGCTGTTAAAGGAAATGTAGTGTATTTACGTCTTCAATAGGAATGAATGGGCTTAGAGCTGAGTGCCACAAAGAAGGTAGGTAAGTCAGGAAGTATTGGGAGTATTTTGGTCTTTTCATGGGATTTGTTGACGCTCAGAAAAATATAGAATATCACCAACCGTATCCTTTAATCGTCAGACAAAAATGCCGTCCTGTGTCGTCTACGATTTTAGTTTTTAGTTAGTTTTGAATCTGTTCTCGCAGCATCGTAGTATATTAACTCTGTACCCTCGGATGACGCCTCCTTTTTCTAACGCCGTTGTCGATAAGAAACACGTCCTAGAACTCCAAACGCAGCAGTAAAACTCGAATACAAATTACTACTCATAACTTTAATCAAAACATCCCCCAAGAGACACGAGCGCTGCACAACGGAGACGCGACGGTGCGCTCTGTGAATCTTTACAGGATGCTCCTCAGTCTTTAAAGTGATCCCTTCTCCTGCCGTTACATTTTTTATAAATGTTCAACTCCACCTCTTCGCAGCTCTCCTACGTGGATGCGGAGGGCAACCCCATCAGCGTGGTCCAGATGACTTTCATGCGGCTGCTGAGCGCGGCAGCCAGACAGAACATGACGTACAACTGCTACCAGTCGGTGGCCTGGCACGACCAGGATCAGGACAACTACGACAAGGCCATCCGCTTCCTGGGCTCCAACGACGAGGAGATGTCTTACGATAACAACCCCTACATCCGCGCGTTGGTCGACGGCTGTGCGGTGAGTCAAAGAGTTGTGTGTGTGTGCGTAAGCGGTTGGCGGAGGTCCTTTGATGAACACCGTCTGAAGATGATGCGTCTGTTGTCTTTGTGGGTGGCTCAGTCAATAAACAGCCCCGCTGAAGTGTGTGATGTGTTTATGTCACACTCTTAACTCTGCCTCCTGCTGTGTCTTGTCTCTCCCACAGTTGAAAAAGGGTTATGAAAAGACAGTACTTGAGATCAGCACACCAAAGGTGGAGCAGGTGCCAATTGTGGACATCATGTTCAACGATTTCGGCGCCTCCGCGCAGAAGTTTGGATTTGAAGTGGGCCCCGTCTGTTTCGTCGGCTAAGACTGTTTGCCGAACAAATGGAGGAAAAAAATAAAAAAGCATAATATTTGTTTTCTCAGAAAATAAAAAAAAACAATTGAAAAACAATAGGACAACTCTATTTGTAAAAAAGTAACTTTTGTTTCCATAAAGCAACACGTATGAGTAAAATGAAATCAAGTTGAGAATGCAGTGAAATTCTAGAGGAATACGAAATAACCTTGAAACCTCAGTGTGCCTTCTCCATCACATGCAAGTTTTGAAACTGGATGTCAGGTCCTGCCTCCTCACACACACACACACACACACACACACACACACACACACACACACACACACACACACAACCCTAGCCCCATGTCATCACACTTGATTTAGACTTTAAACAACGAAGGCGACCCTGAGAGCTGCAGCCGTTCCAGACGGCCGCAGTACCTGCCACGGACTCCATTTGATTTGGCTCTTTTCTTCTTCTCAAGTTCTGATCTCATGTTTTCCCTCATCTCCCCGGCTTTTTTCCACTTTTCTCTTGTTGGTTTGTTTGCTCATTCGCTTACGGGAGCTTTGTTTGTGCATAATTTCTCTCCCCATTCCCTTGGAATGGACCTTATATATATAAATATATATAAATAATTTTTATGTTTGTAAGTACATTCTGTATATTTTTTTTTCCCTGGTAATGTTTATTGCTTCTGGCTTCAAAACGTGCATGTGACTTTATTAATTGTGAAGTAGGAGACGATGGATAACATCTAAATTGTAGAAATATATCGACAGTGAGGAAATTTGACTTGTAAATTGAAAAACAAAAACAAACGGAAAAAGAAAAAGCAACCTTATTTGGAAGTCCTGTCTTGTTGCAGTTGTGGACGCACACCTTGTTGTAATTTAAGAGCAGAATGGAAATAAAAGCGGAAAACAAGCTCTGTGATATTATGTGACAGTTTGATTTGTGTAAAACGAACAAAAACAAAAAGAAAGAATACATTCCTCCTTTTGTGCCGTCTGAACAGAACACGCGCCTCGCTGGTGATGTCATTAACTTAATAAACAGCCTCCATTATTTTCCTGAAACACACATCTGTCTGACTATGCAAAGATGATGTCACATTTTCATGAAAACAAAGAAATCAAGACCTAGGTGCTATTTTCTCTCTTCTGTGGTGCTATGTATTTTTTCTTTTTTGAGTTTGAATGAAAGGAAATCTGTGGTTATAATATTCCATCCGCCGGCAGCCCCCCTGACTCCCTTAACCCCTACGTCCGACGCAGGTGGATTTTTGCTGCATCCGTTTCTTTTTTTATTGTTTTTTCATGTTCATCTGCGGTGTTTGCATGCCATCTCTCTACGTATCCACTCACAGATCAGTGCAGCATGATATCGCCTGCTTCAGCGGACTCCGCGCAGATAAGACACTTGTACCAAATGTTGGAATAACCAAGAGGAAACTAAGATGTTCGCTGTTGGCTTTGCATACCGCTGCTCTAAGATGCTGCATTATGGCTCTTGCTGTTGGATCATCTGTGCCACATCGAACCGATGGAGTTGACGAGTGGACATGTTGTGATCGGGCCAAAGCGTAAAGGGATATTGTCCAAAGTTTTGTTTGGTGAATGAAACCCTAAACTCTCCCACCAAAAGGTTTTCAGGTATATATTTAGCTTTAAGGGCCATGGTGGCTTGAAATCATTTTTTTTTCTTTTTTTTTGTATTTTTTGAAATATAGTAGAAGCAGGTCACTAAATTAGCCAGATTAAAGCACAAACAGAAATGCTTGTTGGTCTACTATTTTTGCCCTTATTGTAATTATGCTCTTTGTTCAAACTATGCACTCTTTGCTTATGACCACTAGTATCTACCACAGAACCTTTACAGCCCTTCAAACATAGGTTTGTTTTGTTTCCTTTTTTTAAATCTTCAACTATGTGACTTGAACCATTTCTGTTAAGAGAACTCTATGCTTGTAGATCTTTGGCTTTATTTTTTCATTGGGATGCAGTACACCCAAATTTAAAAAAAAAAAAATTTCCCCTCAATAAAAAGGAGAAACAATTTTTTTGTAAATTTCCAGAACCAGCAGTGATTGTTTTGTTTCCTTTCAGTTTGTAGATTTCCGTTTGTCTGTCTGTCTGTTTGTTTTCACAGTCTTGTCAAACCTGTGTAAGGATAAGAGGATAGAAGTTATATTGGTTTTCATGTCAATAAATTCAAGTTTACTGTGGCCATCCACTCTTGTATGTCTTTTGAAGCATTAAAACCTATCTGTATGCATGAAATTGTAAAGTTTTTTTCTCTTGTTATGATCTCCAGTCCTCGTTTTATTCATCGGGATACATCGGTGCTTCAGTGATGAATAAAGGGTCATGTCCACAATTGTGAAGTGGAGAGAAAATGATGAACTTGTAACTCTACCAAAGCCAATGTTCGTTTGTAGTATATTTATTGTACTATTTAAAATAAAAAAATAAATGTTAAATGATACCATAGTTTTAAGTGTAAGAGGCCCCCTCTTTACATGCACACAGGAAAACAAAAGGTATTGTTATAAGGATATATATTGACATGAGCTCCTTTTTAACGGAGCCTTTCGGGATGCGTTTGGCCACATCTATTTAAATACGCAGTCCTGTTAACAACGTCTCTGCTGTGTGTGACAGAATGTGTGTTGAACGTTTCGACTGTATGGATGAATGAATGAGGTCTGTTTAAAGATGCATCAGGTAAGGCTACAATTCATTTACTACCATGTATGTTTAATAGTGTCAAACAACTCTTTCTCCACAAGAAAGAACTCCTCAGGCTGCACCTCGTGGTCGGACATGCGGTCATCCAATGATTGCTCCCCGCTGACGCCTCCACCGAAGACTGCTGAAAGAATCTCCCTGGCGAGGCTCTTTTGGGCGGCTAATGTTTGCTAATATCTACCCTGCCAGCAGCGCATTATGATACGATATGTATACTATTCATGATGACTTCTGCACTGTTATGTATTTCATGCAAACCTTGTTCAGTTAAAATACAATTCTTCTCCTTTTAACCCTCTCATGCACCACAAATTTCAATAATCAGTATCTTTAAGCTTTGATCAAATCTGTGGTGCTGATGATGACTTGCAGCACTTCTCGTGTCTCATTAGTGGAAACCCTCGCACATTGCACGTTAAGCCCAGCACAGCAAAAGAAAAAAAAGTTGTTGAGCATGATACCATGATCAATATTTAATGCGGTGTTTACAGGATGGATTTAGGACGATCAGAATGCATGGATTCTACTGAGGCGGCATCCTTGGGTGAGAAAAGCAGAAACCGAAGCAAATTCCTCATCCAAGCACAGAACTACTTGCAATGCAGGGGTGATAAGTAGGCCATCAAAGTGGGTTAAGGATGGGGGGGGGGGGGGAAATAACACAGGTAGGGATTTAGCTCCCTCCAACTACGGCAACAGGTGATGTGTCAAAAGACCACAGCAGCATCCACGTGTAATAAGCGTGGGGAACATTTAAGAAGAGCAGATTCAGGACGTGTGAGGTCAAATGTGTTCGGAGCAAAGTGACGCTCACGGGGTTTTATAGTTGAGCAAACCAATCAACCAAACACTGAAGTGTGCAAGGTAAGACTGAGCTGCCTGGGGATGAACTTGGAAGTTATCAGATCCCTTCCAAGTCCTCTAGTCCTCCACTCAGAGCATTAACACAGCAGCAAACTGCTGTTTAACATGTAAAGATGCATTGGTCGCTGTAAACGTCTTTCTGGGTGTCACTGCTGTGCAAACTGTTCCTCGCTGCTGTTATTTGACAACTCTTCCCTCTCTATGATTGCTTGAGAAGTTAGAAATGTACATGTACAATTATGTATTCAATCACAGAAAGTCTAGTTATTAAATGTTAAGGAGTGCTGTTAATATGTGGTCTGGGCTGGTAAGGGAATAGCTAAAGGGTCAAGCGGCAGACGTTCAAAGGGAGATTTGGGACAGAGCCCCGTGTTAATGTGTAATTGCTTTGAGCCGGTGGATCTTTGGCTAACAGAGCCCATTCATAGCCGAAGCCCCGGCACCACTGACCTACTTGCATATGAATCAGATAGCGGAGAGAGAACGAGATAGTGTTGCAACGCAGGGACTGTCATATTGGGTTATTAATAACAGGCTTTCCCCGCTCTAATAGACTTTGAGATTGAGGAGTGGCTGCGGTTTCAAGACGTTGGCTTTTTCTAATGTGATTATGGGACGGCCACCCGAGCACTACACATCTCCCCAACAGTGTGAGCCTCATCCTCATTCCATTGAAAATTAAAAATGATTTATAGTATTATTTAAGAAAAACCCTTTTGTCTTTGTTCATGGACCAAATGGCATTTTAGTTGACAGCTATCACCTCAAGCTGCTTTTTGATTTGTATCAGAGCGAGGATGCACCTGGCTCAGCAGGTTGTAATTGATCAGATCAGAGGCTTACAAAGATGCATCTAAACCTCACCAACTGAAGACTAAAACTACTCCAAGCACCAATTCATTTGGGCATTTCTTTTTTATTAGCAAAGAGAATGAAAACAGCAAAAAAATCATTTTAGCCTCAAGCCATGTTCAGTGTGCTGTAACGGTGGACTCCACCCACCCTCTCCCAGCTGCAGGCCCTCAGTCATTAGCTCGTCCAATTACGTGACGCAAAAGTTCTAAAGAGCAGGAGACACCGAGTACAACCTCACACCCGAACCATGCACGTGAAACTAGAGACAATTTGTTTTATCCAGTGAAGCAAACCAACAAATTACAAGAACCTTTTTTTTATGAAACTGTCATCTGTCATATAGGAGAATATTTTGATAAGATAAATATAAGAAAATAATCACATTAACACAGAATACACCTAAAACATATCTTATACGTGCTACTCAGAGGTGCATTGCACACTTTTAGGAAGTCGGAGGTTTCAGTGGGAAATTGCTTTTTGCATCACTCGATTACGGGAGGCGTTGAATATTATGGGTACGTCTTCAAAAGTGTTTTTCAAAGCCCCTGCTCAGCCACACAAGTGTTTCAGTAAAGGCTGATTAACCCCCTTTGGAGGGTAAACCCATGCCTGCTGAGGACACAAACCTCCAAGCACCAAAAAACAAATGCATTTTACTCTCATTAAAATCCAAAAAAGGATCTCTAAGGTGCCACGAGACTGCCAGGAGAGTCGTGCAGGTGTCAATCAAGCGCTATACCCGCCGATGCAGAGCTGAGAGGTCCAATCAGCTGAGCAGCGACACCTGTGTGGGTGTGCAGAGGCTCAAGACGCCAGTCTTCTGAATTTCAATTGTGTTTGTGAATGCTTGAAATGTAAAATATTCAAACTCACCTCAAATCAATTATTAACTGTGGCCGTGTCTGGTCTGTTTACCTAATTCTACAAGCTTGCAGTCATTGAATTATAAGCGGTGGAGCATGTAAAACAAATGTAATGAATTTTACACTTTAAGATTATACTTTCAAGATTAGTAAAACAAAGATGACAGGATAATACTGTCCTTTGAGAGCAGGAGGGATGAGAGCAGATGGGAGGAAAACTAGAAGACAAAAAAAAAAGAAAGCAGGGAAACTGCGAGCGAGATGTTTGATGTGTAAATGCATCACACACAGCCGGTGATGTTTTCCCTGCAGAAATGCAGGTAAATAACCCATGGGTTTGTCTTTATATTTAGAATAATATTCAAATAAGTGTCAGCAGATATCATTAGCATGTGATGAATGAATTAGTCTTGTGGTCCTGTTGTTTTTTCTTTGTGCCCCTCATTGTCATGAGGGGCACAAACAGCTGAGCGGTTGTTACATATTCCTCAGAAGAGTCTCAGGTGTCTCCAGAACTGAAAATGTTTAAAGTTAGAAGATTAGACAGATTAAAGTCGATCATATTAACATATATAAACTACCACATGTACTGTGCTTCAGTGTAGGGGGATAAGAGCTAAACATGTGATTTTGCTTGCCTTTGAGGTATAGTTCTTGGCATTGAATCTGTGCCAAAAAAGACTGGTTAAAAAAATATGACTTTGAACCCTCTCTCAGCGGGAGAAGCTTTGTCCCACTCATGTAAAACTCAGCACTTGATTTAATTAGATCATCTTGTTTCACTGCCAGAAGGAAGAGCATATGGTCCTGCACACCCCCCCCCCCCCACTCACATACAGCAGCTCTGATCTATTTTCAGGATCCCAGAGTATCAGCTTTGAAGCTGCGGGCCACTCCTCCACACTTTGGTGGTTCCCTGTAGAGAGAGAGGGTCAAACAGACCCGTGTGGTACAGGACCCCAAACAGCAGCCAAGGACGGGCCCACATTAACGGCATTAATTAGTTTTCCTGGACACAGTGTGAGAGCAGCTTTCTTTCTCCCTTGATGTCATTCAAGAGGGACAAACGAGGACGAGTACATTATTCCAGCCTGGTCTCACTGAATGAAATATGAATTACATGCCAATTTCTTAAGTTATTTCATGTGCTAGCACAACGCCGTGCAGTCTGTACTGACCAGGCAGCAACCTCCAGTTCTGACAATGGAAGCCAATATGGAAATGCTTTAAAATTGCATTCTTTCAAATGGCCATCAGGGGGCACCTTTCTTCTGTTTGCAGGACTAAGTCTAATTGTATAGAAGTCAATGAGAAAATGACCCTACTTCTCACTTGATATGTTACCTCAGTCAGCATTGTCAACATGAGTTTATGGTAAAATAGACAATAAAGCAGGGTATGCTTTAGGGCGGGGCTACCTCGTGATTGACAGGTTACTTTTTGGTCAGGACACCGGTATTCATAACCTCAGCAAAACAAAAGTTGGTGACTTATTTTGACGTTTGTATACACATTTTACATTGATTATTCACTTAAAGGACTTGCTTGTTGACTCTCGACTTGGTTTATTTGTGTCTTGTACATTTCTGCCCTAGAACTGTTGTGTGAGCTCGTAGAAAGCCTGGCGCGTCATAAAGACACTAACGGGTGCCTTGTGCGTCGGTATCATGTGATCATCCATCAGTCCAATTGTCCAACTGAGTCCCACAAGCCCAGTTACAAAATCATACCATCCAAAATAACCAAAACTGTTAAAAAGATTAAGCAATTTTTCCGCCCAATAAAACCAGAGAGACAATAATAACCCGACAATAACCCTACAATAACCCGACAATAACCCTACAATAACCCGACAATAACCCGACAATAACCCGACAATAACCCTACAATAACCCGACAATAACCCTACAATAACCCTACAATAACCCTACAATAACCCGACAATAACCCGACAATAACCCGACAATAACCCTACAATAACCCTACAATAACCCTACAATAACCCGACAATAACCCGACAATAACCCGACAATAACCCTACAATAACCCTACAATAACCCTACAATAACCCGACAATAACCCGACAATAACCCTACAATAACCCTACAATAACCCTACAATAACCCTACAAGCCACCAGACTAGGTGGGAATTAACTTAACCTTTTCCACCAGCACATCTTTCATCTGGGCAGCAGCTGATATAACTGCGATGGAAATGAACAGGTCTCCTGTTATTCTGTCCTGAGGTGCACTCTCCAGCGCACAGAGAGAACGATTGGGTGGCAGAGTGGCAGGAGGAGATGGAGATGGATCTCTTTGACAGTTTGACATTTAGAGCCAAAAAAAAAAGATACACTGAAGAGGGCTAGGTCGATGAAAAACAGACACCAATATTGTTTGCTCTCACACTCGATTGAGTGATTTTCTTTTTTTTGTGGATCAACAAACAATTTCTCATAATTTTTCTTCGACCGTTGTGTTGCCCTCCTCTCCTCACAGACGGTGCACGTCTCTGCTGTGGAATACATTGGTTAAGGACCGGTGGGAGAAACATGTGGAGAGTTGTTCATGGAAGAACAGTGAAACGCAGCGCACTTGTTTATCGTGCAAGTGCGCCGTGTGGCTGCTCTAGTAACTCAAGGATTCAGCCAAAGGCTCTTGACGCTGTTTGAACAAATATTTTGGACTCATTATTTATTTTACGCGTCCATCATTTGAGCTCTTAATTGTATATAATGGCGTGAAATGCATTATATGTTGAAGTCTGGATTTGTTTGGGATTATATCGCTTTAGTTTAAGAAGAATGTGCACGACTGAGTAGCCATTGTTAGAAGATATTAACGATATGTACTTATTCCTATTTCTGTTTGCTCAAAGGTCAATTAAAGGGGACATTCCATGGAAAACTCTTTTTCTTTTTTTGTGTATTTTCAGTTCTCATGCTTCCTGGATCAGAAAACATGTGATTCAGCAAGCCATTCAGATCTGGTTCCCCTTCATACCGGCTAATTAGAATACTCCTGTCTAGTAGACACCCTAAGTACAAGTATTAGCCTACAAATGACCACGAAATAGTTCCTTTTAGATAAACTGTACATAGTCAAAATAGCATGTATTGCACACCATTTATTAGCAACAATGTGAGGAAATATGAATATGTCAGTTTGATTCAGTCATCAGCTCGTCCGCATTGTCTCGGGTGGGAAACCACATCTCTCAGCTCTCATCAGCATATGTCTAACAGGATCAGGTGATAAAATGATTTCAATGCAACTCAACTGAATATTTCATGATGCTGGCAGAAGCTACCGACTCCGCTCCTGTGCTTTTATTTGCTATTAAATCATTCGCGCAATGACAAAATAGAATCCAGTTTGCTGATGCAAATTCAGCGACTAAAACACATGCATGAATTAGTGTAGAGAGACTTGTGTATGCAGACCCTTGCATGAATATACAGATTTGAAATACTGGCTTTATCACAATGTGACATTTTTTGTTATGGTCTATATATCAAAATACAAAGGGAGGACCAAGGCTCTTCCCTTTAGCTCTCTGCAGACTGAGACACTGACCCTAATGGCTACTGAAATAGCCACTTGTCGGCTCCTTGGACTGGCCTTGACCACGTTCAGTGCCTGCCATACTTCAGTCTGTGTCATTCAAATGGCCATTTAAATGATTTGTAATACTGTTTCTACAACGCAGGGTTTATCATTTGATGTGCGTGTGCATCTCGCAAAAGTCTGACCCTCTCAGCTCCAATTCTTGCATTTTGTCTCTGATCCCCTGTAATCACTTTTTGGTGTTCCAATTTTGAAAAGCCCCAGGGTACCAAACTTGCCCAAAACTAGATTTTGCATTGATTAGAGTCACCTGGAGTCATCCACCTCCACTGCATCCTGCCAACAAAAAAAGATATAATTTGAAAAAGGGGAATATTAAATTACGGAAGTGTGAATGTCCCACCCGGGGTCACAGCGCTTGGAGGTAATTCATCACTGTCAGTTCAACATCAACACCTTTCCAGCAGGTCAAAACGCTTCCTCTGATTAAACATCAAGCGGATGAATGTGATGCCAAGGAGAGTCAAACCAGTGAAGCGTCTCTTTTTGCAGTCTGCTAAGCAAGACTGATCTCCAACCAGTCCTAAGAAACATTTAATTATAATGAGGTTATATGTCTCAGAGCAATTTAACATCATTTGTCATTTGAGAGGCTTTCTTTGCTCCAAAAATTGTGTTCTATGGTAACCTTCAATGAAAACATCAACAATCACAGTTGAGAGGAATGCATATCTCAACAAAAATATATATATAACTACAGTGATAGTTATGCTTCACAAAGCTAATATATGTATTACACCTACAGCTATTATATTGGATTGCATTAGATCATTATGTGTCAACCTGAAACACATGTCTATTCCCTTAACATTCAAATTGAGTTCAGTGTATTACAAAATGCATATTTTAAACACAATTAGCATACATTCATGTGATTTAAGTCAGTTTGCTATTAGCAGTCCTCACACATGCATTTGCCATTAGCATCCAAGTATTTGGTTACATATAGTTTGAATAATAAGAGCGTCTTTAGCTTCTGCACTGTGACATATTTCAAATACATGGCGCTGACATGTATTTGGCATATAACGAGAGATAAATTAACAATGAATACAGGAAAACAGGATTAAAACGGGGAAAATGTTCTTCGTTTCTCACTGGTTCTTTACGGCCAGGTCACACCAGAAAGTAGTGCGGCGGAATGTATCTCGTCGCTCAAGGGGCAATAATCTCACATAGTTTATCCAAAAGGCATCATTTTACCGTAATGATGTTTTCCTCACAAGTCTCTGTTGTTGAGTAGTTTATACTGTGACAGAGTAGGGTCAAATAAAAGTGGATGGTGCAACACAGCTAATAAGCTCTGATAGCACTCTGGATATCTGTTCCTTCAGAGCTCAAGATGGCTTGCAGTTGGTCAACAATTGAAATCCGCCAGTCGATGTTCACCAAAGTTTAATTTAAGTTTGTGTGACCAGAACTATCTTTAATATTATTAGTCGTGCTGCACGCTATGACAAAAGGCCTATAGCTGATTAAAGAATGGCAAACAAACACTCATGCACACGCAAAAACTCATTATTTGAAAGTGCAATACATCGTCAACATGCAGCCTCCGTTCTTATGCTCCGTTTATTGGAATGGCATCAGTCAGACTGGGCCAAGTGGACCACAGCTTGTCAAGCTTGTGCTATTCTCTTTGCAGAGCCAGACTGACTGATGGGGAGAATCATTTATTTCATGGTATTACGTTGAAACTGCTCACTGCTGTCATCAGGCGTCTCCCCTGGTACCAGCAGAAGCCCAGACTGTTGGCTCTCCACATTTTTACACACACACACACACACACACACACACACACACACACACACACACACACACACACACACACACACATAGCATAACACACATAGCAGAAATAGCCAATTGAAATTGGCTATTTTAATACATTTAAGATTATATTTGCCTATAACTCGCGTCAAACTGTATCGTATCAACATTTTGAAAAAGTGTGATTTATATAGGGTTCAAAGTAATGAAATATACGATCCATTAGGGAAAATCCTCGGCTTTCATAACAGCAGACTTATTGCACGCGACTCCTACGACGGGTCTGGACCTCTCGCAAATTCGTGAATGCGGCAAGTTCTCCTAAATCACTCCTACACGCCAGGAATCAGTTTGTACAAGTGGTTTTGCATGAGATCCATTACTCATACCGTGTTGCAAGAATAAAACAAGTCCTCAACAAAAAGATAACCTCTTTAGTCTGTAGGAACCTGAAAACGTCTCTGCCTGTTGTGCGCCGGCAGCACGACTCCGACCACCCCTGATTCAGTGGTACTGATTCTGTTTAAGGGCTGACTTCACGTCACGTTTGTCTGTGCGAGTTGTCATCAACCGTTACCTGAAATGACAGCTGGATCTGGAAATGCCAAGGGCCTGCCGCCAGAAGTACAACAAAGATGTTTCATCATCAAAACCGAGCTGGATCAAAGACGCTTGGCTGATGCATCTTTAATGGCGCCTAGGCAGGCATCAGGAAGCATTAGGTTTTAACGGCATCATCCACCCTCAGCTGCTCTTACACTGTTAGTTGTCATCATCATGTGACGTTCCTGTGATGAACGTCAGTAGGGTGCTTCTATGGGGCACCCAATTCATGCCAACCACCTTTGACTTCTATTTCAGTTTGTGATTTCCTGTTCCCCTCAAGGCTTTCAACAAAACCCAGAGAAAAAGAAGCTTCAACTCAAAGGTGGAAATAAGAGCATATAAATATAGCAAGCGCAGCCAATTAGTACATGCACATTGGTGAGTGCCTGTCATTGCTGTCATGCCCTTTATTCAAATTGAAGTGTGTCTTGCAATGGTACCTATTTCCTATCTGGTATGATGTGGCTATTGTGGAAGAAAGAGCCTCTTCCCTGCTCCTCCTATGTGTTTGATGACTCCATCCATCATCTTTATCTATGTCCTGGTCACAATTGGGAGCAGGCTAAACATGGTAGCCCAGACACCCGTCTCGCTAGCTACGTCCTCCAGCTCCTCCCTGAGGGACATCAAGATGTCCCCGAGCCATATGCCCCGGGCCCTCGTTAAAAGTTGGACATGCCTGGAGAACCTCGAAAAGGAAGGCGACAGGAGACATCCCTATCACATGCCTGAACCACCTACGAGAAAGCAGCGGTCCTTCTCCAAGTCCCCCTCGGATGTCTGACCCCCTTACCTTATCTCTAAGGCAATCTCATTATTTTGGTCACTACCTGAAGATCATAACCGAAGGTGAGGGCAAGAAAGTAGACAAGAGGGTAACTCAGGTGTTACACCTTTGGACTCGGCTCCCTCTTCACTGCAAAAAGCTGATACGACGCTTGCTTTTCTATTGGCGCTGAATCCAGCTGTCGATCTCATGGCCCATCGTACCCTCTCCCCAACTCCCAACCCAGAGAGCGCTGTTATTATCGAGCAAAGCATCACAGCGTCAGACACTGAGCTGCTGACTCTCCTGCCGAACACTTCACAAACCGTCCCAGCATCAAGGGTCGATGGAGCCAGAGGAACCCCAGAAGGAAGACATGCAATCCTCAGGTCCCCTCACAAGACATCCTCCACCACCCCCTGCCCCCTGAGGTTCTGACCATGACAGTCCCAACAGAATAGGCAGGACGGCACAATTCATGCAGAGCATGATGCCCACTGAACACGCTTGCCTTCCTGAGGACAATTAATTATTGATGAGGCACAATTATGATGAGGGTTCCTGTGTAGAAAACTCGGTTTTAACGACAAAATTCAAATGTTGTGCGTACTTAATTACCATTAATTGGAGTCCTGGTAGTATTGCAGCATAGAAACACTGTACACACTGAGAATAACAGGGTTTAGTAGATTCCCACCAGCATCTAATGTGTTGTCCCCAAACAGGTTAGTCAGGTCATGCGGCTCGGGAAGTGTCAGTGATGTCATGTTTTGTAAATGTACTCACTCATGGGTTACGTGAATCACTCAAATCTGTCGGCAAACAACAACATGGGCCCAGATATTCAAGGAACAGCATCAACAGCTGTTTTTTAAAAAAAAGACAATATGGTGAAGGCGAAAGCGCACATGCTGTTCCACATGATGTCTTACGTTAATCAAGGCAACGGTATTGTGACAAGCTGTTTAATATATTTTTTGAGGACAATGCGAGCCGATATAGTCTCCAGCGAGTAAGGCAACAGACGGTAGTGTTTCATTGTGGTGAAACGATCTTTGGTTCAGATCTTTGCTATGAACGGCGATAAGAGAAAGAAACACACCTGTGATATGCTCTGAGGCAATTTAGGATAAATTCTTCCTTTAGGTGTCATATGCCAGACGTTATGGATATCAGTCTGGTGAGGGTAGAGGGAAATGAGATAAGAGCACCTCATTACAGTCAGATTCTTTAATGCACTTCTTTGCAATAAATTGATTTGGTTCCATTCTCATTCCTCTCTCAGTTCAATCTCCTGCTCTTACAATAACTCTACCTGAATCTGCAACCCTCTGAATCCTGCTTTATAAATTAAGACTTTTTACAAATAATTACCTTCTTCAGTTGCTTGTTCTCTCTCTGGCTCTCTTGCTCACAGACATGCATATCCATAATTTTCAGTCGTGAATAAATGTATTCCATTAATGATAAATCAAGAAGATATATTTCTCTATCGTGCTTCAAAATACACACTCACACACATTCACATCTGTTTTTGGAGTGCAACTTCTTTATGAGATTAAAAGGGGATAGGTCTCATGAGCATATGCTTTTCTTCTTTCTAATAAAGGCGCTAAACAATGAATTAGAGATGAACCCGACCAGTCTTTGTCATAAAGTGGCAGTCTGTCACCAAAAATCCAGACGCTTCTGCATGCCTCTCCCTCCTCACCAGTTGTTGTTGTCACATGCTGTTCAACTGAGGAGATTTTTCAGAGGAGGGTGCAGCCGTGCCTGTCCGACATGTAGATGCTACTGAGTGCCAGGACAGGTGTGCTGGAAACGAGAGTGTCACGCAGAAACAGCTCCGACAGCTGTGTGATGTCTCACTAACCACTGCAAAACACCGGCATTATTCTTCAGCATTCTAATAGCGACGCAAAATGAAGCAGAGAATGTGAATGAGGCCGTTGTGTGAGCTGCACATGGGCGGGCAATTTTATTGAAGAAACTGTTTGAATTAGAAGTTCAGAACAAGTAAAAATGTGATGCATGGCCTCTGAGGACAAAAACTAGAAAGTGGATTGTCCGCTCTGAATGCTAATTACGGCGTGGCCCAGTTTGGAGGAAAACAAAGATGTTCACCTAAACCCAGATGCCTGGAAAAGAATAGCAACTCTCCGCTCCACTAGGTGCGCTCCTAATGGCAATTTGCAGGATTCCACCTGTCTGAGAAATGCTTGTTGGAGGTTCACACAATACTCTGGATAAATAGCTTAGCATCACGTCTGTAGCTGTCAGGTCTCTGCCGCACCCTGTGTTCGTCTATTAGCTTCAAGGAGAGTAAAACCCTGCAGCAGTCGGGGGGGGGGATCATTATGGGAGCCACGTCTGCTGCAGTAGCTGGTAGCTACAGCCCTCGCTGTGGTGCAACTGCTGACAGGATGGAATTAAACCCAGTTTGAGCTCCGAGAGTGAAGGCCGTGACCATGAGAATTTTTAACAGCGGGCTCTCAGACATCACAGCGGCCTGTTATCAGGTCCGTCCTCAGCAAGCGCCCAGCATTGCATCCACTTTCAAAGATGAGAGTGCAAGAGTCGGGGGTACATTGCTGAACATCTAGTGTAAAAATGTGATCAGTAATTATTCGGAACATGTGTTGCCTTTTTGCACGTGTGTGGGAAAGGTTTAGCGATACTTGTGAGGACATTTTGGGTTGGAAAGACATTTTGTATGCTCATTGTTATCATTACATCAGATGAGAGTGGTATTGATGTTCTCATCAAACTCAACAATAAAAATGATCAGCGTACTTTCCAAAATGTCAAACTATTGCTTTGAAACGACTCAAAAATCAATGTGTGTGAACAAAATGACAGTCAAGGCTGTGCTGCTCCTTACCCTCTTGGTCTCAGATTGGGATGCTTGTCATTGGTGCCACTGGGACAGCATCATGCGGCTCCTCCTCCGGTCAGGACCAGAGCTTCATGTCGCTGCTCCGTGGGGCCCCGCTGGGAGCCAACACCAACACCAACACCACATTGCTGAAGGTCAAGGCCGTGCTGCTGGGCCCGCTGGAGGGGAGGGAGGCACGGGAGAACCAGAACCAGGACTGCACGGAGCAGACTGTCAGTAAACAACAGGTTTCCTGAAGGGACTCGGGTCCTCAGGGCCACAGGGCCCGTCAAAATCAACAAGAAATTAAAGTCTAGCAGTTACTCAAATTACTCTAGCAGTCTGTTCTGATATCCATGCATTACTCTGGACATGCCTTTCAGCCATCTGTCTTCGTTGACTCATTTCATTTCTTCTGCGTTCCCTCTTTCGCTAATTTGCTCTTTCTTCTCGATGATCTCTCCACAGCGCCTGATGCGATGTGCTGGCACCCACTCATTAACGCCAAAGTCAACAGGAAGACGAACGGGGCGAGATGATTTGCAGTCAGGTACCCTGGGGTTACATAGGAAGGAAATTGGATCGAGAGGGAATGAGAGTAGGCCGTGTGATGTCGTATATTACGATAGATCAGTGGCGAGAGGTGGGCTATCACTCATTACAGAGAGCAGGGAACGCAGCTGAGCCGCTGTGTAACATGTCAACGGGCTCCAGGAGCCATAAACTCCAACAGGGTCTTATATGTAGGTGGCAGTAACTGACTGAGCAGCGCACTGTGTTGGTGTGATTCACTGCCACGGCTATGAATTTGCATTGACGGTAAAAAGGCCAGACAGCCTTCATATTGTCGTCAATGTCTGCGTTCTCTCCCCATTTGTCTGAGTGAGCAGAATATTAGGTTATTTATCATCTCGTGTATATCTCTGCGAGAGCGACAGTATATCAGAGAACACAATGTCGAAGGCTCATGACGGCCGCATGGTCGCCAATTTTTGCTGTCAATAAAAGGCAAATTCAGTGTGTTTTGCTTTGACACAAAAATAGGTTTTGTAGTGCGGCCCACATGGTTCTCTCAGTCAGTGCATTATTAATGATGTTGTGCTGCGATAACGCTGCAAGTGTTCAGTACAGGATGGGCTGCGACACGTGAGGAAAAATGCTGTTCTTGGCCCCAAGATGATCAAGGCAACCAGGCTTTGATACCAATATTATTGTGTTAATTATTTAACAGATGAACAGCTGTTTGAGTCCCCGCTGAGAACCACCTTGCATTCATTTCTTCTACTTCAATTGGTTTTGTCGTTTCAGGGGGTGAGCAACGAAAATGAAAGCAATTGGAGTACAAATGATTGTAGTTTTGGTTCAGTAGTGACAGTAGAAGGTTGCAGTATTCTCATTGTGACACACTCCTTAGTTCCAGGATGCAAATTGAACCTGAAAAGCTCAGTGCCAGCATATCCTTGTAATTTCAATTGGGCTCATTTAGGCATCAACTGGCCTCAGAGAGGGAATGAGACATGGGGAACATGGAATTAGCTGGAAGCCAAGTCACAAAGCATTCAGCACCTGATTCTCAGCTCGGACAGATGGCAGAATTGCAGCACGATGCCATAAACATGCACAGAGACCGAGCGGAAGAGGGAGAGGCAGCGCAAGACACACACACACATGCACGTCTCAGTGTTCCCTTAGGCGTGTGGCCAAGAAACTCAATGTTTCATAAGGATTAAAGTCTCTGTATGAAACCTGTGACTGAACATGAGAAATTGGAACATGAAGCATTGCCAAAACAGCTGTCAGGGGCTAGTCACGGTGCCGGCAGTGAGTCACAGTTCCTGTCCGCGGGCCACTTATTTTGTCATGACACGAGGATGTGAAAAGAGATTTTCAATTCAGCGACCATCACGCATAGCCCACCATGGTGCAAATCCTCCTCCGCTCGCTCGTCATCGACCTCTGAGTTGTTGGACTTCCTGTGCCGATGGCGTCCACGCAGCTCACGTCCCAGAACTGGTTACTGGATCGTAATGGCTTTCATATCACGGCTCAGATTTGTGCAAAACGGCATTAGCTGTACCCTTCTTAAGCTCCCCGGTCTCTCAGGGGCAGTGTTAATCCATCAATACTTGGATCTGTCGCCCCACTCCTCCATGATAAACAGAGCTAATAAAGGCATGATCGGACAGAAGCTGTTGATAACACATTATCCCCCCCATCTAATCCCTCTTCTAATTAGAGATGCTGATTTAGACCACGGAAAAACAACAAAACGAGGAAAAAGGAAAAGACGGTGCCAGACTCCCAACGGGTGTATTTTTAATTTGTACGAACTACTCAAATGACAGTCTACACCGGCAGATTTGTATGTTTAAGGACCATTCATTACCATTCGCATTGCTGTCGACGGTTTTCCAAAGCATAGCAGAAGTTTTTTAGATTGATTTCATTCCTTCCAGGCAGCCATTTGTTTCCAGACATTGGTTTCATCTCAGCACTTCAGAAAACCTCATTAACTTAGAGATGAATTAAAAATGGCTTGTTATAGATAATCCATCAAAGTAAACTTAGATTTGAATCTTTTTTTGGTGATAAAAGGTATGTTGGGGCTTTGAAAAATTTCATTTATTTGCATAATGGCAACACAGTCCACAGAGAATTATTATTTGTTTGACATCAAACAGCAAACAAAAGTAACAACTAACTGGTTAACATAGTGGATGAATGGCACGAGCTGGTGGAGACCAAAACTATATATTTGGAGGAAAATGGCAACAGAACATGACTCCAAATTCATTTGAATGTTGCCCCATGTGTCTTTCTTTTGTATAGTTTGAGCTTTTATTCGCCGTTTCTATAAGCTTTCTAACCATTTCAGATTTTGCAAAAGGTCTGTGTTTTTGCAAAAGAAAAAACACAAGAAGAGAAGTAAAATGCGAGAGAAATGGACGCTACAAGTTGTTGACACAGAGTGAAAGACTGACTGATGTCTGTCACCTTTACAATTATTCTATAAACCCGGTGATGAGGAGAAGGCTGCTGCTGTTTTTACTCTCTCCATTTCCCACTTGATTGCATCACTCTCTGTATTAACTTTGGCAATTCGTGTGTTTGTGTGTGTGTGTGCATATCTGTCACTTTTTGAGAAGGAGGAGGCAAAGATGGAAAGATGGTCTCGGTGACACCATCCACTCCTGTCACTCACGTCTCCACCCCATTATCTTGGCACAGTCACTCCATCCACCTCCACCACATTGTCTGGCTCTCCTATTTTGTCTTTCAGGGAACATTTATTGCTCTGCTGAATTTAAATCTCCCCCCCCCCTCCCCCTCTTGCACTGCATGGTCTCCCATCTCCTCTGAGTCTTTGTTTACCTTCCCTATCTGACGTTTTTTTTTTTTTCACACCAACTTTACTTTCACTCTGTTTTATATTCCATCACTCGCTGTGATTTTCTGCTGCTTCTCATCCTTTCTCTCTATGTTGGACATCATTGCTGTCGTTTCCTCTCCCCGCATATAGGCAAGCAAGCTGAGGAAGGTTTTTTATTTCCCGGGGGAGACAGGATGTTAATGATGCTTTAATAATTCCTAACTATACATAATGAGAGTAAAAGAGATGGGAGAGAAACAGGCATTGCAGGAAAATTGCTTTTTCTGAACTGCGTGGACAAATTGTTGGGCATTTTAAATAAAATAGGCAAAACAGCTGAGTTACAATGAATTGCTTTTTTTTGGGACCTGGAGAAGCATGGCAGTTGCATATTAAAAAGAGACTACTATGTGAATTTCAGAAGGCTGCTGATGTTGTGAAGATACTATGCTGAGCCCGGAGAATAGACTGGGGAAAGTCAATGGCAGAATGAAAGCTTTTGAGGTGTTACTTTAGCGTCTCTTTCTCTCTCTCCATGGGACAAATTGAAGCACGTTTACTTCTGGACAAATCCTTCTCAAACCCTGGCTGACACCCATTGTCAGTTATAAAAGTTGTGTTGAGCTATGACGGTAGTGATCTCTAATTGGCTCAGCATGCTTTGCAGTAAAAGCTCTCCCAGTGACTTTTACGACTTACGGAAAGTAACAGGAAATACAGAGCAGATGTGTCAAAAGGCAGGCAAAGAGGTGCTCTCAATAAACCAGAATTTGGTATTTTTGTGTCATTTCTTTATTATTATTTTACTTTGCTGTTGATGGAGTCGGTGAGAAAGCCAGACAGACCCAGAGGGTGGTGTTGTTAGATCTATCATCCTCTAGTGATACACAGCACTACATCTTCACCGACTCCAGGTTCAGCAGTCAATAGCACACACAACACCTGCTAGAAACGAGGGAGCCTCCATGTTTTTATTCATGAAGAGTATCTTCTAGATCACAGTTGTATCAATCCGAGGCAGCATTCTGTGTGAACTCTGTGTAATGTAAGGTGCCTGCATTAGCCAGCCGAGAGCAGCATTAGCAGACAATGGAGCTTTAATGAAGGCAGCGTGTTCGTCCTATGGGGAAACGTAGCTTCCCAGAATACTTGGATCACTTGGATAGCTCAAGTTACCCAGAGGCGGACAGGTCCGCTCTCACTCCAGGCAAATCCTCATCTCCTCCTCTCACCAAATGCCCCATTGTCTGGCTAAAGAAAGGTGTTGGACCTCTTGCTTAGGCTACAACTGATCCAGAAAAATGCGTCTCTTACTTTTTTCCCGACCTTTTGTATGATGTAAGTCAAGTGTTTGGTCTCTGGTTACCGTTCTGCATGCTCGATAGGAGAGATAAAGGGTTATCATCCACACATTTAAGTGCAGAGATTACATTTACTTGAGAAAAAGCAGACAGGATGTTCAATTACCCCTTCCTCTTCCTGTTGGAAGAGAGTAGCTGAGAGGGGTTGTGCTGAGCTAACGGTCAATTACATGCAATGGTTGTGACTTTAACAATATTATTATACAGTAAAAACTATAATGAATTACTCACAGACAGAAATAAAAGCTTGAGAAAATTTCTCTTTTCCCATATTGCCTGCAGAGTTGGAGGGTAAGGACAAAAAAAAAAAACAAGCAACACTCACTGTCGAAACATTTGTAAAGGAGCTTATAATGATGCCCAATGTGATGCAAATGAATCATTCATAGCCGCTGCCTGGCTTCGCCGAGAATAGATGGGGGAAAACTCAGACCTAATGATGTTTGGATGGAATCTCTGTTCTACATCGGGGTCCAAATTCACTTGCAAACACAATATCCTTTCTCGCATTGCAACTAAATGAAACACAGAAGGAAATCCTGATGAAGCCTTGCAGATGCTTGTTCAAATGACATTAGAAATTATTTTCCAAAATGAGCAGTCTTCAGTGCTCATCATCACACTGACAATTTCCTTTCCGTGCCTTTTTGAGGGAGCTGCAGAAGCCGAGCAAATGGTGTCATTCAGAGACTTCATTCAGAGAACTGTTGGTGCAGTTAAATATGACATGCTTTGGGCATTAAGTCAGGCTTGGGTTAAGTACGCACAAGTCAATTCCGCTCAAGTAAACAACCGCACAAAAAAAAAAGAGAACGGTGAATGTTTTTAGCAAGATTGTCTCTATTTATTTACTCGGTGTCCAGTTGGAGCGATAGATATTATCGGCATGTTGTTTCCAGCCAGCAGCACATCAGCGCACTCTAACATGATGTGGATCTGTCAACACAAATCTGAATCAGGCAGGCACTCTGTTCACAGACAGCGCTGATATATGAAGACGTCAGTAAGAGACCCACAACTTCCTCCTGTAAAATGAAAACTATATATATATGTGCCTTGTCAAAAGGCAACTCTGCAGGGTTGTGTTGATTTACTCTGTTCACTGTGCAGCCTCCTGAAATAATAGAGAGGCAGTGACTTTATAGAGTAATCGTAACAGTTTGAGGCCTCAAGCTAGATGAGAGCATATCTGCTGGCATGCTGCATTCATATTTTTTGTATTCATTGTTTTGCAAACAACCCCTACTGGTCTAAGTAGCGCTGACCTATAAAGCATTGTGCAATCAACTGATTCGGTTAATCACAGAGCGTCTAGTGAATAATCATGTAAGATGTGAAACTGCACAAAAAAACATTACAATGTGCCAGCAAATCAATCAACACTCAAGAAATACCTTCTTTTATTTGCTCAGACAGTGAAAGATTTTGACACACTTTATGTGACAAAAGACTGCTGAAAACCTCGGTCGCTCCTTTAGATATATTTCCAATATTATGCCAACAGTAACTGAAAATTGCACAAGATTGCCTGCACAATGCCGAAATGTCAATGACAATTGTCTGTGAGGTAAAAACATTTACAGGCACACTGATTGGCACGGCATTGTTGAACAGCAGCGGCTCGTTTGCTTGCTAGCGTCTTGGTTAATCTTGAGAGAGGACAGCTCCATGAGTGTGGTAAGCCTGCAGGAATGGGGGAGGGGTGGATGAGTCTGATTGTGTCTTAAGCACAGGGGTCTCTCTCTCCATCCCAGTGTTCGTGTGAGAGTTCGTGAAGGGGTTAATGCTCCTGTGCACATGCCAACGAGCAAGATGGATGCTTGCTGCTACGCAGGTGTAATTGGATCACGCACCTGCCTCGGGTTTGGTCATTGATCTCTTCCCCTGCAGGGCCCAATATTTAGGGAGACTGAGCTCCCTATTGATTTTGCTCTCGAACTGATCATGAGACCGTGGACGCGCGTGAACATTAATCTGCGGTGCTGCGTGATGGGTCTGCTAACAAGGGCTCAGCCATTCCTTTCAATGAGACATTCATAGCTGTGGTGAAGCTGCTCCACTGCTCATATGAAATAGATGAAACTGCATGTTGACATTTTGCTTTATTAGTGTAGCAACATATTGACACCCCAAGTGCTGATAATTGATGATGCAACACAAAGATTAAGAGAAAACAGGGCAGGGAATAGCTTCGGATCATGAAAGGTTAATTTAGTCTCTATCTAGGATTACAATGATTTTTTTTGTGTGTCTGGGGACGAGCTGTTGAGAAAAGAGCTTTGTATGGAGTCATTTTGAAAACCACCAAACCACAGCCTGTTGACATTGATTTCAGAATTCATTACAGCGCCACCTATTCAAAAGTCTCTTTCCATCGTGGTGTACATACACTTTGTGGTGACTCTGCGCTTATACTATCTCACATTTGAAATAATTATGTGCTCGGGTCTATGAGAAGAACTTCACTCAATGACTACACATATAAAATACTGCGTTTCTGCAAGGTACCATTCAAGTGCAGTCACTAAATATAGACTTTTCTATATAACTTCTAACGACATAATCTAAAGACCGTGTACGGAAAATAAGGTACATTTAAGGATTGAACTGCTGTTACATCAGAGAACCAACTGATCTGTTTCATGATTATACTTTTAACGCATCTATTAAAATAAAAACTAAAAAAATTGAAAAATTTGAAAGCAAGAGTGTTTTATTCCCTTAGATGACATTTACTTGGCTTTAATGCTTCAATGGCACTCACACGAACCCAGGGGACTGCACTGCCTGGGGGGCATCGACAAAGCAAACAGTTAAACAGCATCATTATCATTCATGGAAGCCAGGCAAACTCATTTCATTTTTAATGCATATAGGTGTGTCTCTCTGTATGTGTGTGGCACAAAGCCGATAAACAAGTCAAAATAAATTACATTTAGATAGGCAGGCTGCTGGCTTTCTGTGAAACTGTGTGTCTGTGTGTGTGTGTGTGTGGGGTGTTTTACCCGTGTTGCGGGGACATAAATATGTTTACACAGTCCCATTGTGGGGACTCGCCTTCCTTATGGGGACAAAATGGGCATCCCCATAAAGTAAATCCTTATGTTTTAGAGTGAAGACTTGGTTTAAGGTTACAGCAAGAGTTAGTGCAAATGTAAGTCAATGTAGTGTCCCAAAAAGTCAAGAAAACATGAATGTGTGTTTTCTGACAGTATAGATAAAAGCATTCTGGTGCATTTCACTACATTTATCTCATAGTAGCTTGACAATACTGGTGTTATTTTACTGCACATTGATTCAGTTTTATTATGCATGGATTTTTGTTTCAAAGGCTTGTAGAATGAAAAACAAAAATCTAGATCTCCGCATAGTATTTCCTCACTGTTAGACATGCTATGTGTGTGTGTTGGACCTCTCCTCCAGCAGAAGAAATTAATTTGGCAATAGCCATTCCTTTCATATCTGGGAGTTCCACCGGATTCTGCTTGATTTCACTCTTTTCAATGATGCTCTTTGACCGGCTGCAGAAGTTGCCTTCGGCACCCAAAGCAGAATTACAACCATGATGAATATCGAAAAAATGCAGTGTGGGGTTTTTAACAAGTGCTTATACACGGCGCATTAGGATGATGCATTTCCCCGCCTGGGCATCCTCCAGATACAGCACAAAAAGATGAAAACTATGCCACACACAGAGAAAGAGAGAGAGAGAGAGAGAGTGAGAGAGGGGAGACATCAATATAACAAATTGGGAAAATGCCTGGTTGTCTGAACTTGATTCAAGATGTACTGTCAGAAGAGGTGGACAAAGTATTAGGTGCAGTTTATACACTTCAATCCGTTATAACACCACAAAGAGCCTCCCTCACACACTCTTAAAGAAAAGCAAACATTCTAAGCTTCACAGAGGTGCATTACGTTTGTACAAGTGCTTGTGAGGTTGTAACCACCTCCTGCAGGTACAACTGACATCAACTGTCAAAAACAGACCGAAAACAGGAAAGAGTTTGCAGATAAAAGCCAGAGCTTCTCTTGGATGTTAGAAAGATTATCCTCATACAAGACACCGAAGATGCTCTACTCTGTCTGATTCATGGATTGTCTTTCTTTCTCCACAGGTTTTTTTTTTTCTTTTGGTTTCTATAGCACTCCAGTGTTCAAGCCAATGGAACTTTGAAGTTGTAACACTCACACTGTGATGTCTCAGAGTATCAAATGCATCACTGTAATCCGAATGCTCCCTTTGATGGGCTTTGGAATAGTGTTTAACTGAATTCCCCGGTGCCAGCGTATAACGTTCACGTAGGAACCCTGAGACGCATTCAAATCACTATTAAACTGAGAGGGCAGTTTTTGCTCTCAAGAACAAATCAGACACATTCAGCCTCATAAATCACTGCAAACAGCTTGGCCATGTTTCCCTCGGATCAACCTTGAATACTAACTCACTTTTCTTGTCTACTCATTTCGCCGTTCATTTGCTTGTGGCCCCGGTGCTGTTCAACCAATTTCACTCGCGATGTATAATTGAACAATTTATGTTTGAAACTGTTTCACAGCAGACTCGCAAATCCAATTTCCAGACAATAATAACTCGTGAGATACTGTTTTGCTGAGACAGATCTACCAAATTGTGTGTACTGACTGAGGTTCCAATAAAGCTAACACATTAATCATATATCTTATTGTGTTGTGGAAATGTTACACTCAATGTCAAGAATGAATTCATAGTTAACAGCAGCAAAGCCAAGTCGGACCTGGGGAGAAAAGTGGGGGGCTTCTGAATGAAGGACAAGGCAAAGGGGAGAACACAAACTGCTTCAGCACCATGGACAGAGACATATATCCCTTTGTGAGGGGGGGGACAGGCTTACCCAGTGGCCCGGGATCTCGCCTTTAGCCAGCTGCTGGTACCTCTTGACCCGGGACGTCTTGTTAGACTTGACGCCGATCCGGTGCAGCAGAACTTTTTGTGGTGATGTAAGCTGAGCCCGGTTCATAAATACATTTCGGAGGTAGACCGATGGTCGTTGTGATTGTTTTGCCCATGGACTTCAGGTGGGATGACCATCTGCAGAAGCACAGGCTTGGATGTAGGAGCTGTTCACATCGGACTTGTGTCATAGCCGCTTACTGATAATTGATTAGGATAGCCACACTAACTATCTGATGCCCTCCATGCCGTCCAGGCACAGCGAGGAGTAGAGGTCTTTCTCTCCGTGGGCGATTAAAAAGATGACAGAGCGTACCCTGCTGTCCTTAATGAGGGCATTCTCCAGCTGCCCTCGTGGAAGCTCTGGTAACCCCTCAGGTATTTCTCTGTGAATACATATTTAGAATTATGGGTGTCACATCTAATTAGAATAATACAACGCACTCATGCACATAGATCCTACCAACTTTATTACCAATGGAGTCAGAGAAGAAGAGATGGCGTATTCCAGGACTGCGTCCGCTGCCCTCCTCAGCCTCTTCACCTTTTCATCCTCCGGCAGACTGCTTTGGCTTGGCCCTACAACTCTGCTTTCCTCCCTCTCTTCCTCCTGCGCTGCAACGTGCCCGGGTGGCTTCACCTCAGGTGGCTGCTGATGTGGTGTCTGCTGCTGGTTGGGCGGTCTGCTGAGGTGGGCGCCCGCTCGGCACCAGCTCTTCACACCCCTGCTCTTCATCGTCCTCTTCATTCCTCTAGTTGCCAGCGTCTAATGGCTTTGGTTGTCAAAAAAACTGAAATACAGAAGGCAAAATGCTCCTCTATGTTCACCAGCTAGTTTTCTGCTGTTTGGGGCAGAAGACAGACAAAACAGGCCTGTACTGGTTGCATACAGGTGTGTCCCAGCTTGACCCATATGACAATGGTGAGAGTGAATCAAAACAAAGTTTTTAGCTCATTTTAAAAGCCAAACAATTAGGTAACATATTCTAAAATACACTATGAACTACATCCTTTCACATGTATGGAATCATTTCTTCCATTGTTAATCTAAAAATGTCGATTGCATCAATTTCAAACACAACATGGTGACATGTACAGCTTTTGCAATGATAATGTTTGCACACTTTAACAGCTGTAGCCTACACAGTTACAGTAACAAGCATTTGAATGAGGGTTAAACTACACTGCATTGACCTTCAAGGCAAAAACAATAGTGAAGGAATCAGTAGCCCAGCAACGCTATTATTCGAGGACACGCAGAAGGTGGGGCATTGCTGGGAGCTTATGCGGCGTAATGAAGACATTCACAAGTCTGGCAACCCAGTATAGTGAAAAGCACATTGCTGAGATGCAGCTCCGTCCTCTAACTACTGATCTGGCAACTGGCGGCATCATCGTATAATTATCTCTGAGATGAATACAACAACCATGCAGAGATGCAGCGTGTGACGAGCGAACAAAGGATGGCGCCGTATGACAGAAATACTAACGTAAAGAACGACCTGTCCTTCTCCTCTGCATACTCTCTTCTGTCTCTTGTTTTGCTTGTCCATCAGTCCGCCTCCTGCTGCATTTTCTCCTATTTTCTCTTTCTCCCCGTCTCCCATTTTCTGTCAATGTCCCTCTGTGCATGTCTGCAGCATCGTTCTGGCATGACCTACATAACCTCTGGTCATCTATTTTGTATATAGGTGATGCATTATGATGCATGGATCTCTAAGACAGAGGGGTCCCTCCAGGGGCTGTGAGCAGCGGTATGTCACTAAAACGCGCGCACACACACACACACACACACACACACACACACACACACACACACACACACACACACACACACACACACACACACACACACACACACTCACAGACAAGCATAAATCAGAGGCATAGCAGTCGTTTGCTGATATGTGCCCCCCAGCAACAACACACGCAGACAGCACTGCAGCCTATTCAGTGGCAGACAAACATGGAGAGAGACCGCACTGTCTGAGTGATGATAATATCTCGGCACAGAACACTGGGTGTAGTAAAGAATAAATGGAACGGATAATTAAGAGATGATGGAAGAAATACACAAACCTTAGTTTTAATAGAGGGTTGAAGCAGCCGAATGGACACAGTGGAAAACAAATAGGCTAATAAAGTGACATTGAAACCTTCTATACCCATGCGATCACTCAACTGTAAATACGTTGTGACAATGTGGTTGTGGGCAGCATGCGCGTACCAGACTGGATATACAACCTTGAATAAAAGAGCATCCACAGCAAGTGTGTCGCACAGTGAATGTGTCTCTTTCTGGATTGGCTGCGTTTCTGGCTGAAGGTGTAGGCGTGACGTGCATAACATTTGTCAATTTGGGATTTTGTGCCGTTGTTGTAAATGTCTGCATTAGTCAAATCAAAGGCAGGGCCTGAGGGCTGGCCTGTAGGCTTCTCCACCCTGCAGCCTTGAGTTGCCTGTGTTTACCGGAGCAAACTGTGTGGGCTCGGCAACAAACAAAGCGACCAACACCACCTACAGAACGCCCGCGGAAACGTCTCCATCATCTGCCTAAACACCTGCAGCTGTACAAAAGATGGATTCAGGGGCAGGAGTGACTCGCTACACCCCTGCTCCCCCCCCCCCTAGTTACTGTACTCTGTTCTTGCATGGCACATATGCAGTGTATACAGTTATAAGGGTGGCAGATTTACCACTCAAAATTCCTACAAATTGATGAAACATTTCACACAGAGGTAGACAAAAGCAAGCTGTTTATTTCTAGCCAGAAACTGACAATTCTACCTGTCCGTGGCATATTATATATTGGCTGGGTTGTCACAAACCATCTAGGTACTGTAGCTAATTCGTTACCTCCATGACTAAAACGTTGTGTCCGTTAGCTTGTTTTAAAACTGCAATCCTAAACTTTATATGATTGGTACCTCTAAAATCCCATGTGGCCCCGGCCTGGACCCCCATTTGAAATAGTCTAGAGCCGCCTCTGTATACAGGTGTACCTAATGAAGTGTGAAATGTAACATTAATGTAATGCAACCCAATACAATAGCTCCGCTATGGATTCTACTTTTATACGAGATTCTACTTTTTCAGTTTTTGTACACGCCGTCAGAAGAGTAATAGTTCTACTTTGTGTTCATTACTGAGGTCGTCGTGGGTGGTGGTGGTGTACTGGAGTACATTGTATTGAAAGGTGTGCCTCATATTCTGCCCCTCTCATGTATGTAAATGGCTTAGCCAAAATATTAATACATCACCTTCCCACGGGGGCCTCTCTTTCCTCACGGGCGCGGATGCTTTGTTTGCTTCGGATATTATTAAACATTCATACTTGCTTACGTGACTGACTACTGGCTTCCACGTTTGTGCCGTTTGGTGTTTTTATGACATATGACAGAGCTGTTGAATTAAATCAGATTGTACAAGTGTACCTAATAGAGTGCCATAGCTAGTTCGCCTGCTATTGTTTGCAGCTTAAGTTACAGCAGACAAACTCACCGTTCAACCACATTCTCACACTTTTGCTGTTGTACTTTTGTTTTGGAAAGGCTATAAAAACCCACCATTGTCCAAACTCTTTGAATAATACGCTCTTGTGCCCCCTTGTGCACCACTTCAACATGTGGGGAGATACAAAGCTTGATCTGCCGTGACTAGTTACGGTTGCTAAGCTATGATTGGATGATTACTGCTCATGGGATGGAATTCAGCAAATTGTCAGTTGCAGAAATGTCTTTAAACTGTTCAGTGTTCTGTCGGCTGCATTTATTGAGATATTAGTCCATCCTTAAAGAAGGAAAGCCGGCAATCCTGTGATGGACGAGGTTAGGCCATGGATGTCAGATGTTAACGATCTAATTCGTCTCTGTGATTCCGAACTTCCCATAAAGCTTTAATGATTTTTGGATGTGGTGGTTGGAGGGGCCGTTATAATGCGACTTCATCCCGACATCGACGTAAATGACTCTTGAATTGCTCTAACAGGGTGTCTGGTGACATTACCATCCTGCAGTATGGGAGCGGTGTTTGCCTCACTGTGTGCACCTGATGCTGTGAACACGGTCTAATATCCCTCAGCTGGCATACAATCATGTAGAGCAATCATCTGAACTAATGTGTCACGGTAGATGGCTGCCTGTATCGCTCCAGAGCTAGAACCATGTTTAACATCTGGCATCTGACAGCCAGCGTCAAAGGCTGCATTTTTGGATTTCACATGGATCTGCCCGGAAGAAGATAAATGACTGAAAACTGATTCATTCCACCACACTTTTTCATTTGCGGTAATCCGGAATTTACAGTCTTTGTGCCAGAATATTTATCTTTGTCTCATGGATATCTCCAGTTTCTGAAAGGCCGCCCTGCCATAAATGCCAGCGATACATGAATCTCAATAAGTGCAGAGGCGTTGGTTCTATTCAAGTGATAATTGTTTGTTCTCAACACTACTTGTCATTTGTCAAGATAGATAGGAGAAAGATGTTTTCATCCTGGCTCCCCTCTTGCACTCTGCTTTTTTCATTTCCTCATCTCCCTCCTCCCCCTCTCCTCTTCATTCTCTGTACAACACTGGGGCATTTTTTTCCTCTCAAGGTCTGAAGGCTGAATGCCCATAGAGTTGTTATCCAATGCATTTATACTGACTTGAGATCAACACACATTGGGGCTGTTAATTCATCTCCCTCTAAGTGCAGAACAGATCAAGGTCCTGGACCCGGACCAGGTTGGCAGCGCGCTGAATGAACGGAGCATTGCTGAGCTACAACAGACGAGTGAAACATATCTTTGATAGCCATCTTCAGCATCAACCCTGCAGAGAGCAGAGGGACAGAACGTGATGAAAGGGGGAAGTAACGGCAGCGTGCCTGAGAGGAAAGACACACATTCTGAGACCTAAATTTAAACTGGAGCTCTTTTACTCACTTTCCCTGCGTCTCTTTCACACACACACACGAAACACTGGGAGAAGAAAACAACTCAATTGGCGAAAGAACTGGGCCTCTCTCAAACGAAAATAAATTTTGGATGGTTAAATCAATTTTCCTATGAAACTCGGAAAAATATATGCCAAATCACATCTTTTTAGTACATTCTTCAAGCAAAAACGGAAGCAAAGAGAGTGAGAGGAAGTGTGTGTGTGTGTGTGCAGTCTTAGTCACCATACAAATGCAATGCTACTTCACAGAGCGTTAATGCAGCACATGCATTTTACGCGGTGACTTCCCCTCCGATGCACCTGCGATGGAGACACTTTAAACACATCTGCATGCAAACAAGACAATCCAGCAGTTTGCATTTTCAGCTCAGTAGGAAATAAATCTCAAGGAGCATCATCCATACGAGCGGCCACATTAAATCAACACCCGCGCTCAGCCTTGCTAGTTTGGACAGCTTTTTCACTGACTTATTCCAAATCACAGTGGCGCTCCATTGTCTCCTATTTCCTGTGTTGATCACTTGTTCACCACTGTCCTGGGTCTGCTATAGCATCAGTCGACTAGGAAGCGAGGAGACACATTAACCAAACCTGTCGTCTTAATTGGATTTTTTTGTTTTCGCAAAAACGGCAAAGGTAAAAATGTGCCAAGATCCGCGACGTAGTAATTAATCTAACTGTAGCCGAGTGTCTTCTCTCCAATGAATAAACACCCAAAAGGCAAACAAACACGCATGCACGGTGCCTTTCCTGTTCTACTTTGCAACACTTTGTAACAGAATCAGCTCATCAGTCGTGATGGAAGGGGACTGCTGTGCTTCGTGGCGGTATCCACAGTGGCTCCGTGCAACGGAGACAAACTTTAATATCGGCTGAGAGGTGTCTCCTGCTGTCCAGTGTGTGGGCTGTGTGCACCACCACGCAGAGAAAGGCTCCTGCCGACAAAACGAATGCTCCTCTTTGTGTCGGCAGCGTTCCACTTTCATTGCTCATAGATCTCGTTCCCTTGCCCCACAATCAAATCCTCATTGTGAGTGAGCTGAACACACGCATGCATCTGCATGAGTGCGTTCGGCGCTTGATGGAAAGCATCGCGGGAGTTGCAAACACAATCAGACGCCCACGAAGCACCCTCACTACCCTGAAAATCACCAGAGCTTAAAACCCTGTCCTCGGTTTGACCTTGCTTTGCGCCGTTCAGGTGCGCAGACCGGCCAAAAGCATCTGCTAACAGACAAATGAGAGTCCGCATTCAAGAATACAGATATGAACTTGGCCCGGGTCCATTACCGAGGTGATTTATGCATCTCGGTGCCACCAGAAGAGAATTAATTTCAGCTGAGAGTCTATCTACAGGCCACTGAGCTATTAGCGTGTAATGTGGTTCAGACAGTCGCAGGCAGGCAGGAGCAGAGCAGCCGCAGACCCACGTGACCTCCCAATTAAGAGCCTATTGTTGACATCCACAGAGTGCCTGTATCAGAGTAGTGTTCTACATGAGGCACAAAGCATACTGATAATATGACTGGCTCTATAAGAGGACCAGGCATTTATATTAAGGACAAAGGATACATGTGTTAGGATGAAAATGCTGTTTGTCCCGTCCTCACAGATGCAACGATATTATCATGAAGGTGAGGGAGATGTCAGTCAAATACTGTACTTGCTCACACAGTCCTGAAGAGGTCTAATCATGCAAAAACAACAAGAGCAATCACCGTAATGACTCTACCCTGGGCCTGATTCCAATTCTTTATTTTCAGGTGAGTAACGCATTCACTGGACATTTTGAGTGTACTTCTTTACCTTTCAGGTGTAGGAATACTTTTTATCCCATCAAACTCAATTGGCAGGTTCTGTGATGATTAAGATTTTGCATACCCCTGATGAAACATAAAATGCTCACATATGAATGCATTATGTTATGGAAAATGTCTATTAATCAGGAGAAGAGTCCATGTCAATAAACAGAGTCTTGAGAGAATCAACGTTATTGTCTTTATTGCTTGCAAGCAGAACGTTTCAACAGACACGTATTTCAGTGTACAGTAGAAAGGCTTCAACAAAGTCTCAGACGTCTGATCATTTTATGCATAGGTCATCATCAATAAGAGAACGGGTATTCAGGCTGGTTTGATCCGCTCAAAGGTCCGGTTCCTGCCAGGACATAACAAACATGACATCAGGTTCATTAGCCTTTCTGTTCTTTCTGTGAGAGCAAAAGACACACAAGACATCAAGTTCACTGCTAAATGATTGACTACTGCAGGGATCTGCTGTGTCACTGTCAGAGAGTGTTCAAAACATATTTTCCCATTACAATTAGTATCATAATCAAATGATATAATCGGTATTATATCCAATGATGTGATATAACAGGAGCCGCAAGACTTTTGATACTTCGTACAGACCGCTTAGTACAGTTATGAATGCATGTCTTTGACCTGTAATGTAATGTTTTTATAGTGTTGACTTGTATCGCTATACTTTGACTGAAGTCGAAGATCTCAATACTTCTTCCACCACTGATTTTAAAACGTTGTCAAACTACTCCAAGCCCCCAAAACGTCAACGTTGGCTCCAGAAAAATGTAGCTTTCACAGTTTTTAATACTGACCATAAGGATTCTTTTTTTCCAGATGCATGTTTTCTTACTTTTTCTTCAAGAAGATGACATCATCCAGAACATCAAGACGAAGTGATATGTGGCAGCATTTCTTTTTGCATATGAGGCACTTAAGATTGATCAGTACATTGCTGCTTCATCTTGTGTATTTTCATGAAGATAGCATATTTCTTTTATTAAAAAAAAAAGCTTATGTCGACTTGGCAATTTGTTCTTTTTTGTTTGTTGTTCTACCAGTTTACAGCAAACCATTCTGGCGAGTTATTTCTCCTCCTGCCAGTTTAAATCTCCCTCTCTTGGCGATGCTACTTCCGTTTTCAGCATGCTACAGCGCCGTCACTCTCGCTTTCTTCCTCCTCCATCGAGAGCTTACACGGGCAGCTTAAGGCGGGGAGGTAAACTTTTGGCAATATCAGAGTGAAGGTTCTGTAGCCGCGTGCCCGAACAGTGTGTGCGCGTCTTCAGCTCAACGCTCATCGCAGTCCGTCGCAGCGAGAAACAAAGTGCGGCCACGAAGGAACCGAAGGGGAGAGGCACCGAAGAGAGAGGCTCCCGATATGAAATGAATATGCACAGAGACGATTCCGTGAAACCGATCCGTCGCTATCTGCCACTGGGTTGCTGAGGGACCAAATATTAACAATAACAACAGTGTTAAAGAGAGAGAGAGAGACAGAACCGAGACATCGCAACGCAAAAGAGAGCCGGGAGGAGAGGACCGCTGTGCAGGGGGGGGGGGACGCGAAGGGACTCGATCTGCATGTGAGACCGCTGGTCCACACACACCGGAGGCAAGAGATGCAGCCCGCGAGCAAGCTCCTGAGTCTGGTTCTCCTCATCTTCATGGGCACAGAACTCACCCAAGTAGGTTTTTTTTTTTTTTTTGTGTGTGTGTGTGTGTGTGTTTTTTTTAACGCCATTTTCCACATCCTGTATTAAAAAGCTAAAAAAAAAAGCTGGCGGTTAATTGGCTTCAGATCCACGAGGGAGATTACCCCGCTTACCTCGCGTAAAAAGGGTCCCCGTGAATTAGCCCTCTACCCCCCCTGCTTAAACAGATTAACGGGTGGGATTACATGATGTGAATGCATTGTGCTTGACGGGCGCGGACAGATCCAGCAGAGTCCCGTGCGGTACCCCCCCCCCCCCCCCCCCCCACCACCCGTCCCCCCCAACAAAACCACCACCACCGACGGGGATGATAAACCGGCCAGATAGAGAGGGGGGGGATTATTGCATGATCTGTCAGTTTTCTCATTAGCAAATGGTCAGATTAATCAACTGCAGGGCTTTTTTCTTTTTTTCTTTTCCCTGATACAATATGTTGCCTGTAGCTTTCTCTAAAAAGGCCACTGTTGAATCATGGGCTGCATGCTCTTAAATCAGGGCTCCACAATCAAATCCAGTGTCAAAGAAGGTGTTTGGAGCATGCTCCATGACCACATGTGACTTACTGTTTGCCTCTGTGAGAGAGGGAGGGAGGGAGGGGGGGAGAACATTTAGTCCAACAATGTAAAGCTGCAGCTCAGCAGTATAGTAAACAAATTTACCGGTCAATAAAATGCATCTCTGTGATCCTTTACTGGAACTAGTATACTTCCTGCTCTCGAGGCCATTTCCAGCAATACATATCATAGTTACTGTAGCATTACGCTGTTGCCTTCATAGATCCTCACAGACAGTGTTATGAAGGGGGAGTGCATTTATTAATCACCAGGCCCTGCCACCACCGGATTGAAGAATTTGACGATTTAATTGCCCATGCTTGAACAAAGAGTCACATTTCATTTGCCTCTCTCTCTCTCGTGTGCGGATCCAATTGTGTTTGGTAATTGGAGACTTGCAAACTAAAAATCTAATCTGACACAGAGGTATCAATAAGTGCTTCTCTTTTCCCAGAGTATCTGTAATATACTCCGAGAGACAAACTCAATAAAATGTGTGAGAAGTAGGCTGCTGCAAACCCTGCTGGCCCTGATAACCAATGTGTTAGAATGTTGCTGTAATGTTACCTTGACACAACTGTGCCAGCAATATTGATTTCAGCAAATGCATGAGAAATGTCGGCGTGCTGTGAGCGGAACCATTTTTCATTACACACAGTTATCGCCGGTGCCCTTTCGTCTCCCGAAGCATCAAACGTGTGCGCCTGTAATCCGAACAGGACACGAGTAGTGTGGCCGTATAGAGCGCACACAAGTGCTGACACGATGGCACATTGGGGCTATGTGCACTGATTGATGGAAGCCATCGGCCGGAGGAGGGAGGAACAGAGAGCGTGCTCCACTTTATCTTTCGTGACAGGTCGGGTTTCGGGTCAGCACCCACGTTATGGTGACAGTGCTTCTCTGGTGGCCCGAGAGCTTGTGTTCATCTGTTTGAAGGTAAGTCGATGTAAGTCCACAGCCGCTCCCCTTTCCAGGAGAGCAGAAACACCAGAGACACTGACAGGCTCTATTCATACGGCCTGTGCTGGAGAAACCCACAGAACATCTCACTGTAAGGCCAGCCCTCTCCACATCTGTTTGAAGACAGGTGCAAAACAAAAGAAAGTGAGAGGTGTATCCAGAGACAGAGAGAGGCTTTTTTTATTGCCGGATTACTCACGAGCACGGCCCATGCCCTTTGCTGCTGAACAAAGACGCTCTCTTAATGACCACATGGTGAAACCTCACTTCAAAAGTCCCACGCAGCTACAGACGGGCGTGGAGGGCAGCTGTGGCTCTGTCTCTCAACATCTGGCCGAGGGAGCCGCCTGATTAGGAGGCCGCTCTCCTCTTTAATTCCACCTCTATCCCCGCCGCTGAAGGATTTCACCCCACCGCTTGGTGTTCTCACAGAGAAGAACAGTGAGCAGCCAGAGCGGCATCTGTTCCTCACCTAGTGGCTCCCACATGGCTTCGGGCCCACATCCTAAAGCATCTTCGCAGACACCTGACAACACAGATGGCACCGTGCAAAACCCACATTCCACAGCACAAACAATCGTCGTGCGAAAAGGTTAACGTTCGTGCACGATCAAGAACGCATGTATTGTTACATTAAAGAAATCGCTTCCAATTCACATGAATCAAGTCCGTGTAACACGGCTCAAGCTGAAACTGTGAGGGCTCCAGCGAGGGGATCATTTTGAAACAAGTCGGTGGGATTTTAAATGCATGAAACCATAGGAATCAATCCGGGTTTTTTTTTTGATGTGAGAAACTGAGATGGAGTTGAGCTGAATTGCAATACGCGTGGCAGCTGGGGTTGAAGCTATTTATTATTCAGTATGGTTGGTGAAGCGAGCGGAGAGAGAGCGAGAGGCAGAGGAGGAGTAGGTGGAGATGCGGTGCATTTTGTGGTTCACTTGCAGGCTGGAAATGTGATTTTTCGCAATACTGTTTAAGCATTTATTGCATTGGATACTAGGTGTGTCAATGTGGTTATCCTACTGTAGTCCAAACACCTGTTCGCTAATATGCAATAGAGTGAAAAAGCCCAGTCAGAAATACTATTAGAGCTTTTATTATGTTATAAAGATGTGCCCCTCCAGACAACTTTATACCTTAAATCACAATATTCGTCCTTTGTAAAGAGAAGATAACTTTGGCGGCACACCTACAGTACACAGCACCACAAGTTGTTCTCTTACAGCAGTTTGAACAACACCTCTCTCACAACGTCCTATTGATGCAAGGTTTTTACATCAGACCGCGTCACTGATCATTGTGCGAGCGTTGCTTTTGAGATCTCGTACAGAAAAACAGATCAATCCTTCTTCGAGGCAGCTACTAATGAGTGGTTTTAAATTACACATGTCTCTATAAATAGTGGGTAATTGATTGATTCATTGATTTCTTCCATTGAGTCAGTGCACCTGTGGCGTTCCTCCTGAAGCTGCCGTATTAAATACTGACTTTGTGTTGGAGGTGGGAGCAAAGCTTTTGATCATTTGCTTCACCGCCATTAAAACGGAATGGGATCCACGCCTGGGAGGCTTAGAAGACTTACTGTACCCTCTTGAAGGCTATATGTGATTAGAGGGCGCTGCGCTGCACTGAGCGGCACCGTATTAACACCAGACTATAGAATGGACTCTGGACAGCGGTGCACAGCGGTGAGCTGACCCCAGCCGATGCTTCAAAGTAATCTGTGGAGCCATCAACTACTGCAAGCTCTCACCTCAAAGGTCATAAAGAAAAGTGGGAGAGACAAGAGAGGCAGGGAGGGAGAGAGGGGGAGAGCGATATGGAGGTGCAGTGAGTGCCGACTGTCTCTCAGTCTGTCTTTCAGTTTACCAGAAAAATGCATTATGGAGCTGACGGAAATAGTTGTGGACGCAGAGCACTCATGCTATTCTGGAGACCTCGTGTATCATGCAGTGCTGCACCTTAGGCCGTCGTCTGGAGTCTGGCCTCTGGCCCCGATGACAACTCAGTTATTAGTTATCTTTGAGAGATATTATCATTTACACAATCAGCACAATTCAACTGCACTCTATAATGCAGTTATAACCCGTTTTCACTCTAATGCTAACCATGCATTCAGTGCATGAACGTAACGTAAAGTAATTGGAAATCGACAAGTGTATTTTAAAAAGCGCCTCTCTTTTGATTTCGGCAACGCGCAAATCAGCTACACGATGGCGCCAGAGTCACGCGAATGACAAATATTAAAAAAGCTCACTCTCTGTTGGAGCTCAAGGCATCCGGTTACCCATCAATGATACATAACCCCGAGTTCTCGCACCCCTCTGTCCCTGAGATGCGACATTCTGCACGTGCGGGGTTTTTTTGTCGTGTGTACTGTGACATGTGGACTTTGCAGTGGCTGCATCACTGCGACGTGCATGTTTTAGTTTGAATGAGCTTTACCGCGCACGATCCGGAGCACGTTTGCCTCTATGATGGAGAGCCTCCTCTCCTGATGGGGCAGCGGAGAAAGACATGTCACCGTCCGCTATGAAATAATCCCTCAGCATCATTGTCGGCCGACCTCAGCCGCACTGCTCATTGTCATTCCCTCTGGGGGGGGGGGGGGCGCAGTCAGTGTCGGGCAGCTGTGAGCGAATCAGGCGCAATCCCAGATATCACCACGTACGGACCCCAACCTGGCTGACATCATTGAGTCTGGCAGTAGAGACAGATCCGTAGTACCTCCTCCTTCCTCCTCTCATCCATTCGGAGCCGCCTCTGTGTGTGTGTAGTCAGTGGCACTTAATCACAGAGCTCACTCAAGGCAGGAGGCGGACCGTCGGGCGTGAACCAAATAGTAACGGTGAACCGGAGAGGCAGCAGTGCGCGGGACAACGCGTGCAGAGGAGCTATCCAAAAGACGCTTCCAGCTCTCGGGGTTTTTTTTTTTCCTGTTCTTTATCCTCCTCTGGAGCAAGTGTTGCAGTTTTTCTTTCCTCCGTCCCGAGCCCCCTTTTACGTTCAGGTCGTCTCTTTCGCGTCCGACTCGTTCGTCGCCAGTGCTTCGCGGGAGATGTCCAAAAAAAGACCAGCCGAGCCGGAGTCCCGGGTGAAACAGCAAGCCGCTCTGGGCAACATGACTCGCCTACCTTGTTTCTCACCGGAGGAATCTGTAGAATGAAAACGGCTTCAAAAAAAATTAAAAAAAATTTGAATAAAGTCCAAGCAGCGCGCAAAGATGTCGGTTCCTTTGCTGAAAATCGGCGTCGTGCTCAGCACCATGGCGATGATTACCAACTGGATGTCGCAGACCCTCCCCTCTCTGGTGGGGCTTAATACTACCAAGCTCACGGCGGCACAGGGAGGGTACCCAGACCGGAGCACAGGAGTAAGTGCGCAAGTTTCGCATATTTCCTGCGGCTGGTTGAGGGTTTTATTTTCCTCCTGAATGAATGTTGCAATTGCATTTCAATTGAAACATAAGCGTGCCAACAATATGTGCGCTTTGGTTCATAATTAATGATGCGCTCTGCTGGACGCATGCAAAAGTGGGGGGAAAAAAGAGACTTGGAGAGGCATCATAGATATCTTCTTGCGTCTGATGTTTCTCCAGCCACCGCTGGGCTGCTGTCCCTGTCGGTATGAGTATCCTGCACTAAGTGGAAAGTTGTCAGTCGGTTCTTTTTTTCTTCTTCTCTGGTATTGCTACAAATAAGAGATCCACGGTAGAGTATTTAACCGGCTGACATGAGACATTTCCAGGCAGTTTTTGTTTCTGTCTGGAACAGCGGGGAGGGGGTCCTCGTTTGTCCTTCCCCAGCCTGTGTGAATGAGAGAGGCGGTCAAAAGCCATGATTCTGTTCTGGAGTCAAGATGAAGCGTCTCTTTGTTCCTCTGTCAGGCTCCTGGCAGATTGTGAGCTGCCTCTGTGCCGGGGTGATCATGTGAGCGCTCTTGTTAAGTGGAGGTTTGCAATGACATTTAGAACAGCGGATGTTGAAATGGATATTTAAAAAAAAAAAAGCAGTGAACTGATAGTTAGTTATCCTGAACGTGCCATGTTCATCTTCATGATTATGAGAAGATTCAAGCTTTTTTTTTTTAAGACTTATGAGATTTTATTTTCATTTGTCAGTGGCCGGTGGAAGAGGACGGACTGAGTAGTAGGCCTACAGATGCACACCGAGATGCCAAGGCTGTTGCTCGATAGTGATTTTCTTTGTCTTGTCAGCACATCCTTCAGTAGAAAGCAGTGCGGCCGAGCCGCTGTCGTTGCTCCTTTTTGGATTTTGTGAAGTCACTCGTTCTTTCTAATTGACTCAATCAGCAGATCTGTCCAGTGATTGTTATCGCTGATGCAGTGATGAACATCTTTATCAAAGTCACTCATCAGTCTTATCTGATCAGCAGGTTACTCTTTATCTCTCAGGAGAAGAAAAAAAAAAACCCTCTTTCTGACGTTGTACACGTTACACTTCACACTTTCACACACCCAGCCCGCTGAAAAATGGGAGTAGCTCCAGCTGGCTTGATTGGCTGCATCGTCCCTTTGTGTGGATTTACACACTCTCTGATGGTGCAAAACGGGTGGAGCCAGGTTGTTTGTGGTGTCCTGGTGGGGATGAATGCAATGCGGCTTTCGCGTCCCACAGGCACAATGCCCTTAATGGGCAAATAGCATCAAAGTGACCTTTGTGATTTCGTAGAGGAATGCCAGGATGTGTATTTATGGTACCCGTTTGTCTTTTCCGGCTTTAGTTTGAGCCGTTTGTTCTCTTATCTGCTCCAGCATCGCTGCTCAACTGCCCTTCTCTTCTTTTTTTTATCCACTCTTTCACCCTCAGGTGTTGCCAGCGAACCCGGAGGAATCGTGGCAGGTGTACAGTTCAGCCCAGGACAGTGAGGGAAGGTGTGTCTGCACTGTGGTGGCGCCCCAGCAGTCCATGTGTTCACGGGATGCCCGCACCAAACAACTGAGGCAGCTGCTAGAGAAGGTAATGACCGCTTAACTCCTCAACAACTCATGAGCATAGCAATCAAAGGCATGCAATACCCAGAGTGACCCCCCCATTACTCCTTGAAACTACAGTACAAATACACGCACACACACACACACCCACGACTGTGGTCTGCCCGTTGGACAAGAATAGGAATCATGCTCTAATGAGCTCCCTGGAAACCAAACATGCATCATGGGAGGCAGCTACACACCCTGTGAGTTTATACTGCACACAGCCAAGGCAACACATGCAATGATGCAACCCGGCCCAATACACACAGGCTGGTGGTGGTTTCCTATTTACATAAAAAGAACATTTAAGCACATTTATGAAAAAAACAAAAAATGGAGTCGATCCACACAAAGAGATACAGACATCAACAGATATTTCATGAATAAACAGAAGATGTGCCAGGTTTCTGGAGTTTCTAGACTCCAACAGTTTTGGAGAAACCAAATGTCTTAACAGTGTGCATTCCACACTTGCACCATGTGTCTGAGGCCCCTGACTAGTTGGCCTGATGTCAGAGCCAAAACAACATATTGACCGTCTGTTGCGTTCTCCCTGCATCTCACACTCATTGCTCCAATTAGACCGTAATAAAATAGAGATTTGATTCGGTCCAATGTGTCCATGTGGCACCTCAGGTCCAGAACATGACCCAGTCCATCCAGGTCCTGGACCAGCGAACCCAGAGGGACCTGCAGTATGTGGAGAAGATGGAGGGCCAGCTCCGTGGTCTGGAAACCAAGTTCAGGCAGGTGGAGGAGAACCACAAGCAGAACATCGCCAAGCAATACAAGGTACGGAGCCGGATCTCCAGCCATTGACCCAACCGCCATTCTGTCATACCTGCTCTGTAGCCCATTGTGCACAGCCTTACCCATTTTGTGTCTCCGTGTTCCCACTGTGGAGATGCTAAATTGACTCAACCACCATACCACATACTGAGAAATCCATAATGCATGCATAATCATAGAGGTTCAATAATTGGATACATAAACTCAGCTGCAAGAATTCATGTCCTTATTTCACTCCAACTCACTTTATGAGACCACGTGAAGGAATCCTCAATCAACTTGGACATTAGGAGATTTACGTTTATCACACACTTTTTCTTAAAGGGACAGTGTGTGAAAACGGAATATGAATATGTAGTATTAGTGGTGTAATCACCTGAAAATAAGAATTGCTGTGCTTTCGTTACCTTAGAATGAACCGTGGACGGGAGAACTTTCAGTTGGTAGGGTGGGGTATCCCTTAACATGTTTTGAAACTAGTGCTGATATGCCTCGTCTTTGTTTCATCCAATAAGGACCGATAATAACTTGACTTTATTAACTCTCAGTTCAAGGAGTAACTGCCTATAAGATAATGAAAAGTAACCGTCACAGCATCTTTAAAGCAAAAAGTAACATTCGCAAATGACTTGGTTTATCCGACCAACAGTCCCAAGACGGAGACAAGCAGCACGTCTCCGTCGAGGAGCTGCAATTGAGGACTCTGGGCATATTCCTTCGAAAAATGACTTTTAACGATCAACCAATTTTCAAAAGACTTGACGATTATCTTGCTGCCGCCTGACCAATTGCATAATCGACCAATCGTTTCAGCTCTCCGTTTAACAACAAGAAGTTCTCGAGTGCTGAACGCAAGCGGCCATGCAAGCACTTTCAAAATCAAAAGAATAAGTAAACAAGACGCATTCGATGCCAATTAAAAAAAAAAAAATGAAAACTTTGTTTCATTCTCTGCCACAAGCATTTTCCAGCTGATACCATGAAAGCATTGAGGTTCAATACCCAGCCCTGTCTCTCACACAAATGCATTGTTTCACTTGTACCTGTACGATCTCACCTGCACCAATACACGCGTGTGTGTGTGTGTGTGTGTGATCACCGCTGCATGCTCACAACGCCTCATGCCACCAACCCCCCCCCCCCCCCCACATTCAGTGCATGTGTGCAATTTCCTGTAACATGTCTGAAGTGCATATACTAAGTGCGTGTGCGTTTGTTTGTGTGTCTTGTCAGCTAGGTTAGCAAGCTCAAGCCCCTGTCAACAGTTTGTCATTTTCTTGCTTGCAGGGCTAACTTTAAGACATGTAAAGAGAGCCACAGGGAAGAAGAGGCAGGTCAATTCCAGATTCCCCTGAACTGGGCCACAGTACTGAGAGCATTTGGGCGTCAAACAGTTAATTTACCTTTAGCACCATTGAGACTAAGAAACCCCAGCCGTCTCCCAAACCAACCCACCACTGATCTCTTCCTGCATGTTACTGCTGTCAAAGTTTTCCATTTAAAAGCTTTCTTTTTCAAACCTAGATACATTTATTATTATTATTATTATTATTATTATTAACAATTGCTGTTATTCATTCTATTTTTCTTTTGGCTTTTGTCTATGCATATTTGGTTACTCAACAAATCTATACGTAAAACCATAGACGTAAAATTCGAGTCACTTTGTTGTGTGTGACATGTAAAAGCATGTAACCCTTAATACGATGTTGCATTTTAAACGATGATGACCAATAAAGAGCTTTCCCAATTGTTGTCGGTGTACCGAGGGCTTGCTTTTTAAACGGCTGGTCACTGCCGGGGGACGGAGCCACCTGCTCTGCTCGTCCAGCGGGCGGAGCATGTTACCTGGGTTTGTTTGCTCAGACACACACCTGCACAGACAAAAAACAAAAAAAACACACACACACAGCTGCTCACACACAAACACTGAACACAGACACAAACAGGGGTCAGTGAAGAGGCAGGATAGAGTTAGAGTAGTCAGGTTCAGACAGGTGTTATTTCTTTATTTTTCTTTTCTTTTCTCCTTTTGTCACGCATGACACTCAACCGAGCTTATTCTAATCCTTTCAGGCCATAAAAGCGAAAATGGAGGAGCTTAGACCGTTGATACCAGTGTTGGAGGAGTACAAAGCCGATGCCAAATTGGTATTGCAGTTTAAGGAGGAGGTCCAGAATCTGACGTCAGTTCTAAACGAACTTCAGGAGGAGATGGGGGCCTATGACTACGAGGAGCTCCACAGCAGAGTGTCAAATCTTGAGGAGAGGCTCCGAGCATGCATGCAAAAATTAGGTAGGCGCAGAAAGTTGTTGGCACACACTTTTGCTTCAAAACATGTGCATGCACAAACACACCCCTGTACTGACATGTAGTATGTTGTGATTTAGCCAGAAAGATTTCCTCAGGCATATTCACAGGATTCAGAACATCACAGGGACATTGTGTGCGGCTGAAATGCTCGAGCACTCACATGCATATTACATTACATACATATTACCCTTTGTAGTTGTATTCCACTGTGCTCGCCCTCTGACAGACTAAGCTGTCGGTATATACTCTCACATGTTCAAAGTAAAGCGATAGTGGCGTCTATTACAGGGCTTCACCTGCACTCATAGAACTGGAATTACATCCAGGGAACGTCTACATCATCTGTGTTTCTTCCTTCAAAGGACACCGATGGTCGGTTGTCAGAAAATCAATTCAAGACATTATCAATCAAAAACAACATCTTCTGTGCTGCTTTTCTGTTACTGTAAATATTATGAATATGAATATTTGGGGATTTTATACTGTTTATTGGACAAAACAAACGGCACACTGAGCTCTGTCAAATTGTGATAGATATTTTTTTCATTGTTTTACAACATTTTAACATTAACATTTATAGAAAAAATCAATAATTGATAGATGAATTGATAATGCAAATATCTTAAATGGCATCAGTCCTGACGGCCCACGCTTTTAACTTTATTTGTGTGGACAATTGCGCAAGTTACATTGTAATACATTACAACGGAATTTGCGAACCTGCATGAATCTATGGTAGCGTCCAAAAACATGGCCGCCGGTGATGAAAGAGATGGTCTGTTTAAATGCACGATTCGGTGTTTCACACGAGTACACACACACACACACACAAACACCAACGAGGAAGAGAGCAGCACACAGGAAGTTTCTATCGCAGTCTTATCTTCGGTTTCAGCCCCGTCGCAGTCTCTTCACACCTCTGTCACAGCCCACAGTGCTAATAGATGCACACCCACACTTCAGTGACTAAGATAAATTGCAAGAGCAGAGACACTTACGCGCAGCACATCACGGGTATATTGTGTCCCTGTTCAAAATATTCACAGTGCAAGATGACAGAAAGGAAGTGGGAAAATACTTTAGGTTACAAAGCCTACTGTTCATTGTGGACAGCTGGTCGCGACGCGGGGATTTTATTTGAATTGAATACGTAGAGTACAAGAAGCAGACGCCTGATCTCAGCCCCCCCCCCCCGTTACCGTTTCAGTCACTATCTCTCTTCACCTCTGCACACACAGTTGTTTTAGTTTGTTCATTTACTGGCCACATGTGTGTGTGTGTGTGAGATAAGGGCGAGGTCACCCAGCGAGGGTCTGGCTCGGGCCAATCAGAGGGCGGCGCTTCCTTTCATCTTCACACGGTTGCATAGGCACTCATGCATAGTGCACACAAATACACTCCGCTGCACTCTCGTTATCGAGATTAAACTGGCAAAGGTCGCAAGACCAATTTGCATCTGCAGATTAACAGGAGGAGGGTGCAGGGGGGGGGGGGAGGAAGGTAAAGAAGGCCGGAGAAATGTGAGCATTGAATAATAGATACAGCGACAGGAGGAATTGATAGGAGGTGGTGAGGGGGAAGGAGAAAGAGTGATAAAGTGAAGGCGAGCTGGGAAAGTGAAAGAGAGTAACTAGGGTCCCTGCAGAGCTGTCCTTCAAGCTGTTTTGTGCTGCAGAGACTAACAGACCGGCGGCTGCAGGGACACAATGGCCATCGATCAAGGGGACATGCCAGCTTGCTGGGCAATAATCAAATAAATAAATCACCCTGTGCCGTGCCACGGAAAAAACGCAGAGGCACAGAGAGCTTGAGGCAAATCCAGTCCCGTCACACCCAAAACCCAAAAACACTGATGAATGGAGCAGGAAAGTCATACCAGCACGTAAACCCCCCCCGGCTACCTGCTTTGCAGCCATTGTGTTCACCCTCCTTTACCTCTGGAGAGAATACAATTACAAGGCATGATCTATAGCCACGTTCACCTGCCACAGAATCAATAGTTTGCTCTTTACGAGCAATCTCAACGCATCTCTTTGTGATTCGCTCTCCCTCATCTGTATCATACAGTGATCGGTTTACTTTACTGGCTGTAAGTGTAATTGCTGAGGTCTGGGAACATGCAGACATCGCTACAAAGAAGTCACACAAGTGGTCAGAGAAAACTATTTCTCTGTCACATTAACAACTAAATATGCTAACAGAGAAATACAGAAACCTCTTGTGTGAAATAACCAAAAGTGTTCTAGATTCTAAAGATAGAGGGCATGATGAGGGAAAATAATTAAATAAATCAATGGCCAATGTGCTACTGCAGTCTCTAATCCCACTGAGGGTTACGTAAGGGACTCAAACCCCCCCACTGGAAATAGTGGATGCTGCTCATGTGACCATGTGTTCGTCTCTCAGCACCGCCGCTGAGGTGTGATGCCCACACATAGTCACAGGCAACACATATGCCGCACATGAAGACACGCCGAAACTCATGACACACACTTTTCATTGTATAAGGGAAATGAATTCGACCTGATTAGAGAGTGAGAGAGAGAGAGAGCGACTTCAAAGCAAAATAATCAAGAACAACAGAGATGCTGTGACGAAAGAGGGATGATGAGGCTAACAATGAGGCGTTAATGGATGCGATGCTTCACAGCGGAGGATGCTAATGGAAACCTAAAGCGAGCCGCCGTCACAGTCCCACTCTTTAAATTAGCATTACAGAGCGACTCATTCGCGGCGTCAAATGAACTCGTCTTATTGACTTTTGTCTTGAAAAAACACCAATTTCACAACCAATGGATGTGCTGCAGCGGTGTTCTGAGGTGCTCTCAGCGAGGTACAGGCCACAGAACCCAGTGTTAGTTTTGTCAAATTCCCATTAACACCTTAATCAACACTAATTAACACTGCGGCAGCTTACGAGCAGCACACTGGAGCAGAACACACAGCGGCGCTCCCTCTTTCTCACGCATCCACACACAGAGGTTAAAAGAGGCATCGGCATGTGTGGAAACGAATAATAAGCAACTCGCGTGCAGCGCGACACGCAAAGGGAAAAGCCTCCAGCTGGACGTCGACTCACTCAATCTCCAGGCGAACTCGTTTTGGATATAAAGTAGATTAAAGGGAATCCCTTCAAATAGATTTTGAATTGGTCTAAATATCCGAATGGGTGTCGCTCTAGATGTTCCCCTCTCACCTCTTTCCTTTGCAGCATGTGGCAAGCTGACGGGCATCAGCGAGCCCATCACCATCAAGACGTCTGGATCCAGGTTCGGCTCCTGGATGACTGACCCCCTGGCACCTGAAGGAGACACGCGGGTATGTATTAGAGCTGGGATTATTAGTTGATCGACAGAAATGTGATCTGCATCAATTTTTGATGGAATGGTTTCACCTTCTCAGATTGTCTCCGTCTTCTACGGTGTGATAGAAATATCATTGGGCTTCAAACAGTTGGTCAAACGACACAGGCAATTTGCAGTACCGCAATATTCGACACGCGCTGATTGAGAATATTAACACAACCACACTGGCTGTAAACATTTAATGCTGAATAGACAAATCCCCGGAGCTCTGCAACTCAAACAGTGATAGACGCAGACTCTAAAGTAAGAGTTGGCCTTGATCACAGGTGAAGCTCAACTCTCGCTGTGAAATTTAATCAGCGGTTAATTGGTCACTGTCTTTTTATCAGCTGATCAAATCTGATTTCCCTCCGATTGTGGTTTCTGTCGGCTCAATGCGCTTTTACTGCTAGAACATAATAAAGTGAAATGCCGGGGATGAATCTATAGGGTCTTAACAGGAAGCTGCCCGGCGGACAGGGAAGGGAGGCAGCTTGAAATAAAGAATGTTTATTTGTCGGCTACGTGCTCTTTGTGCACCGGCTTCATAAGAGACGGAACTCACGTCACATGGGAGGAAAGGGGATACAAACCGGCAGCATACGCTACAGTAGCTGCCGGAGGATGCAGTTTGCCTCCTGCAGGCTAATTGTCATGACAATCCAGGCTGCATGTTAACATATTCCAGCAGCACGGGTGCAACTTACTGCTGACTGAGATTATATCAGCATACTGTAAAAGGCAACTTTGTTTTTGTAGAAACTAATACGTTGTGAACTGAACACATGAAAGATGTGCTGCGGTATCAAAGGGCGGAAAAGGGAGAATGAACGAAACTGATGGGAGCAGACAGTTCTGAGACATTTCTTTTCATCTTTTTGTTTCCGTACTTCCATTCCATTTTTTTTTTTTCTGGGCCCTTGGGGGACCTACTTCCTTGATATGAATCATTTATTAAGTAAATCGCAGCAGCTCATGGAAGCAGGTAGGGGGAAGTTCTTCAGGTGTCTCGGTCCCTCTGAGACAAAGGAAGTGTTTGAGGTAAGAGCTCTCTGCCCACCATCCCAGTGGGGGGGGGGGGGGACAGCAGCAGGAAGCCGGGTGGAAGCAGCTGAGACAGGCCTTTCATCTGGAATGATGGGCGTTACCCCTGCGGGGCTCAGCTCACGCCGCCCTGCGGCTGTCACGCTGGCTGTTTGCATTCGGAAGCTGCCGGATCTGAGCTTCGGTCTGAAGTCTCAGCGCTGCCTTAATTGGGATGCATGTTGAGTGGCGGGATTTGTTTTATTGTGTGTGATCTGCATTAAAGATCCAGGTGTTCTCGGCACACTGGCGATGATCGGGGTTGTTTTTCTAGCTCTTGAGGTGCTGCTGTGTGTGACGCGGATTCTTCTTTATTCCTCTTGTCATGATGTTTAGGTCTGGTACATGGATGGTTACCACAACAACCGCTTCGTGCGAGAGTACAAGTCGATGCAGGACTTTATGACGTCGGACAACTTCACGTCCCACCGGCTGCCCCACCCGTGGTCGGGGACGGGTCAGGTGGTCTACAACGGCTCCATCTTCTTCAACAAATTCCAGAGCCACGTCATCATCAAGTTCGACTTCCGCACCTCCTCCATCAGCAAGTCCCGGCAGCTCGACTACGCCGGCTTCAACAACGCGTATCACTACGCCTGGGGCGGCCACTCCGACATTGACCTGATGGTGGACGAGGGAGGCCTGTGGGCCGTCTACGCCACCAACCAGAACGCCGGCAACATCGTCCTCAGCAAGCTGAACCCCAGCACCCTGCAGATCCTCAAGAGCTGGACCACCAACCACCCAAAAAGGAGTGCCGGCGAGTCTTTTATGATCTGCGGCACGCTCTACGTCACCAACGGATACTCGGGAGGCACCAAGGTGTACTACGCCTACTCCACCAACTCCTCTACTTACGAGTACATCGACATTGCCTTCCAGAATAAGTACTCGCATATCTCCATGCTGGACTACAACCCGCGTGACCGAGCCCTCTATGCCTGGAACAATGGCCACCAGGTGCTCTACAATGTCACGCTGTTCCACGTTATCCGCTCAGAAGAACTGTAACCGCGGAAAAGTGGATTACATACGTAAATACATATTGTCTGTGTAGAGATCTCCCTATATACAAAAATATATCTGCGAAAGAAAAAGACTACTGCGAGACCATTCTATTTACAATATCAAATAACTTCTACTGAGAGACTGCATCAACACAATGAATGTGCATATACACAACATTGAACAAAAAAAATATCTAAAATTGAAGGGTTTCATTCCAAAATGTGATATATTTGTTACAGGAAAAAAAAGCTTTATCAGTTCATATCACAGTATCAGATGATTGTTAATAAAACAGAACTGTTTGTATATAAAAGGTCTTCATATAACTTGTAATAGTTACACATAGTAGACTTTATTTTAATAGCTGCCATCATTTTGTCAGAGGTATTTTAACTTTGGGATGAAACACTTTAATTATTTGACACATAGAAAATGATTGTAACAGTAGACTAATATATCAGATTTAAAAGAATAAGATCAGATGCCAAAAAAATAAAAATAAAAAATCATCACGCCTTTTTTTTATATTGTGGAATATCAACCTACGCTCATCCCTGTGGCTCCGGTTCTTCTGTAGAACGCCTCCCAGCAGAACTTTCCTTTTTGGTCAACGGGGGTCCTCCACACAAAGACTTGTTGGTCATGAACTGCCGGACCCCCGGGTCCCACGGACAGACAGAGCAGCGGGAGGTCATTCTGCTCAGAACACTTGATGGCCTAATGGGTGCAGTCTGTCATTTTTTGTTTTGATCAAGAACAGTAGCAAATCAAAGTCTGTACAGAGAAACAACAACAACAACATCCACTAAAAGACCTGAAGGCACTGACTGTTGACAGCGCTGTTGTTTTGAGATGCTTTTCCCGTGTTAGTGACTGTGTGTGAACAAGGCTTTCTTTGCATGAGTGTTTTATATCACTCCGGTCTCTTCTGAATGTCTTTTGCTGTATGATACTATAAAAAAAGGAGGGAGGGAGGGAGGGAGGGAGGAACAAGGTAGAATACCTTTGGGATTTGAGGATTTGCAAAGATATTTACTTTTTTTGTCCCCCCCCCCCCCTCCCTCCTGCTTATTTCTATTTAGTTCTTGTTTTGTTTATTTTCCTTCTTCTTTGCAATCATTTCACTTTTCAAATGTTCTTGTATCACTGTAGCTGTTGGCACCGGTTTTGCCTCTCTGTATGTGTTTGTTTGGACTGCGTGGGATGAATCTATCCAGCTCACATCTCTCTGAACAAAAAAACAAAAAAGAAATAACAGAATGTATCGAGTATTGTATCCTGGGAACCTGGTCCTCCTATCTTCAATTCACATCATGCGCCTGTAGTAGGGAGAGGGTTTTTTTTTATTGAGGATAATCCTGTCTCATGTCATGTCCCCCCCCCCCCCCCCCCCCACACACACTGCTAGTGAAGGACAATGCTGTTTAAATGTATACCCTCAAAAGCTTTTCACCCTTTTTGCGCTTTGCTGGACATGTGTTGTATCTGAGATGAGATAGTTAATGATTCGTGTCAATAAACCAGAGAAATCTGACGCTGGGATTGTTGCCTTACAAACAGCTGCAGGCTGCCACGTGGCTGTCCATGTGGCGATCACTTTTACATCACTAATGCGCTGACTTCCTGGCTGTTGGGTGAACTCCTTCATTAAGGTGGCGCAGTGAGGTCTCCCCGTTCCGTTGTTGAGCTGTGGGAAAGGATGAAGCATTCACAGGCCGTGTCACATTCCCAGGAGTCTGAAAGAGAGGCGGTGTATCTTTTGAATGAAGACAACGACACATTCTCCCGCTTGCAAATGAGAAGTTGAATTCATAAAACAATAAACCGCACTGTTGCTCACTTCACTGCACTCAGGGCTCATAGTGGATACTGTTTGCTTGATGGCCACTTGGGCCAAAGTGCCGGCTGTTCATTAGAAATCAAATCGGCTTTAAGGTATTACCAATACATCGATCATCTGACCTCGGACAGTTTTGGAGCTATTAGTTTGTTTTTTTATTGCTATTGGCTTCTGATGACACTCGATATCAGATACCTCTCGGTTGTATTGGTTGTCTGACAGAGTTATAACTGGAAAACACCCGTTTCCCTCATTTGACATTTCTTTTGTGTCGTCTATTTTTTGAGGCAAAACTGTCCACTTTTTGTTCACTCAACTATTTTCTCCCCGTCTTTGTTCTCCACTCAATTTCACTTTTACCCCCCCCCCCCTCCTTTATCATCAAGTCTTATTTTCCCGCTCTTTGTTGCTCCCACTCCCCCACTGCCTCTTAGCCCTCTGATGTTCCGATCGATGAATAAATGATTGCTTCTATTTTCGCTCCCAGTGCTGCTTGGCCAACACGAGCTGCTCCGCTCCCCAGAAAGAATTGAGAGATGGGATTTTGGGAGACACACACACACACACACACAGAGCAACATGCTCGGCAGAAGGTCTCGCAGCGTACGACACTGACGAGCTGTCAGTCAGGAGCTGAATATAGCTTTAAGCTGTGATTGGCACATCAAGACACTTGACAGCACTCCCTCTGGTCCCAGCCCCCCCCCCCCCCCCCCACATGCATATGCCTATGAACCTGACAGTTGCATTTCATTTCATCATTTTGAACGTCGGCGGCTTCTTTTTCATTTCCGCACCGCTGTCTTGTTTACTGCAGACTTAAATAAGTGCACGCAGCTCGTTATCTGGTGTATACTGGTGGTGTATGCCCTCTAAATGCCATGACTACTAGCAACACTTCTGGGAGTACAGGACGGCCACAGTGAGAGGGTTGACCTTGTTTTGGCCAGCTGTAAGGTTCATCATCCCCCCCCCCCCAAGGACAAAACCACTTATCAGTGATAGAGGTTTAGTGTCCATGTGCCAACACGAGGGTTGCAGAAATGTTGCATAGCGCTGCAGTTTACACTTTATATTGCTGCAAAACAAACAAAAAAAGAAATGTGATGGCTCGTTGTCACGATTGCACGGCGTTTCCTGGCGCCGTGTTACATAATTTACCTTTGAAAATGACTCTCAGGCAGCGTCTCTGTGGCCTCTTTGTGCATTTGAAGGTTGAGTTATGTATCCTTGAGAACTCTGAGTGTCAGAATGATATTACAGCCGACACCAACTGCTACAGGAATTTATATTCAAGATTAGGACGTGTTTGTGCAGCTCGCTCTGCGGTAAACAAGCAAAAGAAGTTGCTAGAACGGCAGCAAAGGGGAACAGTGATCATAAATACACTTGACAGCTGCTTCAAACATGCTTCACAGTCAGTGACTAATTCATCAGCTGCTTGGCCATCAGCTGACTGTTAACATCCAATCATACAAGTAAGCAACCTGTATGAATATAACCCGGTACTTCTCTGAATTTATATTATTGACTTTACTGAGATCTAAAATTCATAAATGCATATTAATTGTGTGAGCTTCAGCAGATTGGTTACGTCTAACATGCACATTGGCCCACACGCATGCATGCAAATGCATGCATTGTTTTTTGTTGTTGCCAGTAACAGACTTAGTTCGTGAGAATTATGTCTGTGACGCGAGTGGTTTATTCAGACATGCAGCTGAAATCACTGCAGATCACAACCTGCATGTCGGTGCCAAGTACTTGACTTTGTACGGTCCGACCAATCCGCAAATTGCAGAATTTCATTGACACGACTGCAATATTGAATCTAACCCTGGCTTTTAGTTTTGATTATTCCAATAAATGTGCAGTTTTAGTTTACTTCCATTTCCAACCCGAAGTTGCCGACACATTTTGGTTTGGTTTCCCCCGAAAGTTCTGCAATCCACCATATAGTTAAAGTTCCATCTGAGATATAAAACCGTGATTAATCCCGAACTGTCAAGAGAACCAAAGGAGTAATAACACTTCCACGGCCTCGGACCTGCCCCGCACTCAAGCAATTAATGTGAGCCCTTTTAAATTTAATGCAAGGTGACACATGCCGACAGTTTGTCAAACGCGCGTCTTCTTTCACTGTTCCATTACGGATTCTTCCATTCAGATTCCTCACACTGGCAGGGGACCGAAAGAGAAATAAAGCCCAGGACTCACGTTTTCATTGAAGCTGGGAGCAATCTCCGAGCTAAAACTATTACAAGCCCGGTGTGGGTTGGAATAACAGCCAATAGTAAATCAATAGAACCATAAAGGATAGGACTGAGGGAGCAAAACAACAGCAGTACAGACAATTCATTTTAATTATGGTGCAATAACAAAGGCAAAGTAAGATTTCCCGTTTGCAATTCTCGGTGCACTCGGTTTACAATTGTGTCGTTGTCGGCAATTCAACACCTGCTCTGTAACAAAATGTCTCCTTTAATGCGTGCATGCATATACATACTTAACAGTTGTGTGTGGTGGGTGAAACAAACGCCGCGCTTTTAACAAGGAGGCTGGTGTTCAAAACTATATTGTTCACTGGCAACACGTTCAATTCAGGAAACGGCACCGGAGTCGCAGGGAGGCAGTCAGGGCGGAAGGTTGGGCGCACAAATCACAGACCAGAGGCGACGGTTTGTGTCCGCATGAACTCTGAAGCGCTCTGTTATAGAAAGATTATGTTGTCAACATGTGCTGTTTTATATTGAAGTCGGTGTTGACGACTTTTTAAATATTTAGACCTGCATTAAATGACTTTTTGGCCACCTGGGGTCAGTGAAAACAAGCCGTAAACACAACCCTGATATTTTGTCACTTAAGTTTGTACGGCCAACTTGGGAAACAGATGCTTATTTACACATCCAGCAGACGCGCTGCAACATTAAAAGTCATCTGTCATCATGTTCCCGAGCCACGTTTGCTCTCCACCAACTCCTGAGTGGCTTCACTTTTTCACATTTTATGTTGCACCCAAATATACACACACAACACACCTACATTCACGAAAAAGAAAAACTGAGATATCACAAAAGTGTTCAGACCCGTAGTTCAGTTCAGGTTCCTCCCATTTCCCTTGATTAGCTTTGAGATGTTGCCACGCCTTGATTGGACTCCACCTGTGGCCAATTCAACTGATTAAACATGATTTGGAAACGCTCACTGGTCTATATAAGGTCTCACAGCTGACAATGCCTACGCATTCATGGCCAATAAAGCTGATTCTGATTCTGAGAGCAGAAACCCTGCTGTGAGATTGAATGAACTGCTTGCAGAGGTCATATTTATTTATATATATATATGGTTGTGTCGGATCAGGCACAGATTTGGGGAAAGTGAAAGACATGAAAGCTTGGACTTAAAAAAAGAAAAGCACCTAAAAGACTGAGAAAAAAAAGATTCTCTCGTCTGATGAAACCCTGATTGAAAAGTTTGGCCTGAATTCAATCAGCACTGCTCATCACCTGAGCAACATAACGCTGAAGCACGGTGGAGGCAGAGTCATGCTGTGTGGTGCTTCTCAGAGGTCGGGACTATGGGACCAGTCAGCGTATGAGATGAACATGTTGGAAACCTCAGACTGGGCTGGAGGCTCACCATCCAACAGGACAATGACCCTCAGCATGCAGTCAAGACAACGCAGAAATAGCTCAGGAATTCTCTTGTGAAATGATTTTACAACATAGCAAAACGTATAAAAAGCCGTCCGAATACTTTGAGAATGCAGTGTATGAACATGAACTAGTCTATTAGTAGTTCTTTATCTAACAGAGCGTCTGCTTTCAACCGATAAAACCCCGCTTGCCTGAGGTCTTACCGGGAACTAATTAGACAAGCACTATTAATATTTCCCATCATTTCTATACCTCAGTCAAAAGGCTTTGGGTATTGTGTGCTTGTGGATCATGTGTGTCTGTATATACGAATGTTGTTTAATGCTCGTGTTCTCTGGTGTACCTATAACTGTGCCCTACCAAGCATACACTTGCTTTCACACTTAAGTGGGCATATGTAGAGATGACAGTCGTGCTGCATGCAGAACACCCACTTCGGCAATATTGGTGGTCTTTTGCCAAGGGTCAAGCTTTGTGTGTGTGTGTTCATGTGCACATGCATGTGTATTTTTGTGTGGGTGCGTATTACTAACAAGCTGTGGTGACAAAATACGTGCCATCTGTGCACACGGGAGATTTCACACTCTTGTTCGTGTTCGAGTTGTGCCAGTATCCTCATCGGGCACACTGGCCAATCATCACAGGGACGCAAAGAGCAACAAGCCCCAGCCTGTTAGCCTGTCGCATGTCCGCCACACTGATTTTCAATAATACACGATGCATAGGGTCTCCACATGGAGAGAAAGTGTCTCTGCCTAATAGTCATCCACGAGTCATCGTGGTCCTGGAGAGACACGTCCTCTGCAGCCCTGCTTACGGGAGCAAAGACGTCTTTACTGAAGCGAGTATGAAGCAGACGAGGCTCTCCATACATGTGCACCATGACGCTCTGATGTTAAGCAAGGCAGTGGAGGACTCTTTCAGCTGCCCTGCTACACTACAGAAGTGGTGCGGAGGGCTTTGTCTTTCTGTGGACACAACGTTACAGGCGTGTAGCTGAGTTTAAAATGAAGGCTAAGTTCAAAGATGGCCGTGGTCTGAACAAGGGCGCCGGAAGTAGAGGGGTAGGAAGTGGGGAAGGGACAATTGCACCCCCACCCACCCCTCCCATTTATGCCCCTGGCCTAACGTGGCGTCACGGCTGCTGTGGGATTTGGTTTCTGTTACATTTTAATAAAAATCCATGGGACATTGATTCTTCAAGCCTAAGCAATACGAGATTCACCATCTTGGGAAATGTAGTTTCTCTTTTTTTGGCGTTAAAGTCAAGAAAAGTGTATCTTGTATAAGTAGATAAGGTATGTCATTCAGACGGGTCAAAATCTGCGAGATTAGGATCTTTAAGGACTTTAAATGAGTCTTTGGTGTGCGTGGTGACTCATGGGTTCTGATTCAGGCATTTCAAATCACTGCGTCCAGATGATTTGAGGACGGGCTTTTTCAGAACAATGAATTATTCAGTATCGGCTGTTCACCTGGAATGCAACCAAGCGGACAAAATCAAAATGATGTGGTGGCGCTGACAAACAATCTCAATTCCTAACTTGTTTCAGATTATCAAAGAGACTCGCATGTTGTCAATATCACCACCTGCCACAGATGAGGGACTTCAAATGGAGCGACACACATTCCTCACCTGTGGAGAGACTCCACGTTCCAGCAGTGCATCTTTTTGTATCTTGCCTGATTTGTGACTTTCTGGCGACTAAGATGTCAGTATTACTTTCGTACCCTAAGGGCCCGCTCACTTAGCAAGCCTAGCTTTTGTCAAATATCTTCAATTTGGAAAGTAATTTGGTGCCGTTCATCCATCTTACTCCGCTGCTGTTCTGCAGGAGTCCTGTCGGTGCAGTCTGATTACTCAGCTTCACCTGACGGCACAAGTCTCGACAGAATCCGGGAGAACAGCATTTTGACATGACCGGATCAATATACCTGCAGGCAACTTGCCCCGTTTGCACCGTCAACGCATAATTACGTGCCTAACCCCTCCACCTCAATCAAACGTACAGTCTCTGACCTGCACTCCGACGGTTCCACCGCGCGCATAAACACCACGCGGCCGCTCTTTTCTGCTAACGTCTCTCGTTGAATCGTAATCGCATTGCCTGTCTCCGTCGCCGACTCCCCGCCACATTTCATCTCTCGCTGTCTCTGCCTCAGTCATCAAGAATGCAAATTAGGAGTGACAGAGCAATCCTGGATTCCATCACACGCATACAGAGAGAGAGAGAAAGGGAAACAATATGGCTGCGATCTGGGGGGGGGGGGTAGTTTACTGAGTGTTGGTGATTGAACTCTTTTGTCATTTTGTGTGCAGGTATGATGATCGCTGACATCTATAAGCTCGCTGCATAAATCTCGGATTAGCCTCAAAATCGTGACGAACGTCAATCCATATTCTGACAATAATCATATGTGGTGCACAGCAAATCAACACAAACCAGGGCAGGTTAGTACTTATCTGCTGATGCCTGAACATCAATCAGCATTGACCGATGACTAATCCTAAACCAATTCCACATACCAGTCCAAAAGCCCACTGATCCCTGTGCGTACGTCTGTGCACATATATGAATTGGGGGCAAATCCAAATCCATACGTGTGCTGCGCTGAGAGACGCTGGGATGCAATTTCAAAACCCTGCAACATCCGCACACTGCTCAACGCAGCTCCCCCCCCCCCACCCCACCCACCCAGCTCCACCTCACTGCCCCCAGGTGCAGAGAGCAGAATGGAGCAAAGCCGTGTGCGGTGACAGTGACATCCATCGCATGCAATGAATAATCAATGAACACCATCTGGTGCATACAACAGGGGAGCACAGCTCCGAGCGCTTACTCCAGGATGGTTCTCTTTCGCTCTTTTTGTCCATCCCACTCTCCCACCCTCACTTCCCCACTTTTCCCACACGCATTACCTCTCGTCCTCTCATCGCCTCCCCTCTCTCTCTCTCTTTCTTTCTGCATCTCTGTGCCCCACCACCACTCCCCATGCTCCACAGTGGCCTCTGTGCCGGGGCTAGTCGTGGTATTCCTCATTCAAATTCAGCGGTACAGTTCCCAGGCAGCTGTTAAGATGACCTGTTGCCCTTTTAAAGGACATCCGCCCTTTTTTATGATTTATAGTAACTGAATAGCCTATTACAGTGGTCTAAAATCACTCCAATTATACAATCTAAAGGACACCCGGTTAAGGAAAACTTATTTCTTACACAGAATTTACAAAGGTCTGATTCCAAGAGTTTCTCTTTTTATCCTCCGTTCTCCTTTTTCTTTCTTGGCTTGAGAAATAAAACAATAATACCGGCCTTCAGTGACCAGTGCATCAGATTCCGTCTGAACTCGGACTTCCGTGCAGCTGCTGTATCTCGAGTAGCTGTCTGAGCATGTCTATAACTCCTTTCCCGCTTGGCACTCTATTTAGCTCCCTGTATTTCATCCAGAACCGCTGTCTTGACTCGCTGTCAGCTTCCCTAAAATGCTCCGACGTCGCCCACTTCCATTTCCTCTCTGTGGAAGCCTTCATCAAACGCCAACAATTCCTGGCAAGACCTCCCAAAATCCGGCACATACAGCCCATATCGTCACGGTCACGCATGTGTGCAGAATTGTAAGCGCCGAGGTTAGTTTGAAAAAGGCACAGTGTGTCTGTAACTGCACATAACAATAGAAACAATGTTAGGGATCATTTTGTATTCGGCCGAAGCTGAAATCCCAACAAGAATTTTAGAGGTGAGCATATTCAAATTAACAGACGATCAAATGGCTGCAATCAGGATGTTCGAAGTCCTGATATCCCAAATAATAGTGACAAAGGTTGGGCGGGGTGTAGCGACTGGCAAATGAATTATGTATTGCAGAGCAAATCATGGCTCACCCCTGCAGTCTGGCCCAATGCTTATTGTAGATGGAGGTTTTATGCAGTAAAGAGAGCGTCACGGTGCTGACAATGCTCTCCGTTCTCTGGTGTGTGTGTGTGTGTGTGACTAGACTGTCAACGCCATGCACCAGAAAATGGCATGAAATGTAATTCTGTCAATTTCATTACGTTCTAGATCGTCTTGCTTTATTAGAAATGCAATAAAGCGTTCAATCATCTTTTTCATTGTTTGGACCACAACTGCTAATGTGAAGTGTGTTTTATTAATGTGAGATTGTTGACTGACAAGTCTTTTATTGGTATTGATTTAATTTTCTCAGCAGCATTTCGACAGCTGGATTTTGTGCTGTAGACCTACAGAGGCTGTTTTTGATTAGTGTCCTCAACAAGAGGTGCTGGTGAGTTTTTATTTTTGTGAGATTGTAGCCTACGACAAAACGCTCCCTTTTTTTTGGTAAGTGATGCATCCTCCCCTTCAGCTGATGCTGTGACTGCCGCAATATTTCATTTTAGTTCTTATTTTGTTGCGCAAGGTGTTCGCAAGAAGCCATTTCCATTCCTTAAGGCTCTGTTTGTTCAAAAAAAAAAGCTACAAATCAGGAGATGGAAGACCACGTAGGAGAGGTGCGTATGCATACAAATAAGAACAAAAGAGAATTACGATTGGCTAGAGATGTAAGACCAGTTGGAATGATCAGTCTCCCAAATTGAAAGATGTGCAATATGTTGGAAGGCAAGCAAAGGCTGCATTAGCCCCAGGGCTGTGCCAGCTATGGGAGATGCACTGAGGACTGTGTGAAAGCTCATCCAGTCAGCGTGCTTAGAGAAGGCTTTTATTTCATCAGGTGTACATTTTATTTGCCGTCTGACAAATCTATGCTTTTGGCTTGTTAATGAAGAGAGGGGAGACTCGGGGTGGAAAACTGCAGTGCAAATTAGATCTGTCGTGTAGGCTGCTACTGTAAATGCATTCAAATTGCAGCTCGTTTATTTTGATGTCGGAAGTAAAACCCGCGTTCAGATGCAGCTCCTTCAATGTTTTTGTTTGCAATTAGTTTGGGGAGGGAACGTCTGCAGGCTGCAGTAATGCCCTTGAATAAGCAGACATTCTTCAGGAAAAGTTACAATAAAAAAATAATCGAATTGTCCTTTATGCTCTCATTTAGTGACGGCGAACGCATCCAATCACATTTACTTCGTGCAAAACATTTTCTGCAATACATCTAGGCTGAGATTAAAAAAAGACCGAACTTTTAAATGGAAGCAGATTCTTTTTAACAACCTCACCCAACTGTTCCCTCAAAATGAATTTGCCTTTTTTCTCAATACATCCTATTTGTTTACACTTAAATTTACCATCGGATAAAATAAGCAAAATGTCATTTTTTTGCTCTGGATGTGCCGCATTATCCAAGACATGTTTACTCATTTTCTTCACTGCCTCCTTCTTTCTTTAGTGACCGAGGAACTGATGCAACCTTTTTACTGAAAACGACACGTCTCCCTCAACCTGTCTCCTGCAAAATGACATTCCCATATAGCTACACTGCACTCTAATTACATTTCAAGGGGAACGGATTTTCTCCAGGATACGGTTGCAGTTTGAAACGCGTGGTCAACATTGGAAGCTGAAACGAACCAAAACAAAGGTTTCGTGAAAATCTCATTGTCTACAGCCTACAGAAGCTTAGTTCAGGTGTTACTACTCCTTTTGTTTTCCTGTAATCTTTGCTCTGTAAGCAGTTATTTCTGAAATTGGCTCTAGGGCTTGAATCTGGCCTGTGAACTTGGCCTGTGAACTGTTACAGAGTCAGATGATGACGACGGAGGGAAGCAACATCTCTATCTTTGTTCACGTTGTGAGAACGTTTTAGATTGACGGCAACGCTCAGTTCATCAGCTTGAAAACAGAGCAATGCAATGGCCATAAATGACGGGACAATTTCTACCTTAATATGACGAGTTTGCCAACATAAATCAAACGAGATATGCTTTTGATGTATTCAAATCTGGTTCATTGTCGCAAACGCACCTTTTCTTTTGTGTTCACTAGTTTCTGCATCATGGATGTAGTAAACATGAATGCACCTGTATACTTCAACTGAGTGCCTCCCAACATTCAAGACCATTTACCTATTTTAGCTGAGCATCTTTCACTTTGCAACAAGGGATCGGCAGGTTTCATAAATCACTGCATGACTTACAAGAAATGGGGAAGGCTCACAGCAGCATATGAATGTGAAATACACATGACAAAGCTGTCCCTTTTTGTTTTCTGTACAGCAGCTACTGCATGCTGAGTGCCATCTCCTCTCTTTGCCTTTTAATTAATGTCCTGAATGATTGAGCACAGTTTAAGAGTCATTTCCGAGCTGCCCAGCGGTGATAACGATAAAAGCAGCCGAATGGAATGGAAAGGCTATTTCTATAAAAGCTCTCGCTATAAATTAACCTTCACTCTATTGCTTGTGAGGTTTTTATTTTTTGGTAAACATCGCTTCATTCTAGGGGACACATTAAGCAGTCAAGCTCAGGATGAAATAAGTTACACAGGGTGATCAGCTGTTAAAATGGTACAAAATAAAGATTTACAGCAAATGTCAGCTCACCCACAATGTGTGACTTTACTGCAAATGTAGCCAACTGTAAAAGACGGGCGCATGTCTTTAATTGCCGCTGAGGAGCTATGAACGTCACCCTCCGTGACCTGCTGGGACTTTTCTCTTTCGTAAGGCAGAACTCCAAGAAAACACCAGGGAGGGACGTGTCTTGCCCCCAAAATTCGCTGGAGCAAAATCACTTGTGAGTCGTGCCTCCATTGGCCTGCGCAGACTGCTCTGGCATGCAGCCCCTCAGTAACTGGCACACGCCAGCCAAACATGGCTGGGAGACAGGAGAAGAAAAGCAGTCCTTTGTGTTTTAGTTAATCCCAAACGTCCCATTGGTGTGAAATGATTTCGGTTTGTGGTTCTTGGTCTGAGATTATGAGAGGAGGGTTTCCAGCTCCCTCGCCATCTGATTGCTCGTGTTCTCTATGGAGTGAAGTGACGCAGATGCCACCGGCTATTCAAACACATGCATCACAATGGGCCACGCGTGTAATGAGATTTGAACTTTTTTAGTCACAGAAACCTCATGCATCTAATTAAAGCAAAAAGCATTCACCATGAAACAAAAGGTGGAGGCTGTCTCTCAACTTCCTGTGCCGCACTCTCTCCCAGTTGTTGCATTTTCATCCCTGTTTAATTAAGGCAAGGTAAGGGACACCCCCACTGCTGCCTAGGCTGAGAGCTGCCACTGCTGCTGACCTCTCTGTATAAGGAGGAACCGGATGGTGACAGGGTGGTAGGTTGCTTTTAATTAGCCAGGTAGCACGAGGAGGTTTTTTTTTTTTTTTCCTGAAAACTGTGAATTTTCAAGCTCAAGGTTGAATCTCACTCTGTCCGAGTGTACCTGGGATTCTCCTTTCTTAAAAACTACACCGTCGACTGAAACAAAGCCGTTAAGGACACCAACTGCTGTACTTTGGCAAACCAGCGGGGGAAAGCAGGCATTATGTTTGCATTTAAAAATGGACGGAGACGTTTTAACTGCACCGTCCATCTGTCTAGCTGTCTGGTCACAATTTACCTTGTGCCACCATGAAGAAACGCCTCGTTATGTGGCAAAAGGAAATGCTAAGATAGCCAGTTTCCTGTTTGACACAAGGCTGTTATGTGTCCCTTGTGAATGCAAGATGTCTCCGCAGGCGGGAGCGGGATTGATTGTCTCACCCGTGCAACAATACGTCCGAGCTCATTGGTTGTTTTCTTTATTTCGGTGTTATTAACCAACGTCGGAAGCAATAACTGCACCGTCGCATACATTGCACAAAATGGAATGTGGAGACGTTGACACAGGAAAAGGGAATAGTGATGTTAAAATCCAACAATCTAACACTTTTCATCCAATAATTCAAACAGTCGACTCCCATCAGTGTGGTGCAAAGGGCTTTGGGATTTGTATGTAGAGTTGTATTCATCTACAGAATTAGTTCTCCGTCATTGTGAGTGGAAATAGATCTGCATAATTTAAAGGATTCGGCATGTACAGGCGCCTCACAATTTAAAGTGAACAGTGATTTTTGGAGTTTCGATTTTTGGAATATGAGCCTGTTGACAGAGTGCCACAGTAACACTGGAAAGAGAGAGAGGGAGAGAAGCGCCACTGAGCGTGGAGAGCTGCAGACAGAGGTGTGAAAACGACCCTCGAAGGACTCGCACAGGAAATGAGCTGACGGGATGTAGCCTACTAGACTGCAACTAACGTTTGGCTGCTCTTTTTTTTTATTAGTTTCCACTTTCCACGAAATGTTATTGTGAAAAGAGTGATGGGTTAAGGTTTCCATGACCACCAGGCCATTGTTGTTTGTTATGTTTTTAGCTCTGTATTTTTCAGTAATAATCAGTGATTCACATGTACTCTGTGTGCTCTGTGGTGAATTGGGGCCAGAAACTGGTCTTGCCTCAAAGAAAGGAGCGAATTAATGTGCACTATCGCTGCGAGCCAAAGTCTCCACTAAAGCCTCCAACGACCCTCGAGAGGAAATTGGGAGCACCGTTTTATGGCCTCATCTAGATCGGGCTTTAAAACCAATGGCAGTGCACTCAGAACATTCTCTAAAAGTGTTTTTAAAGCAGCAACAGCGTTTAATTGAAACAGGTTTCAAGTGAAGTGAAGATGAGTTAGATCACATGTACCTGCATGGAAAGAGCAAAGGACAACTCTGCAGTGAAATCACAGTTGATGCAATGACTTTGTTGACTCCACAGATTTGCATTCATTATTCTCGATGCATTTGCATCACAGCACTACTCAAAGGCTAGCATAAAGGCTCTTTCTTTCTCTCTCTTTGACACAATCAGGCTCGTGCAAAGCAGAACAATCAGAATTTCTTCATTTCACCCTCTTTTATTAGCAACGCGGAAATCCTGGAATCTACATTTCATCTTCCCATTAAAAGGCTCTAGTATGCAGAGAGCTGGGGATACTCTAAATTGACCATTTATTTTGAGATTTCTCACGTGACACGTGGTCGAATTGTTCAAATTGTGAAGCGGAGCAGCAGATTTTTCGTTTTTCTATCTGCACTGCGTATTGAAAAAAAAAGAAAGTATCTTGAGCTTCTACAACATGTAATGACAAATCTTTAAAATAACGGGAAATCAAAGCATCAGGAGTCTTTTACTCTCTGTGGAGTCGTATCGCTGTCAGCTGCAGCATCGGGGTATGGATTTCTGAGTCGGGGACCTGAAACGGCATAATGATGTATCCACAACGCAGCTGACAAACAGAGAGAGTGATGACGAGACAAGGTCATGTTTTCTGTCCGGAAGCAGGACATCTCTGTCTCTTTACACAGAGAAAAGAGACAAATCTGTTCTAGTCTGTCTGGCTTGAAGCAGAGCAGAAGTAAGCGTGCACTTTATTTACTGTTTATCAAAGTGAGCAATACATGTCCAATTTGTTTGCAGAAGAGTGAAGCTGACTAAATGTCAAAGGAAACACAAATAGATTGTGAATCTATAAAAGCAACGACCTCAATCACGCTTTTTCAAAGAACCCATCATTACATTCATTCACTGTTGTCTTGCCTTACAATAAAGCCCCTGAAAACATGGCGTCAAATCTCATGAAATATTCATATCTAAATAAGCAATCAAAGTTTAAAAGGACAATCATCTGCAGGTATTATTGATTTAAAAAATATATTAATACCTTATAAATTACATAAAAAAATGCACGATTAAATATGCTACAATACAATCTAAACTAAAGTTTTGAAAAAGACATCCTCGGGTCATTTATTAACAGTCAAAAACTCAATGATCAAGCATCAGGACTATGTGGGTGTGATTTGATCAGGTTTTATTAACGGTGGCAAAAAGGGAAAATCCCAAATGTGAAACTGACAAAACCATTCAAACTTTTGCAGAAAATTGCATTTTCATATTGGGTTATATCTCTCAAAGTAAGAAACGTATTAAGGAAGTCAGTTTTCCTGGTCTTTTAAAGGGTCTGTCCACCCAAATTACAACAAAACACATTCCTCACATGCCTCCAGTGTTCACCATGCAGATATATTTTCAGGTTTTATTTGCATGGAAGTGAATTGCATTTTATTTGTGGCGCTCACAGCAATAAAAAAAAAAAAAAATTCAGATCGAGCCAAATGCAAATTGCCTCAAATTCAGTTCAGTCACTTGAGGCAACGGCGGTCGGAGCTGAAGACGACGACTGAAAGCATATGTGAGGGTGTGGAGATAGAAAGAGCAGAACTCACAGACGTCTGCAGTCCGCTCGGTTCAAGGCTAGGCTCGTAGCATCACACATGTTTATACGCTGTGGGTGATGTTTCCTGAGCGTACATCAATGCACAACACTGGTGATGTTCATGCAAATATACACATAGAATGCAGTGAAACGTACAGAAAATGAAGACGCCGTGACCTTCTGCACACATCCATCTTATTTGTTGTCACACCCTGGCTCCCTCCCACGACATCTCTGTCTTCATCTCCTCCCCTTTTGAGCTTGCACCATATCCACTAATTAATCAGTTCATACATTTTATCCCAGAATCATGCATTATGGATTTCTTTCTGTAACAAAGCATGCTCTTTTCCACACACCAAATACTACTTCTCCTCTAACTCTATGGCTGCCTGCATCAGCAGGCACATTTCATGGGGGATTACAAAGTGAGGTCAACACACCCAATCTCATTTGTTTGTTCTGTTTCATTTTCATGGAGGCACATTTCCTCCCCGCATCAGCCGAGAAATATGAGAGAAGCAGCAGGAGGGAGAGAGGAGGTGGGGGGGGGGGGATCGGATCAAAAGCACGGTGTCTTATACAGCACATGAAGCTGTTTCATCATCTCTTGATCCTCTTCTGACACCTCGTAGAATGGAGTGGTTGGTTCTGGGGGAGGTGTGTGTGTGTGTGTGTGTGTGTGTGTGTGTGTGTGTGTGTGTGTGTGTGTGTGTGTGTGTGTGTGTGTGTGTGTGTGTGTGTGTGTGTGTGTGCACTTGAATGGCGGCTGATTGAGATGGATATGCTGAGCCGATACAAATGTCAATTCCTTTGGTGATCTTTAGCACGGTGGTTTCTGCCATTTCTTTCTCATAGTGTTGTGATGATTTGCTTCATGCAAGTGGAGTTGACCATCAGATTTCCACTGGAACGCGACAATATTACACTGGAGTAAAAGTTCCATATTTCGTGGTATAAAACCACATTTCTTTGTTCATAGTTTGATGGTTTGAAGTTAGCACTGCCCGCTACGGTCTACAAAACATATGACTACAGTCATTTGTGGCATTCTTCTGACAGGACCACAGGTCCAGAATAGTGTTGGATATAGATAGAACATAGAGTGCAGCATATGACTACAGATTTGAAACCCAATTATCAGAATTGGGCAGCCACAAAGGAGGTCTGACATTTTTTTTGTGAATGCAAATTAGGGAGACAAAATGAGACAGGAACCCTCCAAAAGAGACCAATTATCTGTGCCCAAATTGCAGATGTTTCTAAATGAAGTGTACTTGTCTGTAGTCGCGGATTTGGCCTTCAAGTCTCACCTCTGTTATGCAGGACAGCTGCTACTGTAACTTACATGTAAATGTAATTAATTCTCTTTGTTAAATTCTGTTTTATCTGCCAAAAACTGTGTAATTAAAAGTGTATACGACTATTATGAACAATGTTTTTCAAGTATAGAAAACTGTTTTCTTTGACCAAACGTCTTGATAATCAAATGCAGCCCCCTGTCCCTGTTCCTCCTCCAGACATTTATCTATCTTCTCTTGATGTTTTGATTATTTTGAAAATGTTAAAAAGTCTGATCTGACTTTATTCTATAAGAAAAAGCGTATGGAGTCACCGTTCTTCATATTACAAAAAATGGTCTTCGTCAGCTGTTTTGGGCTGAAGTCATCTTCGTCGTCGTCGTCATCTTGACTTTAGTATTCCTTTATGCAGTACAAACATATAAATATTGGCATTTCATTATTAAATAGATTTCCAGAGGTGTTTTATTATTTAAAACATCCGTATAAAAGGGTCTGAAAACCGTAAATAAATGTCATGATAGTAATAATATGAAACTAATTACAGTATAGTTCAGGTGCCCTATCGGCCAATGCAGTGTCTGTACACCTCCTACCTTTTTAAAAGGAGGGCGAGTTATTTATCCGTGCAATGGGACAACAATCTATTCCACATCTAATTGCACCTATATTCAAATATTACTTTCTTTTTACTGCAACTAGAGCTAGAAAAAGACATTCACATGCCACCGTTTACCATAAATGTGCATCATCTTCCTTTTTTATCTCAGTTTATCATTTTCCAGCATTATTTTAAGGACATTCAAACGATTAAATATTTAAGTGTTAAAATGTTTTCTACGGTGCATTATGTTCCTCCAACTGCACCTTAACGTCACTCACCACCATTCATAATTATTTCATCCGACGGTTCATTATTTAGCGTCTGCCTCACAGTCTGAAGGGCCACTATGTGTGCCAAGCATTTCTCGCATACTCAAAATCCACATCCAGCTGGAATATATACTACATACTCATATTTGCGTCATACTTAGTTGAATAGTTTGTCGGCATTTTGAACACAGCCAACCTTCCAAAAAACCCTGGTTTCCTACATTTCCCCCATGTTGCTGGAAAACAATGTTGGCATTGCACATTTCTGCAAACCAAGGGACACAGTGAATGAACCAAAAATACGTCTCATGGACACGTTTCATGTATCACGCATGCAGAAACGCACGATGTCACTGGGCTAAGGTTGTCTGAGTGGTCCTTCACACCTCGCGTTTCCTAACGAGCGTAACAATGTCATTTAATAAGCATGAAGTCAACATTTACTTTTGGTTCAACGCGGAACATGAATAGCAGTCCACTAAGTAAAAGTCCTGTTCGCTAGAGCCATCCCCCGACCACTCGTACTACATCACTTTTTCTGAAATATACAATGTCAACATTTTCTCCTGGCGACTGGGCTTCATTGGGTCTGGACTGACATCGCAGTAATTGCATCAGAATTTACAGGTTGAGGTTGCAAGGAAAGCATTTGCGGGACACACAAATAGAAGTGCACGTTTGGCTTTGCCCAGATGAATGACAATAATCACGAGAGGCATTTTCTCAGAATTCAGAAAACTACTCTGCTGATGTCATGGGGGTTATATTCTGAAGTGTTTAGAACAATCCGCCCAGAGGATACAGAAGTGCAAAGTGATAGGATCATAATTGTCCCAATATTTCAAATCAAACTGGCGCTCACCTCTCCATCAGAATGGAACAACGAGCATCTCAATGTGTAATAGCTGTGAATGACTCTCTCCCAACATAAAGTCTATATTCAGAACAACAAAGGGGAGGGAGAAAGAATCAGAGATTGTTCTCCCAGTTATTGAATAATTTACAGATTATGCCTGCATACTCATTAAGACTCAGTAGGCAGACAACTAGGGGGGGGGGCTGTCAAATGGAGAGGGAGAGGGAGAGAGAGGGAGAGGGAGAGAGAGAGAGAGAGAGAGATGAAGAGGATAACAAGAAAATGCTGGCATATCAAGGGAGATAGAAGGGAAAAAAATAGTTTCTGTCAGTGTCATGATTAAAAGATTTAGGGGAGTTGAAGGGGAGGGGGCTGACTCTTCCCACAGCCACACTACCGTTGTCTTCTTTGAACTCGGGATGTGTCGACAGGCTGTGGAAGTTTGGTTAAACCCAGCTGATCGCAGATATGAGGTGCCGCTTGGTCTTTGAATTAGCAGGTCCCAGAACGCACACTCGGCGGGGAAGAGAGGAGACGAGCGAAATGCACGGCAAGGGAGTTGGGGCATGGAGAGAGGAGGCACGAGGGAGTGGAAGGTGGGTGAGGGAAACGGTGGAGAACAGACGGGTGGAGAGCGATAGATGGATGCATGAGGAGTTGTCGGTGGGGGTGGGTGGATGAGAAAAAGCTTTGACTGGAAGATCACGATGCGCTATCCCATGATCCTCTCTTGCAGCACTATTCTCCACTACAACAGCTGAGACGAGGCAGGCTGTAACACCACAGAAATATTGTATTTTTTGTTTTCCCAGTGTACCGACTTTACCGTTACAGGACGTCGTTAGCCGAGTCCACATAAAAGTGCAGATGCAAATGCCAACAGCCCTAAATCACCTCGGAGGGTTTACCGTTAATGTCGCTGTTGCTACTCTTACACCAGGCGTTTACAGTGTAACACCTCTTCTTCTTCTTCTCCTCCTCCAGTAGCTCTGTGTTCATGCTCTGTTCCACGGCTCAGCATACACTCTAGAATGCGGAGCACCCGGATCTTGACAAGCCACCGTGTAGCTCCCCTTTCTCTGTGTGTATCCCTGAATATTTCATAAATGGCACACAGCAGATGTTGTTGTAAAGCGCATCAATATTTGATACACTTTCTGTCTCCCTTTATGACATTTTGTATTCCGGTGACATTGGCGTCGGCATTCATGTTGGCCTAACAGCCACCGTGGCTTGTCTGTTGTGAGGCATTAGGTTTGAGCTGTGTTCTGCGTGGCGCTTAATGGAGAGAACAAGTCACAACATTGAGCGAGCGACGGCGTGATAATCAGTGTGCCTGTTTGCAGGTGGCTAATTAGCAAGGCTTGCTCTTTTATGTATTTTAATTTTTTTCCCCGGGATCCTTCATTCCAGCGTGTCATAATTGTGAATGAGTTCCTTTTTAACTACAGCCTAACAGTGTTGATTGATTTCATCGGAAATGACTGTGGAGGTTGCACGGAAAGCATTTGCTTAATTCCCAAATTGTAGAGCGCATTTTGAGTCACCCAGATGAATTCATTCAAGTTGGCAGAGCGACTGCATGGCCATGAATGAACATGAGATTGGAAACGGCATATTTCCAAATGTCAAACTACTCAGATTTTCTCAGCCTGTCTGGGCATGATGTGTAAAACTATATTTGTCAACACTATCACATATGGCGTGGCATGTTCTTATGCCACACACTGCTTGTTTTGGATTAATACAGATTAGGAAAGGGTGGGGGGGGGGGGAGAATCCCAATATAATCTGGATTACCAGCAGCCTCATCCCCTCTGGCCATGGCAATTCCCTGGAGAGTCAAAAGCCTGTGTGCAATGGCATTTTATTATTTTTTTTTTACCAATTTGCAGCAGTGGTGGTATTGCAATATGGAATATGAAGGAGTGCCTCCTCCCCTAAGAGCTTCCATTAGAGATCACTTAAGGGGCCCTGGTCCATTATTGAGAGATTCCAGAGGGTGTGAAGCTTCTCTCTTTGAAGTCAGAAGTGGTGGTGAAGTGCATGCATTAAAGGTATCTGGAGCACCTCCGTATCGTTATAATCACTGTGTATCTAAAAATGGGAAAGGATTGCAATAACATCATTTACTGATTCGATTTGCGTCCGTACACTTGAGTGTGGTGCATAGATTGACTGACAGACACACACACACAAACACTCAGACAGTTAGACAGTGTCATATATATATATATATATATAACGTAATACTTGAAATAATTTCAATATTCTCCGTGAAAAGAAAAGTGCTCTGCTGTCCTGATACGTGCATCTCTGCTCCGAACGCATTCTCTGGCCCCTCCCCCCACACACGAGTCGATCTGGCAGCCATTCCTCATGGGAGAAGCTGTTACATAGCATCTAAGAGGTTATTAAGGCTACTGTGTCTGGGGGTGGATGAGTTGAAACGGCACAGAACGACCGGGAGGCAGAGGCAAAATGGCCTCTTCTGACAGGGTGTTGTTCCATTTCAGAGTACAGCAAAATGTAGCTTCAGGTACATTGTGGTCCTTAAAGTTGTAACCAATAAGCCAGTAGTTTGTGGTGTGTGTGTGTGTGTGTGTGTGTGTGTGTGTGTGATTTTCCTCGGGGGAAGGGATTTCTGCTCTGTATTTGATTTCCATGCCTGTGATCATTACATTTTCTTGTTGGTGGGGATCAGCTTAATCCCTCCTCCTGGTGCGCATTTCATTCCGTCACTGTAAATCAAAAACATGATTTTTCTTAATGGCGCAAGCTACATCGAACAAGAATGTCAGTTGACATCATTTGTCTCCATCGCCGCCAAGTCGGAAGCAGGATTTTAGAAAAAAGAAGCTATTGATGATCGAAGGAGATTTTGCATGGGTTTCCATGTGGTGTTTGTGTTTGTGAACTTCACAGGAAGGTTGTGGGTTTGAATGTCGACGCTTAAGTAAATGCCAAACAATGACGGATAAAAATGAAAAGAGCTCAGGGAAGCAGGTGCCATCTTTTGTCTGCATTAACGATTTGCTGTGCTAACAGGTGTTATCAATGGACTTGACAAAGGTAAATCACTGCGGATACAAACGGCACTCATTACACTGCTGTAATATATTCCAAAGTGAACTTGTTGGTAATGTATGACATCGGTTTTTCCTCTCCAAACCAATATCAACTGCAAAAGAAATTTAGTAGAACATATAGGTTCCGACCCTGAATGCCCTCAACCTTTGTTCCATCATCCTCCCCTCTCGCTGCAGATATCCTTGATGTGTACCAAAGCTTCACATCAGCAGCAGAGTGCCACTCTCTATCATAGCCCTAAGCAAACTTCTTCAATAACACTGTGGACCTGTTTTGATATAATTGGTTTATGTCCCTATAGTGCCAATATGTCTGTACGTTGCTATACAATTTCATGAACCTGGCGAACTTTCAAGCTTGTTCTTCAACCTCTCTCTTTCATACAGTTTTGCGTCTGTCATTAGAGAGGCGGCCTGTACTGCAGTTAAAGGAATAGTTTAACATTCTATGAGATCTGTTTTCTTCAGAGTTACAGTACGTGAGTACAATCAACACCACTCTGATGTCTGTCCGCAAAATATGAAGCTAGCCGGGTGTCTGTTAGCTTAGCATTCTTGACTATTTCTTGGTCAGGAGCAGGGACTTCCTTGAAATCAGTCGGCCAAGAATAACTCCCTCAAAAGCCATAACATCATACGGTCCCATTTTTGTGTATTAAAGAAAAATTTTAATTCGTGAGTTTATGAATGGCTGGTGGATTTTTTTTTTTGGTTTTACCTTCACACAGAGCTAGGCTAGCTGTTTCCCCATGCTTCCAGTCTTTATGCTATGCTAAGCTAACCAACTGCTGTCTCATGCTTCATATTTACCATGCAGCCATGAGAGTGTATTTGATCCCCAAATGTCAAACTAGTCCTTTCATCACTTGGTCAACTTCAGCTTTGCACAGTTACTGGGAGTGACTCACTCTTTTCATAGCTAAGGCCGCTGTACAAACAATTATGAAGTTATTTTTGCCTATTTACATTTAAATTAAATATAATTATTATAATTATATTAAAACAAAAAGAGGCTCCATCTCACTGATCTATCACTGACGCTCAGTAATTCGGAGCCATTTGAAAGCGTGTTTTAGTTCAAGCACAAGTCCATGTATGCACATTGTCTATAATGCATGCATAGCGCTCTTCTCCAAGTAGCTGTTCCCATCCTGCCTCATGTCTCGCTCACATGCCAACTCGATTTCTCCAAGAGTATTCACAGAGGACACATACATCAGAGCCTGTGTACCGATGTCGGAATAATGAAGACTTATATTGCTCCATTACGGGTGGATGAAGGATGTTGGCCATTTCCATTTCATGTTTATGCCCTATAATTTTCAAATTGACAAATAATGAACAGGGCATTTGACTGAAGAACATTTCAAAAAGCTAAATTCCAACTTGAACAGCCTGGAGATAATTACTTTCAGCAATATTTATGGTAATGAACTTGTGATTTTGCATAATTCAGTGTCATTTAGATATTTAACGGGGTTGTGATGTGAGTGACTGTGCTGATATATAGTCATTGATTTATCGAAATCTAATGATGATAGCTAAATAGAGAGATGTAGTAAGGCTGTTTTACTCGCACACATCCAAATATGGAATTTCTCCTCAGATGTTGCTGGTATTGATGTACAGTGTGGAAAGACCACGGAAATCACACAATGGAAATAAACTACAAGATGTCCTGACTGTAGGTCCTTACATTTAGTCATATTTGAAATCAATATACTGTCGGCTTGCATGCTACAGTTAGCTGTACAGCGGCAGGGCTGCTGCTGTAGGCTACAGGAAGATGGTGTTGACCGTTAGTCACAATGTCCAACCTGAAATCAGTGAGTGGGATTATTTTTGCTTCGGCAATATGACCCGACTCTTGAATAGTTCAAGACTCTCTCGCTATTTCCAACTGAACTTTTAGTAGCTGCAGAAGATAGTTCAAACGGCTTTTGCTGACTGGATGAACACGACTCTATACAGCCGTGCTCATGGGAATGTGAGGCTGTGCAGCAAGCCTTTTGAGTTACACAATGACGATGCTAACATGCTGATGTTTTGCAGTTATATGGTGATGAACCAAAATTGGTGTCAAATTTTGAATTGGTGGCAACAATAACAGTCGATATTGTTGATGACGATGAGATCATTTCTAAAAAGAAGAAAACTGCACAGGATCATAAGAGCACCTTGTGTTTTGTATTGAATTCCTATTAACATACTAAAGAAAGCAACTTTTCTGAAGGAAGCTGACAGCTAGCAAGCATTTTAATTACAGAGACCACTCACAGTTTCAGTTTGTCTCTTATTGTTTCACCAACTACAGAAGAAATGAACTAACGCAGCCTGTGGACATATCGGTGTGACACCTCCAGAAGGCTTGCAATAATTAGAACAATGCCAAATTGATCCCAGTAGTGTCTTCGTTTTGTAACCTTTCATCAGTTGGAGACGATGTTCTCCATCAACACTCTGGGAGAAACCTGTGTGTACTTGATTGTGCACTGTGATGGCATCTGGTGATTCGAGGTCTGTGTCGGATTCGGTGAATTTGTTTCTTGCATTTCTCTTCAACTGCAACCCAAATTATTAAAACTGTAGAACAAAAAAACACATTAAAATTTTCTGTTTTGAGAATGAGTCAAATGAAACACACACACACACACACACACACACACGTTTTCCTTTCCTTATGAATTATTCAAGGTATACAAAAGAATACAAAATAAAAATGAAAATAACAAATTCTAATCTATCAACAAATTGGTGATTAAAGAGGTAGGACAGCAGATGGAAATTAGCCTCTCTGGCTAACTCTGGCTCACTTACAGTGTAACTGTTAATTAGTGTGCATTGTCCCTGAAAAATAAATAAAATAAAATAAATAATCAAGGGTCTGTAGCCATGCTAGTGGCTCTGCGAGGCTGTGTTTAGGCAATGCAGTGCTTTGAACTATAAATGCTAACACTAGCATGCTAACATGCTCACATTGACAATGCTGAGAAACTGATGTTGAGCAAGTTTAAGTTTTACCATGTTCACCCTCCAAGCTTAACATGTTAGCATGCTAATTGCACACTAAACACAAAGTACAGCTGAGGCTGATGGGAATGTCAATAATTTGCCGGTATTTGGTCATCAGCCAAGGTATAGAACAAATTTAAAATACTGACTTGATGATGGAGCTAGAAGATCAAAAGTCAGAGGATCACCAAGATCATTAGGATTCATCCTCTGGGGACCATGAATGTCTGGACAAAAAAAATGTGGCAATCCATCCCGGCAGTTGGTGAGATATTTCAGTCTCAGAAAAAGTGACGGACACACTGAAATAACACACACACACACACATGATTAAAATGAATACATTGGGGAACTGTATGAATACTGGTGCTTATTATTACAACACCTAAATGTTTCAGTAAATCCAGTAATAATATATCAATTCTAGCCCTTCAAAAGATTAGCAAACTGTCCGGGGCATAGGCTGTACTATAATGTCCAGTGCAGGCATACATAATGGATGTCGGTACGCAAGGTTTCACTGTAGCATTTAAACCCGTGCAAATATTGTGGCTGGACTTGGATTGCCCTCGGGCTGCTGTCGTTGTCTGCACTGTTCAAAAACGTTTGCCCTGCGAGTCTGCGTGACCCTGGTGATACTTCAGTTCCGTACCCCGTCCAGAGGAGTGCAACACGACTGTGAAAGTACGGTTTGCTCTGCTACTTGTGCATTCAACAGCACATACTGTATCTAATGAGGGCGGCAGCGTTGTGTTGAACTGCAGTACAAATGAACGCTCAGTCTGTGCTTCTTTTAAAACAATAGGCTGCTGTCTGAATGTGTCCACCCTCGTTATCAAACAGTCCTTGACCCCCATGGTCAACTCCACCGTTTCTTATCCTTGCCACTAGTTCTGCTCCGACATCTTTTCACTCTTCCTCTCTTCCTTCTCTGTTCATTCATTCTCAAAAGAGCTAGTATTTATGATGAGCTTCTAACGGCTCAAGGACCCGTGTTTGGCTGAGAATTGATTTAGCATTAAATGTCAATGCCTTCCACGTCAACAAAAGGGATTAAGATGTTTTATTAATGTGTATCAATCCTCTTGAATACTCTTGCTCAGGCTTTTGTTTTGTAGTGTCCTGAATAAAAAGCAAATGCATTGGATTTGGGGATTCATGGTTGCTATTTGATTTTATCGGAACATTTTCTTCTGCATATATACTGGTTGCTCAGTGTAAGGTATAGAGTGAAAGTAAAGTTATTACCCTGGCCTTTATAACTGTAATCCTCTTTGTGATGTGACTCATCTTTCCTTTTAAAAGATTAAAGGTACCGTGTGGAGTTTTCATTGTAAACAAAGAAAGATTTGATTACACTTGTTTCTCACCAAAACACATTTGGTTTCCCCTGAAGGTACAATAAAACATTTCCAAAGCCTTTCCCTGAATACTTGAACGGCTACACTATTTACTCTTCCTCTCCTGTTTATTGGCGCGCTGTACCGTTTTTTACAGCACATCACCAACAACAGCTTCCTGCTGCAAAAATTGGTTTTACGTCACCCCGATGCTGAAGTGCATGCGTGCACATACTAGTAAGGCACAGTACAAACAATACAGGCACCAGCTGACCAAAACATCGCGGTACAGCACAACTAGAGGTCAAGAAGTCCACAGGGTGCCTTTACCAGACCAAGAAAATTGAAACGGATTGTCAAAGCTAATATAGGACAATACATCAGAAGGACAGCCCTGGAGTATCTTTCTTGACTCTTGGATCTTGTTAGCAATGCTTTAGCTCCAGTTCAATGAAACTGAATGCTTACCAGGTAGAATATGGCAGCAGGGGAGGATTTGTTGACGTAATGGGGTGTCCTCTCAAGACGTATGGCTGTAGCCTACATGAATGGAAATTGAATTTGCCATGCGGCTGAAACGGAGGCTGCTGCTTCTATTTGTATCAAGCCGAGACGACGCTTTGTAGGATGCTCAGCTGAGCAGGAAGGCTCAGTCAGCAGGGTTCTCGTGGTGCTCCTCTCAGCTTCCCTGTCGTTCGTCTCTCCTGCCTACTAGACTGACACCTAAAGTGGCACTAATTGGCATGGGCTCTGACAGCTATCCAGTGTGCCTGTGGAACTTTTAATGACACGCCTTACACCCAGCAGCATCCACAATATCTTCCCTGGTAAGGGGAACCTGTAAAAAAAATAAAATATATATATATACTCAAGCTGTGCATGCTCACTGGCAGTATGTTCCCTCCTGCTGTCCCTTTTTTTGCTCTTTCTTTCTCCCTCTTGCACAAATACAGACACACCAGCCTACACTGACACACACTCACTAATGCAATGTTACCCCTCGAAGCACAGATGGGTGGTGTCTGGTAGCGATGACGCATGAACCTAATCATTTTATTTCTCTAACTTCTGGACGGAATATGAATTATGCATGTATGAAGGGGACTACAATATAGCACACGCTTATGAAATGCAATAAAACTCTTATTTTCCAGTGCATGAAATATAATCTAATATAATTCCTTTCAAAGCCTTAATCCATATTTTAAGTTTCCTTTCGTGCACACAAATGGAGAGAATACCTCTTATCTTCTGGAATGTTGTGTTTGAAAGAGTTTGAGCTGTAACAGCAGATTGCATTCATCATTAATCATGTGCGGGCTTACTTAGCTACGCATGTGCATACGAGCACAAAAACAAGGATGCACAAACTCAAGCACACAAATACATACCGTGCATGCACAAGCAGATACAAGTGAAAACACAGAGGGCAAACATAAAGAGAGGCAGACTTGGCCTCATTATTTCTTGCTCTTTCTTCCTCTGTCGGTTTCCTCCTCCAATACTCCCGTCGCCTTCAATCTAGCTTTCATACTCCCACATTCTCAATATCAGCCTCAAAGTGTTAGCACTCTGCAGCACTCTCCCTGTGTCAGTCACTTAAGCCTCTCACAGCTGCTCACGCTTTTTTTTTTTTTTTTTCCTCCGACTGACACATAGCCAGTGGAGGAGAAAGCAAAGTTTTGGGCTGGAGATTAAATCCAGCTATAGTATAAAGGCTAAAGATGTCATCTCAAACATTTCTTATTCGCTTCCCCTCCGTGGACAACGGCAGACGATGTGTCTTGGCTTACGCTGTAGCATTTCTCCACATTGGGACTGAGTTTCTAGTTATTTTTTCTCGGCTGTGTATGAGGGAACATATCGTTGTAGCTCATGAGATGGGGATTGTTGCAGGAGAGGCACACAGGAATAACCACAGTGGGGGAAATACGAGAGAGAGAGCGAGAGAGAGCAATAACACAAGAGGGAGAAAAGAGAGGATGATGAAAGTGAAACAAGAGGTCTTCAATCCACCACGGGTGCTTAAACTACCTCCTTCCTCTCACAGCTGGCCTTGGTTCAATCCGCAACAAATATGAGCAGCTGAGAGGCAACGCCATCTCTCTCTCCCCCTCTCTCCCCCTCTCTCTCGCTTTGGTCCTGACATTAAGCCTGCTCTGTGGCACCATGAAGTCCCCGAAGATGTGAGAGGGAGGTAAAGAGCAATCTCAGCAGGGTCACCTTGTGGCCGCATTGAATCAGTTGGTGGTAAGCAAGCCCTGCACAGAGTCCAACTACAGCAGCAATTAGGGGGCTGGCAATGGTGGAAGACGTATTCAGGTCTTTTAGTAGAAGTACAGTATATGCTCTATTTCTGCTTCTTCCTCAAAACTGAAATTTGAATGTATCGTTGATGGCTATCTTGAAACATATTGTGTTTTGTTTGATCTCATGTGTTGTGGAACCATCATTGCTGCTTGTATCATACTCATATCGGGAGTGTACTGCAGTCCTGTACTGTACTGTCAATGCCGTATTCCATGAATGCCCATCGTGTCAAGAGATTATTTATATGCTGTACGTGGATATACTTCATCATCGCCACATAACCACTCCGTCCAGTTCGGCATCACCGTGAGGAGGAGGAAGAGGGAAAGTGAGACTTCATCGTCTCTGTGCCACAAACACTGGGCTACCTCAATTTCCATCTCTATTTTACCTCCTTGAGCAAGGGTGAAATATATGGATTTCACATGGTGTTCTGAGGACTTGGAATTGAATTCAAACTTCAGAGAAGTCTGGTGCTGAACCTGCACGAGTGAAGGGTCTTTCGAACAGAACGCGGCAACGACACCGCTGCGCTCTGAAACTCATTATTTCAGACGGCGTTTTGATGCGTCTAGCAAAGCACGGGCCCCGCGCGCCACTTGCTGAGCGCTGCGTCCAAAGTTACACCTGGCCACGATGCGCACAAGCGCTGTACAAAATGCATCCTGCTTGAAAGGCGCTTTATTCTCTGCCTCGGCTTCTATCGTGGCTAAAATAATTCTCCATAACGATATTATTGTGATATCTCTGGAAAGTTTGAAGGAAAAAAAATACTATCCGTCAATTTCATCTTCAACATTGTTTGTTGTGCCTTTTGTCTTTTTTTTTGGCAAATCAATTGCACTCAAAATATGAGTGTAGGAAGATGGAGAGAGACTCTGTTACCTATACTGTATGTACACAATATTATCAAACGTGTGTATTATCAAATGACGCCTGTATTTCAGTGTTCTATTGGCACCCGGGTGAGAATAGTCACATGCCAGCTATTCATGGAGATAACACAGGGAGACACCTCTCAAACAAATCATCAAAACTCCCATAACCGTAGCTCCTATTGCTCCGATATTAATAATTGAGAGGAAGGCTGAGTCGAAGAACAGATCCTGTAAAAATTGTGTCTGTAGTTTAAAAAATGTGGCTTAACTGGCGATCTAGAAATGGGGTACCGTGTTCTGCGGAAGATGTTTTTGAAGCAAAATTTAACATTGGTCTCTATGGAGCAGAAAGTATTCATCTATTTAAACTCGGCCAGGTTCAATATGCTACATAGTTACATGGACCCTAGTCAGACCATAGTGACATGCATAGTTAGCTAAAGCCCTTTCATAGTAGAAAGATTTAGTAGTAGTAGTAGTAATAGTACTAGTAGTAGAGCGACAAAGTATGTGTAGGGAGTAGTGGTTGAATGGGTCAAACTCACGACTTTCACCCAGGAGTTTATGTTCCGCAAGAAACCAATTATTACACTTAAATGAGTTTGTATTATTATTATTTTCAGTCGCAGTGTGGTTGCCAACAAAACTACTTTGGGAAAAATATACACAGCTTACAGTAAGATACATACATACATACATACAGTATCTAATCACCCCTATTTTAAATGAGCAGCTCTTATCTGTGTAGTTGGTTTGTCCATGTTCATGAATTAAAGGGTCAGGGGACACGGATACCTTCACTCTCACGGCCCACAGTGAAGCCCACAACCTTGGATTCAGATCAAACACTTTCTGGATGCAGACTGTGGGATCAGGGCTGCAGCCCTCCTGCTCACAAAACCCAAAACAACATGCACACATGTCTGTCAACACACAGACATGACGTGGGGATCGTGTGCACATACACACATGTCTCCCAACACTCTCTCTCTCTCTCTCGCATGAAAGTGAATTTTATATCTCAAAAGATCAGCCTTGGATATTCGGCGAGCTGTCAAACGGTCATATTCGGCTGAGCGAGCACACAAACATGCATGCACGTTCCTGCACAAACGCACACACACAGGCACACATTGCGTGTTTGCGTGTATTTGGGGATGACTTAATGCTGGCGAGCGAAGGCCATGTTTCCACCGTCTGCAACCAGTAAGCGTTTGATCTGACTCCAAGGCTCCAGCTGGCTTTGAGGATGGAGGGCCCCCTCTTCTTGGCCAACCTTTAAAGCCACATGCTCGTTAAATAACATGAAGCACCTTCCGCATCGTGTCACCTAAAATGCGAGGAGAGACTAGGACCGGCGTCAACATGAGCATCATTCTTTGTATGTTATGGTCTTGCAAGCCAAAAACACCAACTTGAATAACTGTGATCTGGATGGTAAACCTTTCGGTTATAACAGAAGCATGGTTTGTTACTGTGCCTGTTGTTATTTTGCTTTGCACCGAATAATTATGGCACGATCAGGATTGCATTTTGTGCTTGGGCAGGAACATAATGTGTTTATCTGCGATCGATCGTGAGGTGAGGTTTAATATGCGGCCCTAGAGTGTGGAGTGCAGTAATGCCGCTGGAGAGGAATAAAAATAGTTTTGTTTTTATGGGACAAATGGAGAGGAGGAGGAGGTGTCGGGAAGAGGTTAGCAAAAAAAAAAAGCTGAAACCTAAAGGAAGAGAGGATGGATATGGAAGTGTAAAGTTTGAAGGAATGCTGTGGATTAATAGCTAAAAGTGGCGATTTAAGGAAGAGATTCTGTGCAAATATCCCTCACATAGTATTTCCCAACACATTTCATCTTCTTGAGGTTGCATTGTGGCTAAATTTGCAACTGTTGCCTTAAAACAAAAGCTGGAAAATGGCACACAATTATCACTCAACTCGACTACGTAGGATCTTTTGTTTTTACATCTGGCAATTTTACTGCATGGTCTACTGTAAATGAAGCACCTGCCAACTAGTTAGCAACTAGCTGGTGAAAATGGAGCAGCACTGAGCTTCTAACAAGCCGGGATTTGCTCAGGAGTTGTTGGAGACAAAAAAACAGCTAAAAAGAGACTGCTGCTCTTTATCTGTTGGATATTAAAGGCTCTTTGCTTACAAGTTAAACATATCGACGACATGAAGTGATAACAATACGATCCACGAGATGATCAGCTCGTGTAAAAGGAAATGCGGGAATGGAGAGGCACTTGGTGATAAAAAGAAGAGAAATGAGCTTGGGAGCAGTCAAATCAAGCAAGGGCTGTTCGATGTCACTTCCATCTGGAGGTGCCAGCCTGTCAGTGTTCATTAGGCCTCAGAAGACCCCGCCATACCAGCAGACCACCTGCTGGCCAACAAGGCAACTCGTGTTTCGAGGAGACGCACACTGTGTTCTGCAGACACCAACTGAAAGCTATTCAAAACTGTTCACACATGCACGCACGCACACATGACCGAATACATTATCTTCTGGAGATAATAAAGAAGGTGCAAAGAGTTCACGAGTTATTGATTACAGTTTTCAAGTAACGTTCCCAGCACTCATCACACGCAGCGGTGCAATATATTGACTCCACTTCACCTTTTGTCATCTCTGTCTAGAAACATTCATATTCCATGGACCTTTTAATGAAGCCACCTCAGGATTCACGAACACACAAAGACTGAAGGAAAGTGGAGTGCTGTTGCTCTCAACCATGAGTCTGACAAGTTCTTACCCCCCACACACACACACACACACACACACACACACTCTTCCCAAAAAAATGATTGATCTCTTTCAGATTAGTGTCCTAATGAAGACCGCTGTCGCACAAGAACATGCACATGCTGTGTCAGAGTGTAGGCATGCATTCACAAACACATCATTTTCTCAGCAGCATCTAATCACATTTCATATTTAATCACACAGCAAATTTGATTAGAAAATTGGCTGTTTTGAAAGCGAGGTGGGAAGCAGGATCTGCAGGCGTAAGATAAATGTATTCCCCGTAATGCAAGTTCTTTCTGCCTCATTGTCCTCTCATATGTATCTTATGTCTCGTGTGAGCTTTGGCCAAGAACTGTAACAAGCCTCACAATGTTCAGGCGGCCTTCTCCACACTGTGATAGTTGTATCTACCCAGAGAGGCTTTCCTTCATGCGACGTCCATGGGTCATTTCTCTTCCAGAGTTGAGACTTGCAAAAAGCAGCGTGTGCGTCTTCAAATGGGGTTGGTTGGCCCCTCCTCTCTGTTTGTGTGTTAGCGGGGTCCATTAGTAAATGAACACTTGACCATTAGTTTCCCTTTAATGGAAAATAATGTCTTCCTGGAATCTACCCAACAGTTTTACTGAGTTTCACGCTCTATTTTGCCTCAGCTTTCCTTTTCCTTTCCTATTTTCGATGTGCTCATGCATACAACTGCAGTACAATTTAATAAAAAGATCAAATTCATTGAATTAATGCTTGATAATTCACGCTAATTTGAGACTTACCAATTTGACAATTATTTTTTTTTATCTCAGTGACGATCCGTGCGATATCAGGCCACAGACTAAGGTACTACTTCTACGTCTTTGGCTTTTGTGTTGTGTTGATGCGCCACTTTGATGCTTTCGTGTTTGGTTCAAATCCTCTTTGTTCCTCTCGCATCATTTTTCGTGTTCTACATCTCTCCCGTCTGTAAACATCCCGGCGAGCGGCGTGCTGGAGCAGCGAGCTCTGATTGAGCGTGCACAACTAGGCGAGCAACAGTTCATGCATATCAAAGCAACGAAGATGGATGTGAAACTTAGCCTTTCATAATGAAATTATAAAGCAGCCGCAGCATTGGAACTCGATTCGAATTGCCCTTGTCGTTTAACGCATCTTGTTGTTGTTTCACAATTTCCCACCATGTGTTCTGTTGTCAGGTTTTGTTGATTCATCTCAATGTCGCTGTTACGTATTTATTTTGTTGCGTTTGTTTATTTTCTTTTTCAGATAGATCTTCCCAACGCAGATTCTAGACATTCCTCCTCTCACATTGAAACCAAACCAATAAAACAAGCTCCAGAGCGGGCCTATCCATAGCTGCTACAGCATCATTTAGGCGACTATTGAAAGAATCAGGCAGGTGTTTTTCTTCCCCACACTCTGCCTAGCCAGGAGCATGCTTATATCTTATACAGTAGCTGTTCTCTGATCGATGCAGAGTGCCGTAGGCAATGCGATGATCCAGCTGTATCTCTTCAAGCCCACCCCCCCACCCCCCCTCTGATCTGGCTTTCGCCTGCCCCTGACTGCACCCTCTCCCGCTGGAGGACTGCATATGGGGCGGGTCAAGAGGCTAAGAAGGGCCGTTATCCATAAATCTACACTGGATTTTACAGTCAAGCGCCGCCGTTACATGAAATAAGCAAAGAGATGCGATCAACATAAATCCTGGGCTCAGGAGGTGCGTTCGTGTGTGTGATTGTACTTTCCTTTCTTCTTATCGGACCAAAAAAAAAAGCTGATCCGACAAAACCTGTTCACAGCAAAACTAGGCGGTAAATCCTATGTCTCACATTGTGGTTTGTTGCTTGAGGAATACAGAATATGACAAATGTGTTGCTGCCAGGGAATCAAAAATGGAACATGTGAAACTTTCTGAATGACTGAATATCTTTCAGAAAAGTGCAGACCTTGCTACTCCCCGTAAGACATATTCTTTTGGCATGTAGGTGTGCAGAATATCACTCGTTCAATATATCAAGTTTGAGAGCTGCACTGGCAACAACCACCCACATCCACACCACTGCTGTACACACACACTGGTCCTTTACAAACCTGATGTGTGTGTGTGCTGAAGATTAAGAAAACATGTTCAGGGTTTCTGAGAAGTGATGAGGTATCAGCCTGCAACAGCCACATTACTTTATTGTAATTATGATAAACCTCCAGCCTGAAATACCTGCTTGTTTTTGCAGCTGATGAATGAGTCGGCTTTAATTACTTATTGGGAGTGTTTTTTTGCCATGTTTCAACACTGCAGAAAGCCACTGCAGACATGGAAAAACTTGATAAATAAACTTAATGCAATGTGGAAACCACGATATGAGGTGAATATTACAGCAGGAAAACTGCTTTTCATTTAGATTACCGGTCCAAAACCACAATCCATGTTATAAATCGAATGAGTCACGATTTAGCATATAATTCATTTAAAGCAAATGACATTATGACTACAACGTATTATCGTAGACTGACGGGATGCACAGCGGTCTCATCTCCATTTGCTTCTCCGAGACAGCAAAACAACATTTCTGCAGAGCTGGCTCCTGGGAAAAATCTCCAGTAATGTGTTTACGATAGCTGGCGAGGAAGAACTAAGTCATAATCCAAACACTTACTACCAACTGGGACCTACTGTAATGTCAAAGACGATACATGAAAGTCAAACTGTGCGTTACTGCGCTCCGGAAAGCTATAATGGTAAATACGTTTGGAGTGAAAACGAATAATGCTGAGAAACCTAAACGAGTAAAAAATATATTGCCAAAAATGGTAGATAGTGGCACTGAATCGTGCCGCAGCAGGCCTTGTGCGATGTGGGTGGGCAGCCATGTTTGCTGGAATGGATACAGGCGCAAAAACACAGACACATTAAATAAAGATAGTTTAGATAAAGTCCGTGGAGCATGACCACCTCGAACACTCTCTTCATACGAACGGCTTTCTGCGCTGCACGCCTGCTCTTGTTTCACTGCCACAGGTCTGTGTGTCTCTGTGTTTAATACCCTGTTAAATACAAAACAGATCATTTCTGATCATGTGGTATGCCATCATCACATCGGGAGAAAATATGAAACCGATTCATGACATTAATTGACCTTTGGAATTAGTTTCACAAATGTTCAATTAAATTGGTAAGTTATCGTCTGCGTCTTTCTATCGCCCAGCTGGCTGCATCGTGTTTATGATACAGGAGGGGAAGATATGACTTTTAATTATTTCTATGAATGAGTCTCAATGGCGTAAAAACGTACGCCATTTTTTTTTTTTTTACATTTCTGCGAAGTTCCTATGACTCGTTCTCAGTCATTTATTATACTCGTGCTGTTTCGTACTGCTCCCTATATACAGGGATGGGTCAAATGCAGTCGTCAAATTTCGTGTATGTGTAAAAATGTATATGACAAAAAAAAATGGTTTCTTCTTCTTCTTTCTTTGTCTGTTGAGCTCAGCAGCCTGCTCTGGCGTTGGTATCCTGATACGAGGACAAACACAACCGACACTGAAGGAACACAAGGTACTCGAGTGAGACCCCAGGACAATCTCCACAACAGACCATGTGTACTGCAACCATCATGTTGGACTATTTGTTTTGCATCCTTCATTTCCAGAGCTCTGATTGGACTTCATTAAGCGGTATAGCTCCAAGTAACTGGAGGTACTTCCACCTAACTGATAAGAGTAAAGGCCGACAGGTCTCTATTTTAAATTTTGATCTCCATGCAGCTCCTGCTTAAGTGTTCATTTTTTTATACATTTTTAGTTAGAAAAAACAAAACAACGTTGAATTAGCTCAGGATAAGGAGACGGTGGTGTGATAGTATAACATGCTGCTGACCATATCCCTTGTTTGGGAGCAAATCATACAGCAAACCCGTCTCTAACCATCTTCTTTCTCTCCGTTCTCTACAGCCTCATCTCTCCTTTCTGTCCTCTTCGGTCGTTTGTCCCCGAAAACAGTGTCCTCTTCTTGTTAAACCCATTCTACCTCGTCTCGCACACGCACAATATTCACCTGCTCTTTTTCGCCCCAACTCACCCATTCTCTGGATGCACTATATCCCCTCCCTGCTCCACATTAATCCTCATTTTATTTGAATAAGATAGATTAAGGAGAAATATATATGAGGACGGAATCTAGGACAAGACCTCTCTGATAAAGTTAAGGTAATAATATGCAGTATAGTGCCAGCGCCAGGGACATTATCCGCAATCACCCTTTCCATGCTGATGAAGCCGTTGATGGATGTCCCAGCCAGCCCCACGTAGGAAACCTCAGCTGTAACAGATGACCAGCGCATATTAGATACCTGTCAGTCCTTTTTGATTTGTTTCTCTTCATGACAGTTGTGATGTCTCTTATTGCCCCATGCTGCAACCACCTTAGTACCTCTGTTTATCTCTCATCCCCCCCAACACCCCCCTTCTCTGCAGAAGACGTAATGAATATCCCAATTGTCAGCGTCGGCGCAGTAATTAGTGTAATAGTCTAGCCTCACCCTCTGTGAAGGTTATTTCTGAAATGGATTTGTGTTATGAAATCACAAACCTCCCCCCCCCTGTGTCGACCTCATGTCAACCTGCCAATTTGTAAGTAATCAGAGTCTCAGCTGGCATTGTTCACAGCCAAGAAACAACTTTTTCTATAAGTCAATTTATTCATACAGTCGGGTGAATACTATCCAGGGAAAAAGGGTGTCTTACCAATTTAAGGATGAAGACAGTATTACTGTACCTGCCTTGAATTCAAAGACCAGTCGTGTCTTTGTTTTGGTGAATCCACGTCCTCTCCTTGCTGTGCGTTAACTGTTTCTGCAGAGGTGGTGCGAGTTCATTGTTTTTCTAAAACCTTTTTTTCGGTGGTTAAAGTTTCCTCATCCTGAACGGTTTATTTTCACACAATTGCCATAAAGCTTTCTGCAACCAATGAATCAATATACTTAGCATATTAGCCAAATTGAGTAATTATGCAAAATGAATGAGTTGAGAGGCCTGTTCAACAGGTGGGATCCATATTAAGGGAATAGTTTATTTGGGAGATATGCTTGATCAATTTCTTGCCCAGAGTTAAATTGGAAGATTGAGAGCACGCTCATGTCCGTACACTAAATGAGAAGCTACAGCCTGGAAATGATCAGCTTGGCTCTGGCTTCATATGAGATGTAGAGATATGAGGGTGATATTGACAAGACCCCAAGCAGGCATGATGTATGATGTATGTAATTGCTGGCCTACATCTTGCATTATATGTAAAGACATCAGAATTTGTGTGCATCATTACATAAGAAGGAAGATAAATCGTAGTTTTGCAAAATAACAAGGTGGATGCAGGTGTGCCACCGATACAAACACACTAGAAACCTGAACACACTGCGGTTGGTCTTCTGTAGCATCATTTTAATATTTCCTCCAGTCTGTTTGGTGGTTTGAGTTTGTTTGTTAGTGAAGCAATGGGTGGATGAGCCATTTCAATGTTATAACAGATTCTTCCCACTTCTCTTCCTGAGCATGTACAACCCTTTTCCACCTTTTCTCAACGTTCTTGTGATGCAAAGTGAGGTGACAAGATGTAAATGCCACTTAGTCACTGGACAGAGCATCAGCAGAACCATACATCACTCGGTGGCACTGCATAAAATAACATCTCTGTTGCTCCAGAAACAAATTCAGACGCGGTATTTTAAGTGAATCAGTGTTGAGTAGCAGGCGATTATTCCTCATTAAAAGACAAACGGGATTCCCTGCTATTAGCTTGAGCGCTGTCTCTCTCTCTCACTGCGAGGCCAGTTGTTGCCAGGTTTAACATCATCCCCGTGTGCTCATTTCACCAGGCAGCAGAGGACTCATCCTTCACGGCACAGAGCAGAGCTCCGATAAATGGCTTAAATTGAAAGTCATGCAGGCAAGAGCAGAGCGGTTTGAATGTTCTAACATGTTTCCACTGTGGGGTCGATACCGTTCTATTTGCATACTGTGAGCCTCTGTTTCAAGAGCCTTTTTCCAAAATTGACTTCAAAGGCTTGTCACCATGCAAAGACCCAGCCTGTGTGCAGGTAGCGGGGATGTCTTCCCCTCCAGTATACTTCTGACTGATAAAACATCAGTAAAGCAATCAGCGCATAACGCACAATGCTGCTTGATGACCTATTAGCTTCATCCAGAATGTCATTTCATATTCATTCTTTTTTTGTTTTGAATCCACAGATGTTTCATCCGAGGGTTAATGACCTTCATATCGCTCAGCTAATGTCTCTATTGAACACTCACTTTTCTAATATTACTCAGTTACTCAGTTATTGAGTGTTTTCTCATTCATTACTGTAGCTCCATCACTCATGTTATTTGATTTATTGTCACAAACCTCATTGGCGTTAGTCCTTTAAAATGAGTTAAAGATTGATAAGATATGGATGTTAATACTCAGAATTCTAATCCAAGTACATGCTTTTCTTTTAGAACATCCCAACCACTGTTGAATGGATTGCCGTGACCTTTTTGTACAGACATTCCTGGTTCCCAGAGGATGAATCGAAGCTCGGAGCCCTGCTGTGCCTGGGAACAGCCTCACGGAGCCACATAAGAAACCCTGGTGGGAGACGTGTGTACTCTAATTGCTGGAAAAGTAGAGGAAAGAGAAGACATTAACAATTTCCCCCAAAAATCATGTAACGCGGTGGTATCGATCAGGCGATCAGTCCGAGATTACCACTTCGCCGGGCCTCTATGCTTGCAAAGCTGCAGATCGATCGCGCTGGGGAACCAGATGAAGATAGTCCAGAGTATCACGTCACCGAAACTGAGCACAATCTAAAAATGTTGTGAGGAAATAGCAACAGGGCATTCCCTGTGGCTGAAGTAAAAGAAAAGGACATGTAATCCTCCACTGAGCCACAAAAAGACAACAGACTTGGAGCAGTCTATCTCTGGGATAGACTGCTCTTTGGATCGTGTCATAAATGACAGCGTGTGGTGGAGGCATCATGTTTGATTTAATCTACAAATAACACTAATTTAAAGGATATCTGTGGTTTGTTTTTCATTGATTAAGTTTCATATTCCATAAGCCATTAATTAAAAATATATAAGAATATTTGTTCTTGCAGGCAAACCTTGAACAAAATATTCCTCTCATTAGATGTAAAGCTTGTGCAGAGGACCAAGTTCTTCAAATCTCATTTAAATGTGGAACACTAAGAATAAAGACTTGAGCAAATACAAAAGGCATAATCATTATATACGTCTTGAAGTATTTATCTTCATCTTACCAAAAGCAAACCATATGCAGAGGATGAGGACCAACTCAGAATTTTCAATGTGCCTACAAGCCTACAAGCTATCGAACCCTATAACATAATTAGACCTGGAGTCAGATTCCAGTTGGCTCCGGTTCAAAGCATCAGGTTTATTCCGGGTTTACCTTCCCCGGTCTCGGAAGAGTTCATCTCAGGGAGCGAACTGCTGAGCGGTGAATAAAAGCACACGCATGATTCACATTCAGTGCTGTTTTCGTGGCTCAGATGCAAACGATAAGGTCGGGCAGCTTTGAGAAAATCTCATCATCAGTCCTCTCACAGGCCAGGATTTAATTATCTACACATCCAAATCGTCCGCTTCCCCCTTCTCAGCAGATTACTCTCCTCCTGGAGGACAATAACCATGATGCCTTTCGCCTCTTTCCTTGCCTGCATGGTAAAACTGCAAAAAGGTGTGTGTGTGTGTGTGTGTGTGTTGCTCCCCTACACACACACACGTCTCATTTAATTTTCCGTGATGGGGGGGATGGTCGGATTGGCTGGGTGATGAATAGGTGCGTGTGTGCAGCTTGCGTGTCCGGACATGTGGTTGTGTGCGTGTTCGAGTGTGTTGGGAAGCCCCAGAAATAGGCTCATGTAAAATTTATTTTCAGACGGAAAAATTGACCCAGATGTAGAGGAATCTCATTGTGCCTAAGTATATCAAATGGATCCCATGGCAAAGGCAGAGTGGAACAGTGACAAGAGGAGCTAAACAAGGCTTGCTGATTAAGAGCTAACAAAAAAGGAAAGAAAAGGAGGACAAGAAAACCAGCGGGGGGGGAGGAGGGAGCATCAGTGGTGAGCTGAAGTGAGACGAAGAAGAAAGTGAAGACAGAGAGGAGAGCTTATGCCTCCTCAGAGAGCGTTGTAATGCAGCTGCTTTATGTCTTAATGTTGATCGCACTGACTCTGGTGGGATCTCATTAGCTCAAGGCAGGGAACTGTGTTCAGCCATCTCCCCCCCTTGCAAGGAAATACACGAGTTTGAGTGTAATAACATGAGCTCGTGGCTACAAATACTAGGTTGCTTGTGCCAGTTGTCTACCACTGAAGTGTGCTGAGTGTTTATTGGTTCGGAGGATTCTTTCTTACAGGACAATTACAGTTTCTTGCAAATCTTCTTCTGGCCATCATTTCCATCAGTTATGATATTATTGTACGGTTTGGGAACAATATCCATAATGCCGAGCAGTTACTGCAGGAATCAAGCAGCCCTGGCTAATTTCAGAATGAAACAACGATGTGCCTGATTATTAAATTACCCCTCAATTTGATTAACCCCTAACACCTCTAAAAATATTGTAAAATGATTTTGACACGGGGTCTCTCTGGAAGACATTGGCTCTTGCATATAATCAAATTACAAAAAGCAATTGCTATGCAGTGAACGTGGGGTCTGGGGCGCCAGACTTTGCCCACCACTTACTTTGCGTAGTGGCCAATACAACCTCGGGGGCCGAAATGCCAGATAGATCGCCCACACGATGAACGATGTTGTTGTTCGACGATCGAATGGTTTTCTCGCTATTTATTTTAAAACTTCAAAAGATTTGTTATTGACTTGACTGTAGTGTTTAAATATTTTGGAGTAATATTTTGCATGTTGTGCATCAATTCAGTCTTGACCAAGACTGCGCTGGGATAGAAGTAAAAGTAAAACAATCGAAGCATACAGTTTGGGACTAGAAGGCAGACATATTGGCCATCCAGAAAAGGCAATTCATACATAAGTTAACACATATTACAGGATTGATCAAATCATACAGTGTCTGTCCATCTGAAAAACCAACTCGTTCTCACTCCCAGCTCGTCAAAACCCGCAGCTTGGTCGGCGCCCCTCTGTGTCTGACACCGGGGCACCGGGGCACCGTTTAGCATCTGTACGAGACGCACCAGGCATTCAACTTACCTCAATGTAAACCCACATTCACGTCGTTATAAGACAGTCCAAGCAACTGACGTAGTATGAGGGACGAGAAAGTCAGCATAGATGTGGGAGAGAGGGGAGGATGGACCGGTCAAACACAAACAGGACTTTTACCCAGGAAATCCGACGCACGGCCGATATTTGAGTCTCGTGTGAAATCAAATGACAACTCGCAATCCCTGAGGTATGCATTTTAAACACGCTCGCAGACAGCCATGTCTGATCGCAGGCTGATTGCCGGCAGAGATTGTGGTATCAAAGCCCGTCACGCATCTATTTCCTCAATGTCTGCCATCGCTCATCTGACCCCACTTCATTTGAAGCCGAGCAACATGATATCTTGTCTCGTAGACCACACGGCCCTCCGTCAGAGAATCGATGACGGGCGGCAGAGTGACTGACTGCTGGATTGTGGTCCAAATTGAGATCAGTGATATGCTGAAAAGGCAGCTTGAGGCTACGAGCTGAACGGTATGACTCAATCACTTCATCATCTCACTCTCCTTTTTAATGCAGAGCAAGTTCGTAGAGCAGCAGATCTAAAAGGAATTCAGATTTGACTTTGACAGGTACTAACGCTATGCTGCAATAACCCTGTGTGCAGACATCTGTGGCCGAAAGTGTCATTGACTGCACTTGTAGGCTACTTTCAGCAGGTTGTGGGTTTTTAAGTAGCAAATGTCTGCACATAGGCCTTTTCTCACAAAATATTGTGTTGCCACCCTATTTGCTTTCTTGGCGAGATTGAGATGATGATGAGAGTGATACCACCATTAACCGAGAGCCAGCAGAAAATGTGATTAGCTTAGCATAATGATTGGATGCAAGGGAAGCAAGAATAAACTGCTAGCCTGTCGTCGAGGCTCTGTCCAAAGATATAATGTGTAATTAGATAGCTTTATGTTTGCTACCGTCGTACAGAGCCAGGCTAGCTTCCCCTCCCTTGCTTCCAGTCTTAATGCTAAGCTAGTCACTCTAGCATAATACTCAGCAGACAAATGTGAGAGTGGTATGGATGTTCTCATCTCTCTCACAAAATAAGAAAACTATTGTGAATTGAATATCTCCCGCCGCAGTTTTTTCTTCACCTGCCGAGTCTCACCATCTTCTTCTTCTCCATCTTTTGTTCACTCCCTTTTCCCCCCTTTCTCTCACTCCCTCGTCGTTATTCCCAGAGGTGTAGCCCTGTGTATTCACACAAGACTCTGTTATTGTACCAGGGAGGCCGCTGCTGTACAGCGATGTGCTCAAGTTCGTCTGAGGTTGGCTGTAGGTGCATAAACCAGTCGAGGCCAGACAAAGATTCACTCAGTAATACCCCATAAGCTGCCCACAAGAGACACACACACACATTTCTTTTTCTCACATCCCTCAAATCGCCACGGCACCCAATTTCAACCTTTATCACTGTGCGGTGGAGGACAGGATCAAAGACACGGACACAGTCAATCTCTTGCAGGCACACACACACACACACACACACACACACACACACACACACACACACACACACACACACACACACACACACACACTGAGTAATCCGATACAGTCCTCTGTTGTGATGTGTTTACCCCGAGTCATGTGAGGTCAGCCATAGTTCCTGGTTCTGTGATGAAGGGGGCAGTACTGGACTGTTCACAGCTCAATGTGACCTGCCGGGGAGTTAAAAGTCTGTCGAGCCCCGTCAAACTTCATTTACCTCCATGTGTACCTCAGCGCATTTAATAACACGAGAGTAAAAACTGGGTAACTGACAGATTGATGAGGTAACACACACATCTTTCGACCAAACACTGTCAGAGGCCAGACTTTATATCGGGGGCATTACTGTGCACATCTGCAAATGATACCGCTACAAACACAACCCCATACATTTACACCCCTGTGGGGATTCCCTCTGGGTGCATTTCATTTCATTTTGATTTATTTACAAAAAAAACGTTCATTCCTCAGGAGGAATACTAAACAGCCTGAAGCTTTTCATCTACTTGTATTGATAAGCGCTGGACTCATTGCTTGCTAACAAGCCTTACAGCCTGCTGTGAACGTCCCAGGTGGTCAGTTAGCTTCTGAAATATACGTTCTCTCTCACAATCAGGACGATCGGCGTCTTACTTTCAATGCGTCTTGTCATCCCAAGATGTTCTGAAATATCTGGAGCGTAACGTTACACAGTAGGTAGCTGAAACACTTAGTGGAGAAGAGGGGAAACCGACATGGGAGGTGATGTAATTCCAATTGATAGTTTTATTGTTTTCTGCTCTGCATTGATTGGAAGTTTGATTTGTGCCAGACAGTGGCTCTGTGGTACAAAAAAAAGTAGCTGTTGTGATATTTTTCACTCAGATTTTATGCATCGAGTGGTGTTTTCTTAATACAATGAAAGTTTTATGAAAATTAGATTAAAAAGATCACAATATATCGGCTTTCTTGTGTATCGCAACATATTGCATGAATCACAACACCTGTATAAATTAACATCGGCAGATTCTCGCCAACAGCCTTAATATTTAATAGCAAAGATGCAAATGTGTTTCAGTTCCTGGCAGCTTTTCTCAAGGTCTTTTCCATTTGACTCATTTACAGCAATTGATATGTAAAAAAAGTCAATTTGCTGAGAAAAGAGCAAGGACAGAAAGCAGTAAGAACCAAAAGGCAGATAATGTAGGAAACATAATTATTGGTTCATAAATACTAATAGAAAATGTTCACAGTGATCGAAGAAGAGTTCAGATCCTTAAAAGCATCTATGCGACATTGTATAAATTACTGTTGCAAGTAAAAGTCCTGTATTCAAAATGCAACCTACGTAAAAGCACAAGTATTTAGAGCAAAATGTACCAAAAGTAAAGGTATTAGTAAAGATGTGAATAATTGTTGACACAAAAACACATTGTTTCAGAAAGTGCTGCTGCTCAAAGTTTTCCCCAACGCAAAGAGACATAAGTACGATATTTGTGTGTTTAGAACTGATGAAAAGGGAGGTTGAGAGAGACACCCTGCCTTACTTTCACACCTTCATATGGTCGATTGCTGCGTAATTGTCGTAAAGCCTGCATTGGAAATTTACAAAAAAAATGCATCTGTTGGAAATGGGGCATTAGTTAAACCAAACAAGCACCAGGAAATAAATGAGCGGCCAGAAAAAGATCAAGGAATTCAGTCACGGAGCGAAATTCCATATTTAGGTCACTGATAATAACTCACCCATCTCCATGACAACTGAGCTCACTCCATCCGATGAGGAAGCCAACAAACTGCTCTTTCCACGGTCGAAATGAACCCTCAAGGCACACTTCCTTTTAAGCATACTAAGGCCTTTTAGTGTGGGATGGGCGGATGACTGAAGTCTTCAATCACTACACCAATGAACCGTGGAACAATGAACAGTGTGTAAAGTATTCCATTTTTAACGACGGTGCTGAATGCACCGCATTTGCATTTTATTTTCTAGTCGATCAAATTGGGTGCTTATCGTTTTGGTATAATGTCATCCGTACTGTTTTCTCTTGATAAGGGCATTAATGAGCAAACTGCCTGCGCTGCGGTCTGACTGCCAGAGACGTGACTGTTCAGAAGATGAGCCGAATAGAGAGTAAACCGTTAAAGAAGTGTTTCAAATGAGAGGTCTTTGAACCCACAGTCAAATCTTGAAACTGAATAAATAAGAAGTACACTATGGAACCATGAATAAATAAGACTGTTTTCTTACTCAGTTGTGTCATGCGTTCTCATTTTCACCTTAACGGACAATACGTGTGTGTGTGTGTGTGTGTGTGTGTGTGTGTGTGTGTGTGTGTGTGTGTGTGTGTGTGTGTGTGTGTGTGTGTGTGTGTGTGTGTGTGTGTGTGTGTGTGTGTATTCCGGAAACACACAGTGTGTATTCTCCTTTCTTCTGCCTTAGTGGGAACATACACCAAGGCCAACTCTCACACTTGATGCAACTTCAGTGAAGAAAAATAAAACAGAATCTGACACCTCGTCTGTTAGGTGCGACTGCGAGAGGCGTGTAAAAATGTGAGTTTCACCCTGAGTTGTGAAAATATGTGTCTATAGATGGATGAGTCACTGCAGAGGAGACGGACAGAGAAGAAGAGAAAAAGGAGCAAATAGAGAGTAAGACACCGTGTGCGTTTGTCTTGAAGTGAGTCCGTTCAGCTGCTGAACTGACGCCACTGGGGCTTTGACTCTGACATTTTTGTAATACATGATGCACACTCGGGTGGTGGAAATGATCCAGGATGTGATGTGCACACTTTAAAGGAGCATCAACCTCGAGCAGTCATCAGCAATCAAACAGTCATTTTCTACCCGCTCTGCCATCCCGTTGGATTACCTCCATAAACTCATTACCAGGGCCGAGTATCTTCCTCTCTCAGACGATTCAAAATGCATCTAGGTACACGATCCACAATCAAATCCCAAAGCAATACAGATGAGTTTGAACCAATGCCTCACACTGCAATTCGAAGCACAATTTGATACGTTTAAGTGTGAGGAAAACAAATTATTCTTTCTTTGATTTTTCACACTTGAGAAACTTCTCAAGTGTGAAAATGATGTCTTTAACCACACGGAAAAGATCAGGCAGTTCCTGAGGAGGATGAATGTTTCGCTAAGACTCAGTTCGCGGGTCACCCACAAGATTCATTATTTTGAACCGAGCATTTGCGAACGAAGGTATGTGATCGGGAAACATATAGTGAGCCGGCAGGAGAAGAGAGAGACGGTAAACTTATGGTTTGGAAAGAACATTTTTTGATGGTTTGATAGGTTTGTCCTTATGTGGTATAATTTTGTAAGTATTGATCTATTAAACAACACTGAACATTTTCTTAAAACATTTAGGTTATCTGTTCTCAAGGCTATGTTTCTGTGGAGGATGTGTCAAGGTTGAGCTAATAATGTATAATTTAGGATTACTGAATAAAGAACGAGACTAGGGAGCACTGGTTATTCTTCCTATATGTAGTTCTGCTGGTCATGGCAGCAGGCCCTGCCGTGTAATATGAACGCAATCCCCCACAACAGAGCTTCATGTAATTGGAACTTCCACCAGCAATCCAGCATGCATCAATTCAAGAAACAGGGGAGAAGATAGACAAATACCATGATTCAACACCTCAGATGGTAAATATTTGGTACTTCTTGCTCCTACAAATTGAATATTGTGTTTGTGTTGGAGAACCTGGCTCTGGTCGGAAATCAATGACACATCTCAGAAGTGCAAAGACATGAGTCAGTGAACATGCATTATAAAAATTGCGTTTTGCATGGCAGTGCATGCATTCACTATTCTTTTCACAATTCTGCAGGTAACATCTTGCATAATTCATGAGTAATTTGTGATTGATTAAGTTCTGTAAAATCTTCTCGTACTACAAACATATTAAAGCAATTATAGTGCTAATTTATGCACATAATAGAATGTCAGTGCTAGTGTAAACATGTTTATTTTTCTGTAATTCAATAGATTAATCGAAAAGGTTCTTCATGGTCCATGTAGAATAGCATTTATTTTATTCATATTTCCTTTTGAACTTTATGCGAAACTGCAAGGTTATGGCTTCCAATTTCCATAGGTTAAGATTACCTCTTTAAATCAACCGTCTCCTCATGATTCATTTGAAATACAACCAAGAGACAAATAATGCAATGTTTCGGTGTAAATTTAGCAGTTGATGAACATATCTTCACCCAGGTTGCAAAAAGTTTAAATTTCAATTGCTGTTGAGAGAAATAAAAAACACGTTATATATTGCTTTTCCTTGGCTAAGCTTAATTGGCAATGACATTCAAAACCCTCAGTTTGATAATATGTTAATGTATTTTACTAACCACAAAAACCAGTGCACGGTAAAGATGCAGCACATTCTGTATACAATGAAGTACAGAACAGTCCACCAAGCAGCCTCGGTGTCGTCCCCTGCCCTGCACACCTGATGCTCATCAGCCCTTCTGGCCCGCTAGCTGCTGCTGCAGCAGCAGGTGTGCCTCGTTATCTCATTATCAGCCAGTGCATTTAAACCATTTAACCCCTTGACTGCTGTTCTGTGGTGCGCTGCCTCTTTGCAGCAGCTACTTCTGTGAGTCAATAGCACTCGATGCGCTGCTTTTTCACATTCACTCCAACGCCCCTCAGTAAAGTTTGACACCACGACCTTCTTATGTGTCTGGGTTCTGCCCTCTCTCGTATCACTGACAGTGAGTCGAGCATGTGAGCTGCAGTTTGAAGTTGCCTTTGATTTGTGCCTCCATTCGGTCCTTCACAGATGCAATGGCAGGAAAGTCTCTTGAAGGCAGAACAAACAAACAGCAAAACATAATAGTCTAATAGACTTTCTTCACAGCAGACCATTTTACGTGTCATAGCAGGGGAGCCACAGGTGTAACTAATAACCTTAATATTTGCTACGCTCGGTATCCTGGTGTTATAAGCCGTCTCACTGAGAGGGCTCACTGGCACACTTCAATGAGCTGTGCTCTTCCTGGCCAATCAAAATGTCGAGTTAATCCTTATGAATATTTTTATCAAGGTACGTGAAAGGTGCTGTACACGACAAGCTATTGACAAAGAAACCATCTTGGGTTATTTATTTTACACACAAGACTTATGTCTTTTGAAATAGTATTATAACGATTACTGGTTATGAAAAATTCATTTTTACAGTCTGAAATTCCCCTGAGGTTGTGACATTCTTTTAAATGCCTTGCTTGGTGTAAATGAGCCCCAATTAGCGGAAAACGGCGGTGAAATTTCATTATACGGATTGGGATCAACCCACATGGCAACACCTTGGTTATGGGCTTGCTTAATGTTGCGTGATTAAATCTAAAGGCTGGAATTTACGAGTGAACACTTCAGGGGAAGATGGCTAAAATGTGTAACGCTTGCGTTTCCCTGTCCAACCAACGGGTTTGAAATGTGTCACGTAATTAAAATAAATATAGAAGAAATTAAAGGAGTTAAATTGGACAGATTAGTAACTCTAGTGTAAGAAACAATCAATTAGAGCGCCTCCCCTGCGGATCAGCAATAGTCTGAGTGGCAGATTTTAAGAATCACCATCCAAACTTCTTCTTGTTTTTTGAGGTTTATTGGCGGTTGGCAAACAATGAATTGGTGCATTACCGCCACCAACTGGTATGGAGTGTGGATCAGGGTGTCTAATAGGATACTTATATACAAACCATCCAAACTTCCTTAACAGCCAGTATATAAAGACTGAGCAGGCTTCACTGCGTTGCCATGTGGTCACGAAGCTGTGACCTGACACGACTCAATTTTCTACATCGGTGTGAGACTCGACCGCCTGACCCGACCATTAATATTTATCATCTTCTCCTGCAGTTCAGCTCCGAACACGGTCAAACGTCAAATCGACGCTGATCGGTCTTTGCTTACATCAAAGCCACGTGTTGCAGAGCAACTTATAACTTATCGGCATGGCCTACAGAAGAAAAAAAGAGGAATTGATTTGTACACATTTTTCTCACTTATATTTGCTTCATCCGTCTTGCTCTTGAGTAAGATCTCATGAAAAATTCATCCTTCGTGGCTGCTGCTGGAGGGAGGAACAGCAGTAGCATAGATGACGTCGGAGACATCATTTTTGCTGGTGCTTGCGTGCATGTTGTAGCCACAAAATCTTTCATATTTTATTAGCCTTTGCAAAAATGTATGAGCTAAAAAGAAATACAAGATTAAAATACACTCCTGTCTCGTGTACTTTTGATCCAGGACCATGGCACTACAGCAATACTTGAAGATATTTATCATCCAGTGAATGATGAATTATGATTGAATTGGTTTTGGTTGATTTATGATCAGTCCTGGCATCTTTTTACAATTATTTGTGCCATAGATGGTGTATAGTTTTACGAAAAATACCATCTTCTTTCCAGTAGTGACATACTTTTTTCAAGCAACCAAGCTCAACAACTACTACCAAAAATAACCATTTCCTTTTTATTTTCGTCCTCACTTTTCTTTCCTCGCTGCTCTAGTTCCTACACACTTCCCTGCTTTCTGTGATATGCAGAACTATGACAGGTATCGCAGCGGAGTACCATGTCTGAACATGACGATATAGGAAACGTGTCTGATGTGGGTCGAGGATTTGCTGATCTGTCACTCTTCTCTACTGAAGTCCAGAACATGTCTTGCTTGTACCGGTACCTTTTTTTTTTCATGACACAATTCCTCTGCAACCCCCTGAGTGACAGACGCACAAAATAAATGCAAGACTGCAAGCTAAAATCCAGGCTAACATATCTAACACAGCACAAATAAAGCAAATCAACAATTGAGATGCTAAATGCTCCACTATGGTCCTGCTCAGATCTGGGATTAACATGCGTTTTGGGTGATCTGATCACAAGTGGATCGCTCTAAGTAGAAGTGTGATGTGCACCCAAGACAAGGAATGAGGACACATTAAGATCAGATCGCTCAGAACACCATCGGGTCACATATGGTCAAATTCTCTTGTCAGTGTGTGTCTCTATCTTTCTGCTCTTTGATGAAGATGATTATGATGGTGTTGTTCTGCTGGGCTCCTCGGGTTGTAGTCTCCAGGGGTTGTCAAGTGTGAGGCAGTTAAGATGAGGGTGTAAGCATCTGGAAAACTGTAGGTTGACTCTTCTCGGTTGAGGCTCTCACAAGTGAAGCATAGCGAGTATCTCGTTGATGAAGGTCTTCAGTGTAGGACTTCTGTGGGCACCGAACCACAATTTCATAGTATTCAGCAAACTTGTCTTTGTTAAACATGTAGTTGATCCAAATACAAGTCAGAAACACAAAGCAGTGTCACACATGAATATTTCCATCATGTCTTGCATGTAGGTTTTATTCATCATTCAGCTTTCCCCGGATAAGATAGTTGTAAGATAAGCAATGCACCACCAGGCCCTTATGTCCACACACCAACAATATAGGCATCTTACATAGACGGGCACTTTCTATCAATTACAACTGCCTTCCTTTGTGTAGCCTCACAAGGATTCACCAGAATAGAAAGACAACTAATCAAACAACTAATCAAACATGACCATCAATTAACAAATAAAGTCCGATGGGCACCATGCAAAAACAAATATTAAGATAAATCAACAAATGCTTCCTGTGTCCCTGCAAAGGACACATAATTGATGGATGGATGTTTGGAAGAGAATACAGCTTCTGGTTGTAGCAATGTCATGTTTTCTGCCAATATGATTTATGACTAAATGCGATTTTCAGACTAACCTATTTATACAGTTTATGTCACATTATATAGAAAATATGAGGTCGTGGTAAACCCATAACTCACTATCCTTTCATCACCGCTGTTGTTCTATTCCACCAGGACTTTAGTCTGTTTGTGACTTTCACAAGAAAGAGGCATGTGATCAAAGGAGAGGCAGAGAACAAATGACTCGAAAATAACCCTGCGTTTTCTCCCTTGTTTTCTTTCTAAGACGGCATTGCCAAGCAGTGAAAAAGTTCCTTTTTATAAGGTGACATTACTGAGGATAGCATCACACCTTTTAAGGTGAGCCTATCAGCTCCCTGGAACAGCCTTCCTAACAGACTGGCTCCCCTGGGGGCTCCTGCTCCACAGTCTCAGGGTTTGGGAGTGTGAGTCATACTCTTTCTGAGATATCACTGTTGCAGCACCCAGAATTGGGACCAGGTACACATTTAGAAAGAGGAATAACGCCGATAACACAGACATATGTGAAATAGGTAACAGAAAGATGGGAAGTTTACAGGTTTTTTTTTTTTTAAAAGAGCAAATATAGAAATGTGGCTACAGTGTATCTATTAGCACTTGCAGGTTGACAAATGACGTTATTTCCATCGTAACTTTAATCCAATGAATGAAATCTTTGTTTTGTCACTTTAGTTGATTTCTTTGATTGCAATATGTTCTCTCAAAGGAAAATAAGAAAGCATCCGGACTGTTTTTTCCAGGCTAAAATATTTCCAGGAAGAAATGTCACAAATGTCCTTTTCTTCTGACAAATCGCATGAAAAGACCGGACCGAACCAACAATGCGTTAGTCCGTCTCTCAATGCTTTCTGATTTTCATACCTCCACGAACTCGGCCCTAAACCCATTTCCTCTTACTGATGATTCAAATTATTTTCATATAGAGTCTGTCGTTTCATAGGGACTATCTTCAGCTGCGGATCAACGTTTGTTGTTTTTGTTTATAATAAGAGAAACATAAAATGTTGTTGGCTTTATCCTATAATATTAATCACCTATAAGCACTATGTCTCTTTCTCTCACGCTGTGATGAAATTATCATATTTTGATATTGCTTTGCAAATTTGTGCAAATTAATGATTTCTACATAATCTGTGCAAAAATGAATAATCTTAAATTATTCATTGCATAAATCCTCAGTCTGGTCATATTCTAAAAACATTTGTACCAACATTTCATGTTGACTTCAACCATATTGCAGGGTCCCAACTGGATGTACAATATCCATCTATTTTCCAAGAGATAATCCCATATTTTTGCTGCTGCAATATCACTGTAGTGGAAGCTGCTTAAGAGTCGATGGCTCCTGACTTGCTCCAATGGGATGCTGCTCGTTGAAGTGTTCATGTTGGGTTGCTACAGTTCATGTAAAAAGGGCTCAAAAGCTGAGGCCCACTGCAGTAGGGCAGCACTGCGGTCCAATCGAGAGAGAGAGAGAGGAGATTCAACCAGCCGGTCCTGGCACGTAGACAGTGGGACAGATGGCCATGAGGGTCCATATGGGGTGGAGAGTGTGTCCAAGCACTCTATTGGCATTGTGTGTCCACATGAACACATGCGTGTGCTTTCCTGCATGTGCATGTGTGAAACTACATGATTTAATGTACCATGTGTGCACCTATAGATTGTGCATTCGTGTGTGTGTGTCCATGTGTGAAAGGAATGAACTACATTTTGGACAATCCACTGGGCCTAACATTAACACCATCCCGGGTCAAACTGACCCTCAGCGTGGACGGCTCGTCTGCAGGAGTTTGGCCAAGAACACGACATTACTAACGTCAGTCGGCCAGCAGCAGCACTCGACCCCACGCGGTCCACCAACACGGCACAGCAGCATACACGAAGGCCTAAGCACCAATACGAGAGGCAGATAGTGACTCAGTAGGACCGGTGTAGACCGGTGTAGGCTCCTGTTAAAAAATACAAAAAGAAGTGAGGAACAAAAGCAAAGCAATACTTAGTTTCCGAAACATTTCAAGCTGGAGGTTTGTCGTGCATAAATGGAAACTAAAGCGTCAAGTAATATTTGTGAAGCAACTTCCCTCTGTTGCTTTTTAAAAAAAACATGAAAACTGTCTGCTTCAGGTCCAAGCGTCAACCACAATTTCATTTATGTGAGCATTCCTTTGGTGTATGCGTCCACGTATTGTCTCTACCTTCTTGCTGTATCTAATCGGTCAGAGCCAGAAGGAGGAATGTGGACTTTATTGGAATTAGGTCTGGTACATGACAAACGAGCATGGACAGTCGGGGCTCCCAGACGCTCGTGATAATGTCTGATGCAGTCATTTAGGATAAACAGAAGCCCGGGGACAAATAAGCTTAGTCCTTTTCCTGAAAGGAGCTTTGAAATGAGTGCATAATGAAATGTATAATTTATTTATTCTGAGATGCTGGCAGGCCCAATGAAATAAACATGAGAGAAGGGAGGAGGAATGTGTGATGATGTAGGAGAGAAAATAAAAGCAAATGATGGAGGAAATGAACGAAAGACAGAAAAGATAAATCATCCCTCCACAACATACACATTAGGATGTCGGCTTCAGTGGTGTGTGTGTGTGTGTGTGTGTGTGTGTGTGTGTGTGTGTGTGTGTGTGTGTGTGTGTGTGTGTGTGTGTGTGTGTGTGTGTGTGTGTGTGTGTGTGTGTGTGTGTGTGACCCTTGTCTGCACTTTACTTTAGTAATGATTTAGGTGTAGCTAAGGTACAGGAAGGCTACTTAAATGTAGTTTTATAGGCATTTGACCAAATTGTTTTCAATCATGCCTGATTAGAAAGTCAAGATATTTACAGAATTACTACAATTCATCCTAAAATGTGTGTGTGTGTGTGTGTGTGTGTGTGTGTGTGTGTGTACTCAATTACAAACTGTCAACGTGACGTCGCATCCGTCCCATTCTCGTGAACGCGGTATCTCAGGAATTTGCAGCACCTTTGCTGGTTGTTGTTTTGGCTTCCTGCATCCCGTTTCTTTTCATTTGCAGCTCGTTTCCGTTGTTTTGGAATAGCGCATGTGTTTTTGAATCGAGCTTGTTTCTGAAGCGGCTGCATGCTTCTTCTGATCGAAATGTATTGAACCGCTGTAATGCGCTTGCCCTTGTCGGCCACCGTAGGAAGGCGAGGGCTGCTCACAACAAATACGGACCCGTGTTAGCATTGCATTTAATCACAACATGATAGAAAATAATTTGGTGAGCAGCATGTGTTTATCATCATTTTGCCAGCTTGACGGAGCCCATCTCTCAGTTAAGAGTCACTGCACAGCTCTAAAGGTCCGGATGTATCTGTACTGACTTGCACACACGCTATACTTTCCAATTGTGTCCTGTGTGTTTGGTCTCCACTGCACAGCATATCAGTGACCAAATGGAACATCAGATTTGAGATGACCGCCAGCTGCCCATTTATTCTCCGGGTCCAGGAGAGCCAGTATGCAGAGCCGTGCCATAGAGTTCAGCTTATTCGGGCAGATAATCCTCCGCTAACATCTGTTGTTCGCAGTTAACAACTTTTAAGTATCGATTTACAGATTTTCAAAACTTTTATGGATGCTAAGGCCCGTGTTCACGTCATATCGGAGTGATTGCGAAACGATGTCGAAACGATGTCGCCAACAACGTTCACCTCAACATCCAACTTGTAATTATGACTGGGAAGCTCCCATTTTTCTTCGTGCATCAGCACGACCAAAAATATTGTCTTTGGGTAAATAAAGTAATAAAGCCTGTCTGCTGCAGGTATTGCAGGCTGTTTTCATTCAGACATCGTTAACTGAGGCAGGGGTTGCCAATTTAGCAGGTGATTTCTCTGCAGAGGTGGGAGGACCTGTACGCGGGAAGTAAAACGCACAAACATAACAATCAGAGGGAGAGAGATCCAGGTGTGACCTCGTTTATTCTAATCAACATGGTTATGACTTTTTTATGGGTACAAAAAACAGCCACGATGGGCAGCATTCCAATTAAAATGTATTTATGATAACTATAACATAATAGGGAATAGGAAAACAAACTTTAGGACTTTAAAGTGAAGTAAGTACCTTCATTAAATACAGCAGCACATAATCCATGTGGCCGATGCTGAGGGAAAGTGGGTTCCGATTTTTATCAGCGTCGGTATCTGTGAATATTATTTATTCTGCATAGTAGCTGCTACAGTTTGATTTGAATAGAAAATCACATGACACTGCATGTTTTTACTGTGAATTTCAATGTGTTGCACTTTTAATGGTCTCTTTCAGGGAAATGCTACCTCAGGCAATTGAATATGTATTTAAATACACAATACAATACACAGTGATTCAGAGCTTCTTCGATTTAGCTGTAATTAGGATTTTATATTTTTACTTTTCTAGTAAAGTGTGACTGAAATGGATAATTTCTTCAGGTTTTATGTGAAAGAAAGCCAGAGTTTCTGGGGGAAATCATCTCTTCCGGTGGATAACTTTATGGCGTGTCCCTCTGGAGGATTGATTTTTCACTAAAATGCTGACTGTGTATCGTTTAGATCCAAACTTTTTACCCTGCATGCAACTAAAATGGCATCTTCTCAACCAGAACTACTGACTTTATGCATGTGAAACAATCGAGTAAACAATCATTCAACCAACATTTCTAAATCATTTTGGAGCAAAACTGTTGTCCTGAAGGTGTCGTGTTTCTTGTGTGTTTGTTTTCTGGCCACCACTGTTGACAATAATCGATTTTGAATTCATCTGCCAGGTTTGTGTTGTGTCTATGACACATCACGGTGGGGTTGTAGAGTGGATGTGTGGCAGATGAACACACCTTGCCACATAGCACTGCCCCCAGGTAATGCATTTACATGCAGTACAGAATTCTGGGAGGTGGTATTTTCAGATGTGCTCAGAATTGCCCAAAGAGACGTTCTCTCAGCTCGCAAAAATGTTCTTTTAGTGGGGCCGCTTTAAAAATCGCTGCTCCGCATCTCTTTATAGCCATGTGATTTATGGCTGAACCTCAGAGAAAACAAGGCTGTGAAAAAAGCCTTTGCGGGTAAATACATCACGCTAAATATAAAATATATTGTTGTATCTGCTTTGACAGCTAACTGTACGAGAGAATGATTGCTGTGTTTTTGCTTCTGGCTCATTGCCACCATCAGCATTGAATGCATGTACCTTCCAAAGACTACAGAGGCCGCATGTTACTTCATAGTTCTGCACTGGCCACAGAACACAGCTGCTGAGGTGCACTGAATTCTCAATGCAAAAGCAAAAGTGTTTCAAAAAAATCTTCACTGAACTTTTTTATTAACGTGCTTTTTAAAACACTTTTTGCAGTGGATGCAATTCAATTCATGCACATTGGGTCCAAAGTGTCTTTATTTTGGTTGTATAGTGGAACAATGGGCACGCAGGGTTTAATTTATGCATGTCATTCCTTTTGTTCTCCGAAAAACATGCCTTTCATCTAATGATACAGGGCTTATTTCTAGTTCATTCGAAATAAATATTATTCAATTAGAAGTTAGCTGAGATCAAATATGTACAGAAGGCAATTCGGGAAAAACTCTTCATTCATATTTTATGTTGCGCTGACTGACTGATGCGGCGGCGGCTCGTTAATTCGATGTGTGCTCACAGTGATTCTTGTGATATCGCCTCGCTATGTAAAGCCATCAAAATGGAAGCTTCTTGGTGTGAGCAGAAGAATGGAGCAGGCTGAGGCGTTCGAGGGAGGGAGAGAGCGAGAGGAGAGATCACACAACCTTTTTCCAAAAATGGCACCAGAGTGCATCGCCGGTTTTGCTGTTCTGGAAGCTCTTATCAAAAGGTGTTGAAAGTTTGCCTCCAGCTCGCTGCAAGAATCCTCCTCCCCTCTCCATGTTCTTTCACATTCACCACATAACCAGAAAGAGGTTTCCGACCAAAGATTCACATGGGATCGGGAGGCAAAAAAAGTGAGTGTCTGCCAAATAATATTACTGTTTTAACCCTTTGTGTTTGTGAAAATTTGAATAAACACTCAAAATAATTTGGGCTATAGCCCCACTAGGAATTATAATAACACCACTGAACTGCAATGGAGACCTTAAATGCACTGGAATAGTTCATGTTGTTCATGTCACACAAGTTGCTTTAAGTTTTGATGTATTTTCTTAACTTTACACAATAAAACGACCTCGTCAAGAGCACCCAAGGACCTGTAGGAAAGTGGAGGAAGGCATGTAGAATGGGAGAGTTAGGAGAGCGCGTTGGTCCTTCGTCACTGCTCATACACTGATTTTATTGTGCCCGAAGAGGATTCACCAGGACCGCTATATTGACTTTGGCCTCATAGAAGCAACGCACAGATTGCAGAATTGATTTCATTGAATATGAACACTTTGCTAATTAAAGTGTGAAACCCTGCAAAAGAAAAAAGTCAGATTCCTACAGACCCTGAGATGGGAAATGTGAAAAAGCAGACATCTTGTGAATCATGTGAACATTCCCTCACTATAAAACACAATAATATGGACCACATGTGGCGAGCAATATAAAGGAACAAATAGCAGGAAGCGATAATAATTCAATTATACTTTTTTCAATTTACTTGGATAAAACTGTCATTGCTGCAGAGGAGGCGACACTTATTGTATACATCCAGCACACCGACAAAAACCAATTTAAAAGACGACATTATTATGCAAATATCATACAACCACAGCAGGAGAAGATATGTGCTGTGCAGTCGATACATGCCCAAAAGCATAACCTTCCCTGTGATCATTTAGTTGCACTCTGTACAGCTGGAGGTGCCTCCACGATGAAGAGACAAAGGGGCTTCAAAGGCTGATTGAAGTCGACCCCCCGCTGCACGAAACACTGAGAACTCCTGGTGAGCAAACAGCCATCTGAGGTGCCCGAAATCAAAAATCCAAGCTCAAACTGGGCGGTTTCTGATCAGAAACTGTTGGAGAGAAGTTTCTCATTAAGACACGATACCTGCCAGACGGTCAGCTTCAGAGACGAAACAAGAGCACAGAACTATAGTAGTTCCCTTTACAAATAAAAGGTCAAGCAGTCACATGGACGTGCCTCAGAAGAGTCGCAGTTTGTCGATAAACACGTCACCGTAGAGACGTGATGGGACATTTCCACACAAAAGATGAACATGCATACAAATTGGATTTTAATTATCAGAACAACCACAACCTTGCTTTAGGCCACAATAGACCTGTCGCAGACTGCTTCCAGCATTAGTCATAAAAAATATGATTAATTTTTAACAGCAAATGTGTTTTGCAGAAAACCTGCTCAGATTATATTAATTATCAACATGATAACATGATAAGTCTAATATGAACATGAAGTACATGTTCATATTAGACTTATCCACATAGTAGCTGTCCCACGTAAACACATTTGTATACGTTTTGTGTTGCATCTTTTCTGCGTGAAGAGATAGAGGAAAGGTATATAGACCGGAGAGAGCATTTGTGGTGAAGAGATGTGAGAAATGTTGCAGGAATCCATTCTTAGATTTTCTCCCACATCAACTATTCCATCAGAAGCTGCTCTAGTTGTCATACTGCTGGGAACAGCCAGACTACCACTTGATCTGTAACACAGTGTAAGGGTTTACAGGCCCACAGTGGACAGCTCTTAGTAGATACAAGGAGCCATATGGCGAATTAAACCTATAATTATGAAGGTGTACCTTATTTCTCTGTCAAGATTCCAGTATTTGCTTTGCTAGATAGAAGACTCGTATTGTATTGACAAAACGGATATTTAATTTTATAGTTTCATAGGCTGTGTGGCTTGTTTTTCTGTTTTATACTTGCTGTCTCTCTCGCTTGTTCTCCCTCTTATTTTCCTTGGTGGAAAAAAGCCTTAGACGGGCAATTACATTGCCACCGCTGCAGCTTCTTTTTTTCCTTTTTCTGCTGCGCTATGAAAGTGGCTTGGGATTTGGCGGCGTGATGTTTTGTTAGAGGCGTTTGAGATAAGTGCATCTCAACAAGTTCCCTCTCCACTTCAGCTCCTCAGTCATCCTCCTTTCTAAAAGTGTATCGCTCTGTGCCGAACCCCATCCGCCGTCTTAATTTATCCCAGCACTCCCTCGTTGCGTCACCCCAGTCTCCGTCTTCCTCTCCTCAGCACCTTAACCAACCCCCACCGCTTCCTTCCTCTCCGTTACCTTCATTACTGTTGCTCAGCTCGCTAGGTGTGATCTTTATCGCTTCCAGAGAGAACAGCATTAAATTACTCCAGTTTGCAATGATTCGTAACTGCCATGCTTCCGCCCCAGCTGAGAAAATGTGCACGCACCTTGCAGCTCCAAATCCGAGCCTTACCATTTTAAAACGATGAGGAAATGAATCTGGGTCAGGACGGGCCTCTGTGGCGCTGTGCTTTTCCAGGAGAGATTTCACAAACCTCTTCTCTGCCGCTGAAGGAATGAAAATGGGGACAACTCCGAGGAGATAATGAGCATCACCGTCTCTGTGTGTGTGCACGACTGCCGTTCTTTATGAAAATATACCGTACTTCCAATGACCCAACACAAAATTCCACTCCGCTGACAACAAAACATGCATGATGAACTTTTTACAACTCAAACTCATTTCATTTATGCAAAGCAGTGCCACCAGACAAACGGTAGCAATGAATGCAACGACAACAGCTGCTGTTGCAACGACAATGACAATCATTGGGAAAGTCAGAGCTATCAGCCCTGTCATCTTCATTTGTTCCCATTTGTTCCAATTCCAGCCTTGGACAGTGTGAGCTGGCTGCATTAGGTGTGTGCAGAGAATCGAGTGAGCATTTGGGAGCGGGAGCCCCTCTCATTTGGATTCTGTCGGACTATTACCGAGGTATATGGAGAGGCTCTGTTCCATTAGAGCTGCACAGCCAAGAGCCAGCGACTATAATTACACACTAATTTAGCCTCCCATCCAGAAAAGAAAAGGCAGAGGGCTGAGCGAAGTGAAACAAAGAGAGGAAAAAGGGAGGTTATAAAGAGTCGTGGGCAGAGGGAGATGGAACACGGAGAGATTTCTGGTTGAACAATCGGGGAAAGAACGCGAGAGAGGATGAATTACAGAACATCACAGACACCGATTTTACATTAAATATGCTTTTCACCTGCCGAGTGAAATGGGAAAATTGATATCACTACGAACAGGTGGGGGGGGATCTGTCCATACCATGGATTTATAATGAAAACTGGATACGGCAGCGGAAAGAAAACAAAACATCCCCCTGTGGCTCAGAAAGCATTTTCTCGATAGACCACCATCGAAAAAAGAGACGTCCGTGAAACTGTTGACAGGAGATATCGAACTGCTAGCAAGTCAATAGGACTCTTTCTATTATGAGTTTTTGATCCGTGGAGGTTTTATATTTAGACCTTGGTTGTTCTGTGGTCCGCTGCTGACGTACTGCACCTCCAACTAACTCCAATGTAACAATGTAACAATAATAATGCATTTAGATGTCTTATTTTCAGCTAATTGTGTCCATCTGTAGACTTGTGATGGTCAAAATGACAGCTGAGCTTTGAGGCATTTGATAACTTGATGCTTAATGGATCATGAGACCTTCAGGTTTTATCCGTCTGTGGAGGTTCTCATGAAAACTATATGTGTGATTAGGCAATGAGACAGGCTGGTACTCGTTGGCGAAGTCTTTTCCCGTAAGTCGGATGTGTGGAAAGGCTGAGCAGCGAGCAGTGAGGGGGTCACAGAGCCAGCAGGAGTCCGGTTGTTGGAGCAGACCTACTCGGCACAGCAGCGCCGTGGCTTCTCTGAGAGGTCTCTGCTGAGGTTAACTAGACTCAGGTTCACGGCTGCTTCAGGGCCCGTCACTGCTCGATGCACTCAACCTGAGACGGTTGAGCGGGAACTTGAGAGATTTTGTTATCTGTCACATGGATATCTGCTGCTTTCTCTATTCCCTACATGCCGTAATGATCTTTTCTTAAATTCCATCGTTGCAAAACCCGACAATGTTTTCTTTCTGAGTTTATCGAGGCTGCTCAGTCGATCGCCAAATTTAGACCTCTGTTAAAAGTAGCCATGCTTCAGGGGAGCGTGTTGTTTTAGTTGTGTGTGTGTGTACAGCCTTTCGATCCTCACTGCATCTCTGCACTGCATGGAATTTCCATCTCTGTCTCTCTCTTTGGCTCAGGCTGTGGATGGACTCTTTGGACCATGCTGTTATTATTTTCGGGCTACTAATGGCCCACCGAGGATAGGAAGGTGCTTATTAAAAACTAATAGGCAGCTGTGATATCCAGAGGCATTATTGCATGAGGTGTGAGGAGAGCCATGTGCACTCGGTGTAATGCTCAGCCATATCATCTGTTTTATTTGTCATTCCTGAAGTTATTATTCTTTATTTCAGAGCGAACGTTTCTTTTACTGTTGCTTCAATAAAGGGCACTTCCATGTAACATATAGTTGGAATTCAACTTGGAGTGATTTGTGTATACAAAGTTTTGGGGTAACTTTGTGTAACTCAACACCTTTTCTCAGTAGCACCACCCACACCTTCACTGGAACATTAAGAGACAACTTTAGGAACTTTAGGAGCATTACCACAGCCGAACTGGGAATTCCAATCTCTCTCCAACAGGTTCTCCATTCTGCTGGTATCCTGTCAGACACCTTTACCTTTGCTTTGCAGCTCACTGATTGTATTCATACTCTATGGTGCACGATGGCTCTAAGCCTGTTGGTCTGTCGTTCAGTCCACCACTTTGCGACCGAAATATCTCAAAAGCTATTGGATTGATCGCGATGACACTTTGTTGAGTTATGGTCCTCAGTGAACAACTTTGGCCGCCATCTGACTTTTGATCTAGCGCCACCAGCAGGTCAACGTTTGCACTTATCCTGTGAAATTTCTCAACATCTTCGATATGGATTGGCAGAAATTTAATCGAGACACTCATGAGTCCCAGAGGATGATTCCTAATGACTTTGGTCATCCCCTAACTTTTCCTCTAGCGCCATCATTTGGCCAAAGTTTTACTTTTTCCGGTACTTTGGCTTATGACAAAATACTTCCACCATTGTGTCAAAACAATTTGAAGATTAATTTAGAAGTCTGATTTGGTTTAATTGATCTTATGTCTCCTTCCTGAGGTGAAGTGTGTGTGTAGAGCATAGGGCGAGACTAAATTGACCTGCCTTCCTTTTAGCTAACACTTTTCTCTCAGCAACTCTGAGGTCTGCCATTACTAATTCACGACATCCGAGAGCATCATTCCCGAACTAGAAAGAGAAAGTGGGAGTGGAAATAGCCAAGCATTGCCTTGAAAATAAATAAATAAGACACTTCATCAATACCCAGAACCATGCTGTACCCACAGTAATACACAATAACTACAATACAATTGTAGAAATAATCTTTGCTTTATTTGTAACTGATTGCTTTACATATATCATGTTCAGCAAATGTGTGCCTCTTCAAATTGTGACAGACAAGTTTAAATACTGTGATCATGACAATAATAATTTAGGAAATGTATCGTCTCCCTTCCATTGCAGCACATTTTCACTCCCAACTCGTCCAATACCGACACTTGGTCAGTGCCCCTCAGCTTCAATCTATGATGCTCTAGGTTGATGCTCTAGGTTCCTCTCTAGCGTCCAAAACTGACACTAGAGGCCTGTCACATGCGTAGCGTCACACGTACAATTTACTTTTTTTAACTTTCAAAGTAGGTTTAGTTTTTATATCTGACATTTCGACTGCCGAGAGCCTTATGAATTAGCTTGCAATCATGATTACAACAAAAGCTGACCTGCTCACAGCTATGTGCATGTGGAAAGACAAACAATTACAATTTACAGGTGAGGGAAAAGCAACGCCAACATTCTGCCATACAGAAGACATCTGTCTCTGCATGGATACTCAACAGAGGGAACGTCTTCAACGCCTTCTCTCGACACCATGCGTTTGATTATGATGTTCAAAACAGATTATGTTTTCAACATCTCATTCTGTATCGTTTTACAAGGCTTGGTTTGCGCACACAGTTGCATCACTGCTTTTCTCATGATCAATATTGTAAAGAATGTGTGTTGTAGGCATTCATGTAAAGAGGGATTACACTAAGTGTCAAGATTCATACAGCAATGCATATCCCACTGCAGCATGTCTGACACGAGTACACTGGTTTGATATTTGACTTCTACAACGTTGTCAGAGTAACAATGGGCATTTCAAAAGAAGTAGATCCAAATCAATGCAGCAAAAACAGAGATATCATATTTTTCATTAAAGGCATTCTTTCTTGTCAAAACCCGGCGCCCTTGTTTACCCACAATGCAACTTTACCACCAACAGTCCAGTCAGAGATTCAGGTGTGTGTGTGTGTGTGTGTGTGTGTGCTGCTAGCAGCCACTGCTGCACTTCCCCTTCAAGCGCACAGTCGAGCTTTGTGCAGCTTATTGAGTTCATCTTTCATGGATCTTGAAATGAAACAGCTGGTACTAATGGATGCAAGATAAATGCAATGGCAACATACTGTACATTCTGCAACCCAAAAACAAAATCAAACAAAACATCACACGCTCTTAGATAGGGAAATAAATGTATTGTTAGAGGATCAACATGCCACAAATCCAAACTCTGCGCCCAAGCTTTGATAACACAATCCAACTAGTTTGTATTCTTTTAGCTTCAATGCTTTTTTTTTCATCCACAGCAATTCCGTTCAAGTTTGCAATAATGCGTTGGGCAGCAGGTGTGGCTTATTAGACTTGTTTTAGTGCATATTACACATCTGGTATTGGACAATTCCTCGACTCTAGCAACTCTTTATTTTCTACTTAATTCATGTTTCAGAACGGTGCATTTTCGTCTGTGTCTTTTCCTGACCAGCTAACTTTTGCTTGATGGGCAATAGCCAAGACCCTTGAACATGCTGGATATGTCTTTTGCAGTGAATATTCTAAGCGGTGTATGCAATATTTCTGTCCCAGTTTCACCTTATTCCTTTTCTGTTTTCTGCACAACCCTAAAGAACATGAAACATCTGCATTAGTATAGATCCCGATGAGCTGGCACCTTATATTGCAGCTTCTGCCATCAGTGTGTGAATAGGGTAATTGTTGGAATGTAGTGTTAAGCACTTTGAGTGGTCGGAAGACTAGAAAGGTGCAATATAAATGCACGTCCGTAAAACATTTACCATATTTGTTCAGTTTTTTTTTGTGAAAATCAAACACTTAGTATACAGTTACGATGCCCCAGACTGATCTGACTCTCAGTTGGGGGGCAAGGGGGAGTTAAGGAAGACGGGCTTCACCAGGAACTGGAGAGCTTCCACTAAAAGTTGCAGTAGCTAAGAGAGTTTGGGATTGGTGCAGATCAATCAAAATAGATTTGAAATTGTGTGTGTGTGTGTGTGTGTGTGTGTGTGTGTGTGTGTGTGTGTGTGTGTGTGTGTGTGTGTGTGTGTGTGTGTGTGTGTGTGTGTGTGTGTGTGTGTGTGATGCATGTGTGGTAAAACTAATTTCATCATGGATACAATGAAACAATCTATACTGATAACATGTCTAACGGGGCATCTCACACATGTCCTTGTATATGTGTTCCATACAATACAGCATTTCATTCTTCCCCCGAGTGTCATGGAATGGATTATCTCCTCGTCCTGTCCCGCTCCGTGTGTGTCGTTGACGGGGCTTCCTGCAGAAATGATCCACCTGCAGACAGGGGCGTCCTTGGATTATGCCTGCAGGGAATTCTAACAAGCGGAAAAGTGCCAAAAGTGCAAAGACTTTCAGACAGGCTTGCGAAGGAAACATGCAAATACAATAAGAAGCCAACAATATATCCACAGCATAAATTACCAGCCATTGTAAGCATGGACCGCATTTGTATATAGAAAGGGGAAGCGCACACATGAGACTGAATACATTATACTTTATTCTTTTTACAACCTTTATTATCAGCCTGTGCTGTGAAATTATTTTTTGGCAATGTTTCCATTAAGCTTTCCCCACTATGCTGCAAAAAAATATCCATATTCCATCAATGAAAGACGGAAGCGTTTATTGTGAAGATGCGTTCTGTATGTCAATGAATCGGCCAGAGTCCTTTTTATAGCATCTGATACAAGACGCCCGTGGTGAAATGAAAGCCGTAAATAGACACAGACAGTGAACATCTCTAACACAGTGACCTACTGATACTCTAGCACACATCCTGGGTCTCTCACACATTGACACACTATAGCGTGTGCACACAACCGTGCAACAATGGTCACCTCCAGACAAATGGGCAGAGAGATGTGGTGTGACAGGCCATTGAGCCCGCCATAGCTTTAATGAGGCCTATACAGCCAGAGGGGACTGGAGTAGCTATACCAGTATGTTTCCATTACTACTGTACAACAGCAGAGGCTGGATGCACTAACTACATGACAGCGCACATGTGGCCCACAGAAGAGGAAGCACTTAGCTCTGGGACCTTGAAACCAAATATAGATGGAGAGAAGATGTTGTTAGCAGATTCCTTTCCTGTAAGATTTCAACAATAAGAGAAAATATGCATAATACTTCTTACAGAGAACTGTATTAGTGTCAATTTGATTTAGACATTCGTTTTTCTACTAAATGTGTTAAAATTACAATAAACAATAAACCAGCAATCTTGTTTTGTTTGTTGTTGTTGTTGTTTTGTTTCTATAAATGATTTATCATCATCTATGTACAATTCTTGCACATATCTTGGCTTTTTTCTTTGTCTTTATTTTTCTTCTTTTTACTATCACTGTGTTTACACAACATATTAATCCATAAATGACCATAAATATCCAATATGTGAAATTTATATTCATTTGTTAATGTGTTGGTGTTAATGAATTCTTTAATTACAGATTCTACATATTTCAAAAATAATTTTCTGTTTTTGCTTGGAAACATTATGCGTCTGTGTTTTCATTATCACCATTATTGTTGTGCCAGAACATTCATTGCATTCAATGCATGTCCCATACAATCTGTCCTCTCTCACTGCTCTATGTGCACAAGAACCCACTCCATTTCTACCATCCACTATGGATTTGGACGTCGCCATCAGGCCGCAGGGCACAACCCGTTCGCCTTGTCATTACTCTCTTACCCCCAGAAGAGAGACCTCTCTTTTACTTTTCCCCGGGGCTGAGCTGACGCCATCTGCAGAACCCATGGGTCTCCGGGACTGAGGACCCCCGGGGAAAGAGATGAGCAGAATAAATAAAAGAGAAGTAACAAAGCGAAACAGAGGCACGGATCGAGCACAGTGGAAAATGTGGGTGGATGGACGGCAGATGCAGATCTGAGAGTGGCAGAGATGGAGGGGATTTGAATGTTTTAGAGAGACTGGGAGAATTAGGGATGGGCAGGAGTTAAATCCTCTATCACCAACATATGGATCGGCTCCCCTGAATAAACAGATACACTATGTTAGACATAGAAACCCATATTAACAGCACCTAGTAACACTAACCGTAACTTTAAGGGCTTTTCTACAAACGCCTTCACAGTTGCTGCAGTGACCCAGTTTCTATACAGAAATCATTAAAGTTTCATGTGAATTCAGCGTACCGGGAATAAATGCACAGCAATACTTTAGATTTTAACAGCGCATCAGTGGACCTAGAATAAAACATATTCTCGGTCCACAAGGGAAGAGAATCACAGAGGCAGGAGCATGTGTTAGTTTGTGTGTGTGTTGTATGACAGAGAGCTACATTAGGATGTACTAACAAATATAATATAGTATCAAACGTGTATGAACATACAGATGAAATACTCAAACATTTTATGTTCCTAATGTAAAATCATATTTACTTTTCATTTAAACATGTCATAGAATTAAGCTGGTGAATTAAGCTGTTTTTTTCAAACGAGTATATCATGTATTTGTTGGGGACTATTTTCAGCTGCGGATTAATACACAATTGGCCTCTCACCTCAGTGGCTGCTGGCACTGCTGGGAGTAAAGGTAAATGCTCAGAGCTACTGTCTTGTCTTTGGACCTCGATACCTGTGTCAAGAGTGACAATCCAGTTAAACAGCCTCTGAATGAAGAAAACTGTATTACTCCTTTCAGCCTTGACAAGGGCAACACAGACCCGATCCACGCCATCTGTTCTTACCCTTTCAAAATAAAAGCCCTGAACATATAATATTCACAGGCAAGTATTTCGCATTTTCGTGTTGCTATTCGTCGCTCGGTGAGGCCTCACAAACAGACACTCTTGCACACACACAAGGTCAGGCTCAATTTATTAAGGATTGCTCATAAACTAGCCATAAAAAGTGCAAGTTAAAAACATCAGAACTTTCATGAGATCACAGCACGGCATGCTGTCTATCCAAGCTTACAAATGTACATTAATAATTCGGCTGCAGTTTTGTTCAGTTGCTTGCTGTACGGTTCATCTGACTTGAAGTCTTGTCTTCTACTTACAACCATCTGAGGCATTTATTTCCAGTGCAGGAGCTAACTTTGGAGTATGTAATTGATAAAGTCATATAGATCAGTGTAACTTGAACATTTACAAGATACTGACTACCGAAGGAAATCACCCTTATGCTTGATGCGTATTTTATTTTCACCTATTTTAGTACCTCACTTCATTGAATGCTGAACACTTCAATTCCTAATAACAATCCCATTTAACCAAATCCAAAATTGATTTAAAGGAGCAGTGTGTATGATTTAGTGGCATCTGGTGGTGATGTTGCTGATTGCATCCAAAATCCATGCTCTCGCCCCTCCCTTTCCAAGCGCGTGGGAGAACCACAGTGGCCTTGAGATAACATAAAAACTCAAAAGGCTCTCTGTAGAGCCAGCGTGAAGTTTGTCCGTTCTGGGCTACTGTAGAAACATGGTGGTTCAACATGGCAGATATAAAAGGCTCATTCTAAGTTAACCAATATTATAACTATTCTTAGTTACAGTTATACGCATACGCATACATACACTAATGAAAACAGTTATGAATATTATATTCCATCTTTGCCAATACAGCCCCCTGAATCCGACACACTGTTCCTTTTAAATCTGATTTAATTCGAATTCCTGATTCATTCTGATCCAGTGTGAAAGCGTAAAACCTTTTTGCAATGTGCTACTTTTAAAAATTTCTGGCCTTTATACTGGAACACTATTTTCTTTTATGTGCAAACTGAACATTTGCAGGAAACACTTGACTGCAGGTCAATACAACAAATAAAAAGCATCACTTTCTCCCTGCCAAACGTTTGATGTCAACCAAATGTCCTGTTTCTCCATCAAGATCATTTCAATCCACATGATATTGTTTGTTGCTTCCTAACAGGGAACTGGTGAAGTTATCTCTAAAACTCAAATGCTCAGATTGATGATGACTTGAATGTATCTGACTCGTTTTTTTTTTCAATTACTCGGCTTGTAGTGACAACAATCTTTGGGGAGTGTTTTGTTATTGTAAATCCTGCTACCTGTCGCTGGCTGTAGTTTACAATGGCTGCTCCCGCTTTTATTCAGAGTGCAGACTTCCATTACACGTTTTTCAATCGTTGAGTTTCCTCAGGAGAGCCAGAACGCCACTAAACAAATTGCTCTTTTCAAACAAATGCATTTTCAGCCTTTTGCCTCGCTGAGGATTAAACTATATGCTTCCTGGAAGTGTGGCTGTAGACGACCACACACAACCTCGGCACATGGCCTAAGTCCAGATTCAGCAGCATTCTGTCAACCAAAATGAATGGGCCATTAACTCAGTGCAACTTTTTCACCTCCCGTGCGCTGCCACCACAGCAAAGTCTCAGGATACAAATCCCAAATCACCTCGGGTACATGGGCCTCTAGGCATGCCAAGAAACTCTAAGCCTTTCTCAGCTGAGGGTAGTGCTCTACTTCTAGTCCCCAAAGATGAGGATGGCATCAGAGACCGCACAGTGGGTAGCACAACTGAGCGAAGTAATACCCTGCATTCACAGAGAATACCGACAACAAAAACAGCTTGTTGTCTTCGCTGATATTTGTCGACCATCACAAGTCGGATCAGTCAGTTGTCTTGTCCTAAACCTCCTTTTCAGAGAAGATTGCCATTTTATTCATATTACAGTAACACACTTTTGGCAATATGAACAATGAATAATGCTTTAAAAGCTATGATGTCATTAACGGCCTGTATCTGTCAACAGACGAATAAGTTATTCAAGACCGATACTGAACCTTGGAATGAAAAAGGATGCACAAGCATTTGAACCCTAACAGCAGGGCTATCATTTGGCACCATGTGATGACATTTGTCTGAGGATTTGTTTTGATTTGTTTGTCGTCTTATGAAATGTGTTTTGTTTGTGGTACTTACTGTGCTGTTGTGTGGAAGTTCTCCCCTTGTATATCTTTTAGAGGAGATATTAAAGCTTTAGTAAACAGTTTTATCAAGTTGTTAGGGCTACCATATAAGCAAACACATCCATAAATAGAATCACTGTGGTGTTCATCCTGCTGCATGGTGCCCTTTTTAAAGTTTCCTATTCCATCATTTAGTCACATTTGTTGGGATGGCAATGTCAGTCGTTGCACCACTTTGATCCAGGCTGAAATATGTAAACCAGAACAAGATTACGCTATGACATTTAGTAAAGACCTTCATGTACTGAGTTTGGTAATCCTTTTGAGTTTTTTTGCAGCGCCACCAGCAAGTTTTATTCATTTATATTGAAATACGTTTCCATATCTGATATATTGGCACCACATTGTGTGCAGACATTCACGGTCCAGATGATGAACCTGATGAATGTGGTGTTGCCCTGACTTTTACTTGAGCACCACCATCAGGTTGATTTGTGTTGTCTATTGAAATAACTTAACAACCATTGAGGATTGACATTGATGTCCCCCTTAGAATAAATTGCCAGCTGCCAGCATGGCTGTAGGAGATGTTTTGTTACAGTTTGCATTCAGGTATAGTACGCATGAAAATGGTTTGCACCTTGTGGGAACTGGGATTACCTACAACTGAACTTTAAGAGTTTTAAAAGACTCGTGTTCGTTATAAATGTGCTCTTGTCTCAGTAAAATGAACCAAACTCCCTCTTCTCGTGCACTGTAGCCGCAGGCATGTCTGTTTTTCCCCCCCTTCAACTGAGATAGACGGCAGATATAGGTGAGAGTTACTCTTCAAAGGAAATGACAGCCGACAGCAAAGAAAGGAACGTATTCCAATATTCAGTGTTATAGCAACATTTTAGAGGTAAACGGCTGCCTGGAGTTTTTTCCTTCTTTTCTTTCTTGTGTTGACACTAACGCTTACCACCAGTGAAGCTAGAAAGCTGTTACAACCAGGACACATCCAACCAATATTGCCATTTAGGAAGGTTGACTGCTGGACATGCCACATCTGATGGGTAAAACATAAGCAGTGTTGAAGTTACAAGATGATAGATTGGGACAAGGCTGGGGATGGGTTGTCATAAGCGTGATATGAATCTAGACCTCCATTTTTCTCCAAAAGCTATTACTGGTCAATATATTTTTTTATCAGATCAAATGACTAAATATACAGCTTGACAACTGTACTCGCTATACTACAGGAATATACCCAGTACCAGGATCAGTGGTCTTTATAACCCTGACTGTGCTTGTGTGCGCACTCTGTTCCTCATTCAGTCCAGTTTGTCAGACTCAAAAGCTGATACAAAACCAGATGCTTCACTGTGGGTCCTCGTTCCAGGCATGTTTGCCACTTTGCAAAGCTGATATTAAATTGTACATCTGACGGTTCACACTGCATCTTTCTTCCAGGCATCTTTATTTTCTGAGGCTGGATAAACACTGGGAATTGGCTACCATGAACAAGGATAGCATTGCCTTTGATGTATGTGTTGTGGGGGGAAAACATGCATATGAAGAAGGTTTTATTTCTGCACAAGGCACATTAAATTACCCCATTACTATGCAACCATGCTTGTTAGCTGTAGCTAGTCTGAAGTCAAAGAATGATTCCTAGCAATCAGGAAAGGGTCAGGTCAAAGACTTTACTGCTCCAATACATCATCATCAAGAATACATTTTTCAAGAGATCATGACCAAACGACATGTTCTTATGGATCCCATCATGGTTATATGCAGAGATGGTGTTGTCCATATTCTCTACTACATGATGGTGTTGTCCATATTCTCTACTACATGATGGTGTTGTCCATATTCTCTACTACATGATGGTGTTGTTCATATTCTCTACTACATGATGGTGTTGTCCATATTCTCTACTACATGATGGTGTTGTCCATTACCGTCTACTACATTCAACTTTAACCAACCAATCTGTAATTTTAACATGCCAATTATTCATTTTTTGATTAAACCTTAAGCAAGGGGGGGGGGGGGGGGGGGGTGTTTCATGAGCACAAAAGGGCCTCCTGGGTAATGCCACTTTGTTCGAATTGGTGTTTGGAATGGGTCCTCTCCAATACACTGCCTGGCCTGTTTCCACACTTGTGCTGTGGGAGCGTATAGTTTGAGTGGATAGTCGGAAAATTGAAACATAACGAGCAGAAAGGCAAGGGGGAAAAGAACAATGAAGTTGCCAATGAATGAGTGCCAACAGGATATAGACCTTTACTGCCCCCCACTGGTGGAGATGTACAAGTCATTTACAATCAAACACCGACAGAGATTTCTTTTTTTAATCCCTGGATATGATCAAACGGTTTATGTAATCGTTATGTTCTCCAGTGTGGTTTCTAATCTTTCTGTTGCCATACCCCAGAAAGTTTCTGTTGAGACGACTGTAACGCTTTAATCCTTTAGTTGAACAATGTTTTTGCAACACATGCTTCAGTAGCCCACACCTGTGATAAACATCCTCACATGTTGGCAACGTTATCCCTTTGACTGGTTTATCGAAGATCCCTCCATCTTTGCAAACACATCTTTCTCACACTTCAGCTGAAAGAGTGGGACACTGGAACATTACGCCATCTCTGAACACCTTTAGGCACTACGGTGTTGTCTCCTAGCAACCAACAAAAAGGGTTGGCGGTGCAGCGAGAGGTGACTTTATCCCAAACCACCATCCAGCGATCCCATCTGTATGGTGGAGTGCTTGCATGTCTGTTTTTTTATTAAAAGGAACATTAGGCCGAGGCCCACGGGGGCAGACATTTTTCTTTTTCTTTTGTGTAACTGCAAGATCTGGCCAAAACAAAAAAACATCTTTCCAATCTGCTGCAGGGCTTTTATTTCTCAACTGTGATGCCAAAACAAATGTTGATAAACAGCTAGATTTAATGTTTGTTCCACCTGAACCCGACGGTGCATAATAGCTGATGTCATAAGCTTTTGTCATCTGAAGATAACGATTATAAATAGATGTCTCCTTTCAGTGGGATTGTATTTTCTCCTTCAATACCCAGAACGCAAAGAAGATAAACTGTTGGATGCTTTTATCCTGAAGCCGCACCAGATAATGTACATGGCCTGACATATTTCATGCCAGCTGCATTCCTTCCTGTTTTTCCTTGTGTGAGGGTTGGAAACAATGGAGGGCAGCGTAACTCAGCTGCTGGGGGCTTCTGACTGCCAGGTGCTTCTCATCCAGGAACTCCAGCAAAGAGAGTCCAACGAGAGTTCGGTTTCCAGAGCCGCAGTTCTCTGTAGAGGTGAAGTTAAATGTGTATCACTCAGCGGTCTGCATTAGCTCTGGGGGGATATCCTATGTCCCATCAGTCAGTTTAAATCCGGGGATCAATCAGTCGAGGCCCCACCTTCTCCTGTCACCTCACGCACTGGGCTCCTTCTTGAGGGTCACGAGTTCATGTTCATAGCTGGTGCCCTTGAACACAGAGCTCTCTGGGTCATGAGCAGCAGACCCAGTCACGATATTGTAGCACTGAGCACAGTATTTATGCACATTATCTGTTAATATCAAAATGTAACGTCCATTTGACATTAAAGCTGTAATTTGGTTGACTTTCACCGCTCTCCAAGCTGCTAGCAAGTAGCTGTTGAACATAGGGGGACATGATAGCCGTTTTCATCAGGATGAGGGACAATTATTTCGGGGCATGTTTGACTGTCCCGATCTTTTATATCGACATTTACGGCGTGCAAAAACGTAAATTTACTCTTGCGGTGTATATGCAAAAACAAAAATGAGGCATTAGCGTCGGCTACTGACAGAAAAAGAGCCACAAGCGTTGAAGCAGCAGCCTTGAGAACATATTGTTTTACCTTTTTATTTTTATTGTGGTGAAAACCAGGACTATTTGGTATAGAGTGTTGAAGTGACCAGGACAGTTTAATGTTTTACAGGTAATAGTTGGGACCGCCCAGCTTGAAACGGGACAGCAGACAGACCGGGGCGTCTAGTGACCGTATACAGAGCCAGATACATCCCTCAGGGGTTGTTGGAGACCAAAACTAGAGCTCAAAGGAAAGGGAGGATTGGAATATGTATCAGGTCGCCAGAAACGCAACTAGAAATGAATGCTAATGATGCTATGTGTCTGCTGAATATTTAAATGAGCAACGGTTGGCTTAAAGCATTTTCCTAGTCCAGTCAACTAAAAGGGAAAGAATTCCTTTCTATGGAAAACTATGTGTTGTGATTACAGACTGTTCTGCTGTCCCCATGAGTACAAATAAGTCTTAGCAGTTACTGCTTTAAATATGGATTGAAATTCACAGTCATGATTGAAGAACATTATTAGGAAACATCATATCATTTACCATAAAAGCCAAACAGAAGGGAACTAAGAACTAGCTCTAAATAGTGCAGTTGCTGCCTGGTTGAAAGAGACTTGGGGGCTTTTACATTCTGTTGTTTTGTAGTCGAAATGATATTGGGGGTTTGCGTTTTCTTTTGAATTATGGTTATATTATGCAAAGAGTCACAGCATAAATCTACTCACAGAATGTGAGTGTATTTTAAATTAGACCTCTACACCTCTCCGGCTCTCAAGTAATCCCTGAGCACAGACACACACAGAGAGAGAAAAACACGAAAACTCACACTTACTCCACCACTAGCCCCCAGTGTGACATGCATATTTTATAGACAACCTTTCACTCCAATCCCAGTCGTGAACCCGGGGGAGCATTCTGGTTAAAAGTCACATCGACTCTGCAAACATTTTCTTGCCGGTTGCCAAGAACTCCGCAGGACGTGTGGTAACTTCCACCAGTGTTCATCTTGATGTATTATTGGATCATACAGGATCTACGGAAGTGTTTCAGGCAATAGTTTCACTCACATTGACAGTATGTTATAATAGAACAGTGTTAAAGCATCTGAGTTTTAAGATAAGAGGTTAAGTCTGTGTATTGTCTATAGCAGGGGTGTCAAACTCATTTTCACTCTGGGGCCACATCAGCATCACGGTCGCCCTCAAAGGGCCGGTTGTAAATGTAACTACTCCGAACATATTTAGTTTAGTTTCCCGGGATATCTGTGACTTCCTCAACACCTACTTAGCAGAAATAGAGGTTCTTTTTTCCATGGTTAATGGCGGACAGTTGAACGGCTTTCAGGGCGATAAGCCCCGCCCCCTCTCCGGCGCGTCCAGTGCGAATGAACACAAAATAGCCCCCGGCGAGACCGGCGGCGCATCTCATAATTTCAACCATGGGGATATTTTTATTTTCACATCTAACTTTTAATTTTTGTAAAAAAAAAATAATAAAAAAAAATTAAATCTTTTTTTTTTTTTTTGCTGGGGGATTCGCGGCCACATAAAATGACGTGGCGGGCCGGATCCGGCCCGCGGGCCGTATGTTTGATACCCCTGGTCTATAGTATGTTTAGTGATATTTCTATATTATTTTACATCTTTATAATCTTTCAATGTAAATATAATTGTAGATTTTTCAATTTTAGGACCAAATTAGCATCCTTCATTTAATTTGCAGATATGAAGACTCAACATAACTTGCCGGCTTTGAGTTACACAGTGGAGTCTTTCCATCAGAAGAGATGTGCGTACTGTGGCCTATATGTGTTTATCAGGGATCCTAGCAGCACTGTTCCACGCTGGGCCTTCAGGGACAGAGGAAGGATTGCACATGATGTCATCCTTACTGATACTGAGGTTGGGTGTAAAAGCCCCAGAGGAGAGGAAGAAAAGCGAGAACACACAGGGTTACCATCCCTTTAGGAGACACATTGTTACAGTTTGAAATTCAAAAACACTCCCAAAGGCACGAAAGGTGTCAACTGCAAGCCCAGAAGATCTAAAACTCAATTTTCACTTCAGGAACAAATGCCCTTTCTGAGTAAAAAAGGTGAATAACTCTTATTTCCAACAACTAATGGTTTCTCATGTGACACCAGTTATATGACACACAATTATATCCCTTTGCTTCCGCGGCAAAAACCAAAACAGTCCTCGTAACGAACGACGACTCTCTCGATCTTATTAACCAATCATAGAGGCATGTCTGCCTGAATATAATGGCATTTTAATTTGACACTGATGAGTAGCCATGCCAACATATTGGTGTTGCAGAGGTTTTAAGAGTGGAGGTCCAGTTCTTTTGAATCCGTCAACTCCATTGTAACGACTTGACAATTCCATCTGATATCGGGCAAATAATGGTGCAGAGCCGAGACATCAGGCAATACGGATGTGTTCTATGACGCACAAACCCCGAATTGGATAATCGTCGGTCCCTCCCCGCTCATATGCTCGATAGTTCTTTGACAGAGAAAGCACTGTATCATGTCACGATGCCAGACGAATCCTAACTCAATAGACTGGGCGGATTCAAAGCTCTGGACCCGGGCAACTTTTAGTATTTTGGACGCAACCGACTTTGCCTCAAGAGACATCACTTGAGGCAATTCATCAGACCTCACAAAGCTCCTTCTGGAGCCACAAATGGCTTCATACAACATTTTACACACGTGCGCTCGCACTCCCAAGACCTGTAAACATTTTATTTTATACATTTTATACACTTCCACTTTACAGTGAGAGATGCATCTTTCTCCACTCATTTATTTGGGCTTTTCCTTTTGATTTGTCACCCGTCTGTAAATGCATATAAAGATACCAATAGATATTCTATTGTCTATTTTAACACTCTAAATAATGTATTTATAACACAACATTGACTTTAATACATACACATTTATATTTTGACTTTGTTACTACAAACACCAGGCGCCTGCTTTCTTGTGCAAAATGCAAAAGTATGCATTTCATTCTTTCTGCATGGAAAACACCTCGACAGGAGAGGAACACCGTTGCCTTTGGTGCAACGTTTTGTTTGAGCTTTTGAAGTCATTTCCATTGTGCAGAGGAGAAACTCTTCTAGCTCAATGCAGAAATGCAGATGATCTACTATAAGCGCCATCCAACACCAAATACAATACTAATCACACAGAATGAATGAGTGGGGAAAAAACTCCAAAGTGCATTAATGCCATGTGAATTCCATGACAGGAACTCATCAAATCAGCATTCCCTGTGGAGTGAAGGTGTTGAAGTCTCTGTCTCTCTCTCTCTCTCTCTCTCTCTCTCTCTCTCTCTCTCTCTCTCTCTCTCTCTCTCTCTCTCTCTCTCTCTCTCTCTCTCTCTCTCTCTCTCTCTCTCTCTCTCTCTCTCTCTCTGTGTGTGTGTATGGAATATTCTATTACGCAGAGAAAAAGGGGTTGAAGGACAGCTGGGCTCAGCCAACCTGAATGTACTTTCGACACCAATCAATACCCCTCTGTGTGGAGATGATCGAGAGTGGTTGGGGTTAGAAAAAGAGTGTTTATGTGGCATGGCATTGTCCTCACAGCTCTAAGGGTCATCCCGCACTCTGCATGTGCAAACTTTAGATATAAAGCATTAAATCTTTGGTAAAACAACAAAGTGCATCCTTTGGTGACCCCCACACTCAACTGCCTTTTCATGCTTCTCTTTTTCATCCAGTCTCCGTACGTATTTGAAATGGTTCGCTCTCCACAGTGGAAACACTATGGTTTACAGTAACAGCAATCATCTCCTCCCACACATGTTCAACCATGGTACACCTGATCATCACATTCCCATGCTTAAGTTAATATGATTATAAGCAGCCCAAAATAAACTGAAAATTAAGTCTGATCCAAAAAGAGACAATGTAAACAAGTTTTAAAAAGGCTAATTGTGAGGAAAACACCAGTTTTGTTGCATAAAGACAAAGGGCGTCTCCGAGGTTGAGAGTGAAAAGTGGTTATGCAACATGGCCTCTGTGCGACATTGCAGAGCATCAGAATGCGCCAGCCAGGAAAAGAGCAAGGACGTAAACTTGTAATAATGACAAAGCAGGAAAGCCAAATACAACAGGACAACTGCTCATGTTCTCTTGTTGGTCAATAGCAAACATGCTGACACACACTATTCCCCCTAAGTAGGATAGAACAAATTAAACACGGCACAAAACTCAGAGCTGAATTAAGCAGATTTCTCTCCATGATTATGTTGGCATTTTTACAAAGTCATTTGCAGAATGTCACAAAATACTAACTGTGAATTTTACAAGTTTAGTTTCCTGAGGTGACAGTAAGCCCCGACTCTGCCATCGGGTTCAAGTCTGCGCTGTGCATGTTCAGAAGCATTCACGTGAAGAGGATGTCAGAGATCAGTGAATCACTGAACCATCCTCACATGTCAGACCTGACAGGCAAAAGCATTGTTCACTTCACATTCGCTCCAAGAATAGAACACCAGGGGATATAATAAGAGCTGCCAGGATGTAAATCACTCAGTAAACATCATTATGGGTTATGATTGACGCTTCGGGGAACTGCAAAAAGAGAATATGGTCTTTAGGTATCTTTAATACGTATTAATGCGCCTGCATAAATGACATATTCAGCCACCGGGCTCAAAGTATTCTGCTTGAATATGTATTATGTTGGCTATTGAAATGCAACATACACTCACAGGGTGTCACACATCTGCCAGTTAGCTGGAGAAGCCTGACTAACATCATCTTTGCTTGTTACAATGTTGGCTTTCTCAGTCGAGATATGGTGGCTAATTCTGGATATAACGCAAATTTGATAAAATGATTGTGATCGAGTTTGATGCCTCTGCTGTTTACACGTGCGATATATGGTCAGAAGTACTCCTGGTGTATCTGCTTTGGCTTCAATATGCAGCTATTTCTTTCGTTTTTTTAAACACAAACCATTGCTGGCCCACTGTGTTTGTGTGTGGGTGGACCTGCATATGTGCATACATGTGTGCTGAGTGGGAGCAGGGGCACAGCCAGAGATGGGCAAAGATACATCAAAATGTGTTTTGATACAAAATACAAAATACCCCTCAAATAAATGTATCAAATAAAATACTGGTGCCAGAAAATGTAAGAAAATACAATACATGTATTTTGTATTTAAAATATAGGAAATACCTTTTTCTGGATTTTCCGTTTTCTCACAATTTGGTATTGCAGCACATTCAGGTTTAGTTTATATAATGTACACAAAGCTCTGGTGAAAACAGGAAGAACAGTCACAGAACGTCAGTGTAACTAAGCACATCTGTGCTTGTTGATGGTCCTTCTTGAACATCATCTTGCTGAGACATGTTGTCCACCTGGCCAACTGTAAAATGTATGAAATAATAAAACTAAGAATACTTTCATAATTTGCCGTTTAAATGAAATAAATTGGATATTTTATGTTTTTTTTAACAAATGGCCATCTACTGACACAGCCTGGCTAACTGTGAACTATATTATCTGCCAGTAATTGATATGGCATTATGACATTCACATTGAGAAGATACAGCATAACTTGTAATACAATGCAAGATGAGATGGTCAGACGTCTCTTGATAAGGTTATCGTGAACATACAAGCTCCCAATCTCCCTCTTCCTATAGCTAGCTACTCCACTGATAAGCTAACTTGCTAAACACTGGCTATGCACGAGCCTAGACAGCATGCTAGCGTCATTAGCATGTTAGCATCGAGCTTGATATTATAACCATCACCATGTAGATACAATAGGCTATGTAGCCAGACCCAGACATCAATTATACATCAAGCTAGTTGACATCTGTCACACTCGGATACAATATTTAACAGACAATCCGTTGAACTGGAAGATCTGAAGACTGAACTCGTGAACAGTTTCTTGATTTGTGGAGAAAGTATTTTGAGTATTTTAAATACAAAATTACGTTCGATTTTTATCGGCCCTATCAAATACAAATTACAAAATACTCAAAAGTATTTCAAATACAAGTAATATAAATACTGCCCATCTCTGGGCACAGCTAGGGTCTTGGCTTTCTCTCTGAACACCATCTTCAAGCCTTTTCACATCTCATTGTGAAACCTCCGCTTTCCTTCTCTCTGCAGCATCGGGCTCAAGCATGATAAGTCCTTTTTTCCCTGTCACCTTACTATTGTATACTGTATGTTGTTCGTGTCAGCAGATGTTCCCTCTCTCTCCCTCTGCCTTCTCCATTACTACTGCCTTTGGTATTGGCTCGGCCCAGCCCCATGAAGGGAACAGCATAAAATGACTACTAACAAGCTCGAGCAGATACCCGCACCCTCGTCTGAACGGTTCACCTTGCATAGAATGCCTGTCTGCTGCATTTGAACTTGCAGAGTCTTCCTTTCCCAGACCACCAGCTCTGAATCCACACGCATGGCACCAAGACGTGTGCACTTCTGGTTATCTGACAGGCACATTAAGAAAACTGATGGCCCAGCCGATTGGCATTTCGAGCTGTGGATCAGTTTAATTGCGTTTAATAAACATCAGCCATCATATCAGGTTGTGAAGTTCCTCTGAGGAGATGATGCAGGATGAGAGCAGACAAATTAAGATTGAACTTTGTGTTGTAATTAAGCCTGTTACTTTCCTACCTTTCTCCCATTTGAGCACCACAAATACTGCCACGAAAAAGAAAAGCTGAAGCACCACAGTGGGCCTCTGCTGCCCCCTGTAGGAGCAACGCTAACGTGTCTCTGAATGTCCCCCTTGAGAAATCAAACTTCATGTTTTTAAAGAAACCACTGAAGATGGGAATGTCTTCATGTAATAAAGAAACAGTCTAATGACGACAGATGCTCTGAGCAACTCTGTAGAACATGAAGAGCATACTGGTTTTTAGAGTTCGGGGAACCAATGCGCTTTTATGCTCCTGCTCAGCCCAATGCATTATGGCTGGCAAGAAGATGCAAAATCAAATGCTGTTGCTCAAAGAAGAATATAAAAATTTAAATTGAAGCATAGAAAAAGAAGACCCTTTTTTTAATGTTTACCAGCGCCCAGACTTATAGATATGTGACTCTAATCAATGAGTTATTCTTTGCTTTTATAAGTAAGATCATTGTTTTGCATTTTGTGTTCATGTTTTATTTGTTTCTGTCCATGTTATTTGACCTTTCCTCATGCTGCCCACTGTGCATATTCTCTGTGGCTGTGTAAAATCAACTAATATACAGAGGAAGTACATTGTTTTTGTGTTTACATGACTACACCGCCATCTGGTGGTATACATTGCAGGAACATGATGTAGTTATACTGTATTTGGTATGGATGGATGTCAACTTGAATTGCTTTATTATTTGATCGGGACCCAAGACCTACAGAGTGGATCTACACCTACTAATCAAACCTGTGTGTTTATGTAGAGAACTTAATGCAGACTGCGTCAGGTGTTTCTCAATGTATTTCCCTGTTTTACTTTGTATAACATGGGAATTGGTACAGTTTTTACTCCTGAAATTACACACAATTATGGCCTTAATTTGAGCAAGCTTTTATGAGCACTCCCATGAGCCTCACTTTCTAATGAACACACCGAGAGGTGGTCAAATTGATGTAGTTTAACTTTTGTGACGATTCCCCACTCAAGACTGAACTAATCTAATTATGTCAGTGTTAGAGCAGTTTGAACTATTCTAGTGTAATTGCTAACATTGCTTTTAATGTATGGTCCATCCAGGAAATCATCCAGGTTCCACCATTTTCCACCATTTATTCATTGTATCAATACGAAACCGATTTCCAGCAGCAGTTGCCCCAACATATTTGCGAGGTGTTACGGATAGAAACAAAATGTCTTCTGGTGGCAAAAGTTGAATTGAACAACTATGGTTGAATGTTAAATGTTCTCATATTCTTCCACTTCGATGCCGGTGTGAGCAGGGCTGCTGTCCGTGGTGCTGAACCTCACTTTTCCCTTTGGTGACTTTTGTGCCTGCATGGCCGAGCTCCCGCAGCAGACAGCTAGTTTTTTTGGAAAAGGAGCAGCAGGACAGACATAGCGAGGCTGCTTTGTATTGCCATCATGCCTTTTGTTTTATTAGCAAATGAATGATGTCGGTCTGAGACCTAACGTGTGCCTCTGACGTCTCCTCAATTAAATGATCACCAAGTACCAAGAACTGCAGCCCATCACCTCCTCGTTTGCATGCAAATGAAAACACCAAAGGAACAAGGCAAAGGGCATTTCAAGGTCCTGAACATACCAGTGTGTTGCAGTGCTGCTTGTGTCAGTCTTTTCACCGCCATGAAAATGGAACCAGTTTGTTCACATTTCCATCAGGGCAACTCAAATCACCCTCATTTCTTGCAGTGAAACATATGCATTTAGAACGGTGTAGTTACGGTATACTTCCTCCTTGTCCTCAATACTTTATTATGGTCCCACAAATGTGTCTGAAGGGACAGTCTGATCAAAACACAATGTGAGCCGAATATTGAAATCCCTAAATGTCATAGGAATAGTCGGAATTCTATTTTTCTATACTGAAACGCAACATCAATTTAGACGAAAAGTGCCATCCATTGATATCTCTAATGACGGCAAATGTTAAAGTGCAAGATGAAAACCACTAACCGAATATTGCACCTCACACAGGCCTCTTCTTTCAGTGATCTGTGATAGACTTGTAGTGGCCGTCTTCATCCATGTTTCCACCTGGCTGATTCTGCAGGAAGGTAAAAGAACCACCTGTGAAAAATTAACAAATAAAGCTGTTATCTAGCTCTCACCTAAATGTCCACAGACAGCTTTTCACACTATTGTGAATATAATCTGAAATTCAGATGACATTAAAGTGACTTTATACTCACTAAGTGGCTTTGTAAGTTGAATATGGTAACTCTGAATGAAGTGTGATCATAATGAACTGGCACAGAGTCACACATTGGCAGCGTATAGCACACCTGTTTAGCTGTTTCAGTATAAAATGTCTGTTTTTATTATATCATACACAACATCAGATCCAGGGAATTAATAAATTACATGTATTCCATTACTGACCTATCAGAGTTTTTTTTTTAATATCTCATTTCACCAGCTCTTAACTTTAGGAAAATAGATTCATATATTTGTGAAAGTGACAGAGAAGAAAAAATGCATGAGCCTAGTCAGAAGTCAAGACACAGGCTGAGGATGAGCAGAGACTGTAAAAATGATGGATAGCAAAAAGTTAAAATCCATCCTGGAGAAGTGCAGTGAGATGTCAAAAGGTGAACTGAGACAGTTTAGACCTGAGAATTGGGAGGATCGTTGCACAGCATGACAAAAGTCACAGTGGGAGTGAGTCACTCTGTTACTAGCTTGCTGTGGTTGATTCCTACTGACCCAATCTACAGTTTTAGTAACCGGTGTCATTAACAATAAATGAGCCAAGGACTGTATATTGTGTATAGTCAAGTGTCTGTACAAGTGTATATTCTTGTAGCCTATAGGTGTTCATCATCTTTGTCAAAATGAATAGACGGGCACAATTTGACAATACCTGCAGGTATACTTTAAAACATGTAATGTTGACAAATCCTCTAGAGCTGATACAATTAATCTCGAACCAATTTGATAAATGGTCAATTCAGTAATGTTTCCAAGCAAAAATAGTAAAAAATCCCAAACATTCTCTGGTTTCTGTCTATCAAATTAGAGGCTTTGCTGCTTTTAATTGTCAAAATGTATTCAAAACTGAGTGTTTTCAGATTTTGGACTTTTGTTGAAACAAAACAATACATTTGAAGACGTTGGCTTTGGTTCTGAGAAGATGTAATAGCTATTGTTTCACTGTTTGACAGTTTATAGGCAATACATTGAATCAGTTATTCAAATGAATCGACAATGAAAAACAACAGTTTGTTGAATTTGAATCAAAATATTAAGTACACTCCGCTGTATGACTAACAGCAAACAGAGGAGGCTGACAAACAGAAGGCAAACAGCCAGAAACTTTGATGGATAAACAGCCTCTCGAGACCCAGTGCTGCTTTTTGGGATCAGACGAACAACCCTGGAAAGAATCAAATCTAACTGTGGCACACTCTACACACTATGGCAACAGTCCCAAATCACAGATGCATCATAAAAGTATAAAGTGAAGTACATCAAGTCTGTTCTGTTCTGAATCAACAATACTTAATGTTGTCGCCTTTTTGTTGACTTCCTATTCTTTTTTCAATGATACACACTGTGTACAATACAATGGACAAATACACAAAAAAAATCTGAAATGCATCCCAAAGTTTTATTCCCATATCCCAATATAGCATGTTTCAAAAGTTTATTTCCAAAGCCTCTGACAAAGATCAAACATATTTTGCCAATAAACAGGGGCATGACCAGAGTATTTGGGTTAGATGTGCTGGACCTGTTCTGTCTCATGAATATTTTCTTTCATTTTTTTTACAAGTTAAGATATTGCACACAGTGCAATGCTTTAAATTGTAGTATTAGCTTCGATTCCTTCAGGGTTAATGAGAAAAGACAGTGAGATGAGTCTCAATATGTTAGATGCAAGAAGTTGACATGTCCAACAGCACACAGGTGCTTAACCACCATATGTAGAGCAACCTTCAGAATAGTTATGTGACTGACTCATGCATCCTATCAGACACAACGCTTGAGGATTAATATTCCATAAAGTCAAAGAGAAACAACAAAAACTTTTTTTAAATATTCCTTTTAATTAAATATATTTGAACGACTAACAGACATGTGACTGAAATTTTCTCTAAGTTTAGGCTTGCGGTATGTCTCCTTTTGTAAACCTTGCATAGATCAACCATTTAGATTAAGTCACAGGGGGCCGAACCCTGACTGAATGACAACATCATCTATTTTTCTGGATCTTGAATGATATTTCAATGTCTGCATGTCTGCAATTAAATTAAAATTTTGATTGATTCTCTTTGTTGAGTTGTTTGGATGGAACGCATTGGCACATCTGGCCTGTTTTAGAAGTATAATAATACAGATATTAAAGAAAAAACTTTAATATACATTTATCAAGTAAAGAACTAAATACTACTGAATATTGTATGGTAGTAGTGGGATTGCATTCCAAAATAGATATGTTATTGGGAGTGGTATCAAACCACTCCCATATTGGATATAAAACTTCCTAATAAAAAGACGTATCCAACGACGTACCCTTTAATTGTATAATCGTTCTGTCTCTGGGATACTATTTTTTTTTTAAAAGTATTTTTAAGGTTTATTATACACTTAATTGTTCTTGGAAAAACCTGTTTTCATTCATTAACTTTTCTAAATGACATACATCGCTGTGTTTTTTTATGCAAAACATGAAAATGTAAAGCGTACATTTAAAAAAATGCCGATGTCATTTGAATGGCTCCATGCTTGGCTGGACCAAAGGGTTGGACTTTGGGTATAAGGAAGCTGCTGGCCCGCCCGGCAGTCGGAGCGGAGGGGGACTCGACGGCGAGGGCTGCAGGCGGTGTGTGTGAGCTGGCGACGGACACCGAAATATCTCCACGACGGCTTTCCTAACATCTCATATCAACGCAGCAATGAACCCACTATTTCTGTAGAGGTGGTTTTTGTTTCACACATGGGTGAGTTAAACTTGTGCACTGTCGCTGTAGCGGTGCGGAAAAATAGCCGAGGCTAGGAGGGTGAGCTGTGGCTCAATACAAAGGCTTTCTTTGCCGGAGAAAATGCCGGGGCTGCAGCAGCCGAGAGGCCCGCCTGTGTCTTTCAAGTCACCGACTGCTAGCCACGGTTATCCCACCGATGCTCCACACTACTTCATCCATTTCCACCACAAATGTAACCATATTGTTTTACGTATGAGTGTTTACGGACATTATTTACGTTTAGCGGTGTTGGCGACCGAATATCGAGGTTTTTTTGTTTTTTACAACCATGGCCGGAACGGAGAAACATGGTTGCTCTGCGGAGTCTCCTAACGCTGCACGCCGGGCATCGATGCAGTCCGTGCCGCTAGAGGGTTACGAGGACAGCCGGGGTTTCAATCATGCAACCAGGAAAGCGTCCGGGGAGGGGAAATACGCGCAATTTCACAGTTTGCTTATGTAATACAGAAAATGCTACCCACTAATTTTGGAATGTGTGGTGAAACTTTCTTCGTACATATATGTCAAACAAAGTTGGCATACGACTACGTTATGCTACATTTTTAGCTCGGTTTATGCGCCTCTCGGCGGGGTTTTTTTCAGATGGGCGTCTCTTCGTCGCCCCTCCTGGTTTCCTGCAGTTAGTCGCACTTTTATACCAGGTTTATCAGGGTTTAATCACTGAGGGGGACAATGTTTAAGAGTTGGACATATCGTATCTTGCTGTCTGTAGCCGGGTTGTCCATTCCCCTGCAAGGTGCATGTGGAGCTGGAAGGGAGGATTTACGTTACATTTGGGGCTAGGTAGGCTAAGCAAAGGCTGTTGCATGGCGACTTTTCAACAGGTTTAATGTCCGACAGCATGCCTGTTCGTGGAGGTACTAACACCGTTCATCTCTGGACAAGTATCGCTGTAGTATTAGGTTCAGGTGCGACATTAACATCCGATGTCGTCTGAGCCTGGCAGGTACCCGTAGTTTTCGACTTGGGCGCGACAGAAACTGCTTAAACTGATGCAAACAAAAACCAGTATAGATCTGGTTTTAAAAGACAACGTCAAATCTATCCGCCTATCTGTCCAAAAGCAAGATATATTAACCCCAGTGGTGGAAAGTATTACATTACACTTAGTCAAGTATCTTAGAATTACAGTTTAAGTTACTTTAAGTATTTATCTAAGTTTGATACCAGTTACTTTGCAGATTGATTTAAAAAAAAAAATAAATAAATAAATATATATATATATATATACACATCTTGGATATGAAATACGTTAGATTGTTCCAAAAAATATACACATTATATAGGCTGCACATTGATGCATCAATGATTATTAATCTAATAAGGCAGGTGTCATTCCTCCTGCATACGTAGTATTTTTACTTTTTATGGTTGAGTACAGTTTGCTGATACTTTCTTTAACACAATTTTCATATTGCAGCTATATTTGCATAAAGTATTTGAATACTTTTTTTTTTCACAACCAGTGACTGTAGTCCAGCAGCTCAGCCTGCTCATCCCAGCCTGCTCACCATTCCATATGCATATGCATAGTCTGTCCGTCGATGAGAGCTTAAACAACATCCAATGTTGCCCTAAAACTGAAAGAGAGAGGGGGTGCTGAGAGGACAACGACCGATTGGATAAACATGATCATTTAACACGTTTAATTTGAAGGAATTGGGGCTAGGGCTGGGCGGTATACCGGTTTCAGTTTCCCGTACGATATGAATTTTTCATATACCGTCATACCGGCACAGCCGAAACAACTTCTGTTGCTCTTCAACTGGCAGCAAAATATGTTGTTCGCCGCTGGGGGTGCTATGATCGGAGCTAGTTCTCTTAGCTGTATTGAGAGGGAGTCCTACTCATGGTCATGTTGTTAAAAAGTTATTTAACAACCCACAACTAACGCTCTTTAACAAGGCAAAACACCACGACACAACAGTTTGTGACAGATAAACAATTTGTAGCACTAATAATTGTACATTTATAAAATTTCTCCGCCGAACTGCATGCTGGGTAAATTTCGCTAACAACAGTCTGCTAACCGCTGGGAGCTAACAGCTCTGTTGCGCCAGTAACGTTACATTAAAGAACAGAAAAGAGCGATGCAGGATGAACAAAGACTGAACAACAAAGGGTATTTAGGTCAGACACATATGCAACGCTGATTACCGCAATATGTGTGGTATTTGTTATAAATGTACGTTGATACATGGAGGGATTTAGGACCCAGGAGGTGAAGGAAACAGGAAGTGACGGAAGACACGCCACACAAACAGCTGTTCAACGCCGGTTGACCGGCCGTTCTTGTGTTAGTTTACGGCGTTAATTAATTAATGCATTAAGCCAGTGGCGGGCCGTCCTATAATGACGTCAGCATTACATGCCGCTCAGTGTCCATGTACAGGCTCTGACTATCGTGAAACGAAACTTAGCCAGCAGAGGCTGATGGGTAGTGAATCACATCACGTGATGCAGCTCAGCCAATCAAATATGGACATTCTGACCAGAGTAAGATGTACCAGACACCATGACACAGAGGGCTGAGACGAGGAAAGACACTGCAGAGCAGTATGTTCAACGTTCAAGTTGTGAAAGTAAAATCCTATGATAATCTCTTTGGGTCGTGGCTTGTCAAGGAATGACACAACTCACAGTGGCTCCCACAGCCAGACCAGCTGAGAACATTATATTTTCCTGAATTTAGGCTTTTGCATTCTTCAAACGACTCATACATAGTTACAGCCTTAAAAACGAATAGAAGCTGTGGCGCCATCATGTAGTTATAAGGTGGTATTTCAGCTGCAGGACAGCAGTGATGGCCCAGGTGTAACGGCCTGCCACTGCATTAAGGCGGAAAAAAATACTGTGATATACCGTGAAACCGGTAGAGTCTTAAAAAATACTGTGATATGGATTTTTGGTCATACCGCCCAGCCCTAATTGGGGCTCATTTGTGTCAAATTCTAGCCGTTAGCCTGATACTGACACTCTGGATTCTCCTTAATAAAAGGAGGGCCTACCCACAACAACCTGTAACATCAGTTCTTACTCCTATAATAATTTGGAAGATGTACATTTACAAATGTGTGCATGTGCTCAAGTCATCCAAAAATATTTCCTTTGATACCTGCCTGGTGCTGTAAATTCATATTCGATGTTCTCAAATTAACACAAAGGTCTGGGGACCTATAGGGGCTTTCTGGTGGGTTCCATGGAGCCCCCAGGGAAAAAGTGGTTTATTTAGCCACCTAAACGTTAACATAAGGAGAGCATGTAAAATGTCTTTATTTTTATGAATTGAGTTTGAAAGCAAATCTCAGTCACTGCAAGATTATTAAGTAAGCTGTACCAGAGTAGCCTGTTTTAAGCGCTCACTATCACTGCCACAGTCAAATCATGAAATGGGAAAACAGAAAAACCATGCCCAAGAGTATACTGTGATTGTGTGTGCAAAGTCCTCACATATGAGGGTGGAATGGAATACCGTTTTATTTTTTGTATTATATGTGCTTTATTGAATGCATTTAACACTCCAATCACAGCTTGAGGACAGCCACAAGGCTGGATTACTAACTGGACAAATTGGGACAATTGCTGAAAGACCTGAGGTTATATCAGAGCCATGATGATGGAGTCCATTCTTTCCCTCAGTGGGACAGAATGTACCTGAACACGTTCTTCAGCGATTTCACAGTTAGTCTTTCAGCGTCACTGCCTCCTTTCACTTTTATTAGATTCCTAGTCTTGATCCTGTTCCATTTAGGTGAGAAATTACTTTCATGCACTTGACTTAGCCTACAGTTACTGACTTAGCAATTGCGTGAGCTTTTTGGTCAAGGGACCAAAACAGGACTAAGAGACTGACTAAAGCCAGCCACTTGAAGGCTTTCACTGTGAGGAAGCTGCAGACAGCGTACATACTGTACACACAGCCATCTCTAGTCTCCCAAATATTCCTCATCACACACAAATGCGCACTAACTCAGATCTCCCAGAACCATGCAGCACCATTGCATTTAACATGATAACAACATGCAGCCTTCAATAAAGTACTGCAGAATGGTCACATCGAGTTCCTCCACAGGATGGCAGCAGAGCACTTAAGCTGCTGATTCTGCTGCATATTCAGGATGTGTAGCTGTTTGCAAGGATATGTATTGTCTCCATCAGTGTTGTCTACTCTGATAGGGTAAGTAAAGGAGAGGAAATTAAATCAACGGATAGTCATAGGTTTAGTGGAAGCTGACTATATTCATAAGTTTACTTATAGTACTTTATATGCAAGTATATATATATAACTATAACTTGAAGATATCATATGGGCATTTTTTTTCTGACATTTTACGAGTAATCAGTTACTGTACGTGTAAACTGCAGCGTATTTCCTCTAAATGTGTGTTGGTGGTTGTGAGTAGTAGTTGTCAGCTCCCTGAAATGTCCCTAAAAATCTCTTGAAACATAAATCAATTGAAGATTTCTGTAAACAATTTGACAAAATGGAAATCTGGATGTCTTAGACACTTTATTTTTGTTGGCTCAATTTACAATACTCCAGTGGCATAACAGACTTAATTCACAGCTCTTACAAAAGGATCCGACATATGGACACAGTGAATAATAATGTTTTGTCATCCGAATACATGATAGATACATGATTCCCACACATGGGTCGTGGGACTTGCCTCTCAATGATTCTCTGTTTCTGTTTTCTTCTCAGATTGAACAATGTGAGTGTGATCGGAGGCAGCTGCACTCCAATGGTCGAGGACCTCACCTCACTTCATTAGAATGTACTTGATGAATGTACCTCCCGTCGCAGCGACGCCAACAAAATGGAGAACATGTGGCCCACCTGGAGGCTATAGCCTTCCAATCTGCTTCAATGACTCTGACACCGAGCTGTCCACCAGAGGCACACCTATCTCAGATAAGGTCCAGATGATCATAGAGAGCCTTAGGAGCACCCAGTCCTCACTCGAGATGGGCGACGAGATCGAGGAAAATGTGCCACCGGGACACGACGGTCATCCCCAACTCTGCAAGGTTGCAATGGGTTCTTATGTGGGCCAAAAGTCCAAAACTACAGGTTCCACCGAAAACCAACAGGCTGATGTTACCTCCCCAATCAACCATGAGAGCAGTGACTCTGACAGCGATGCTTCTGTGGACAGAGGAATTGAAGAGGCTATACTGGAATACCTGAAGGAAAAGGATGATCACAAACGCAAGGCGGAACCATGCTTAGCCTTTCTCCAATCATCCAAGATTCCCAGGACAAGTCCTCCTGTTCCTGAGGATTCCAACCAGATCTCTGACAGCAATACCTTTTTGATTGCCAGTAGCCAGTTTCCAAAAAGTATGGAAGCTGAGACTTCCACAGCACCAGCTGTTATACCTATAAAAAAGTATATCAAAAACAGGGCCCTCCTAAATGACAACGCAGTTGAGAAATTGGATTCTAATACAAGTACAACTAATACGAGTTTAGTCTTGCCTAAAGAACAGACAAAGCGGCTCTCTAAAACAATCGGCCTTTTCGACAAAGTAAAGTGCCCGGTCACACTTAAGGTAGACCAAGAGTCAAATGACTCCAGTAGTGACGACGGCATTGAGGAAGCCATTCAAAGATACCAGTTGGAGAAAAAAGAGCAGCAGAACAAAACTGAAACTTTCTCTCCGCATGCATTCAGAGAAGAGTCTGACTCCACTAGTGATGATGGGATTGAGGAAGCTATTTGTTCCTACCAGCTTGAGCAACTCAGGGAGAAGAGTGTCCTGAAGCCAATCTTACATGAGCAGAAACCCTTTACCAAGTCATTGATGCATGCTGTTGGAAGTACAAGCACGGAAAACATGAAGAAACACAGACTGAGAAAGAAAAGGACCAGAGCAGAGAAGGAAGCCAAATCTGTTCAACTTCCTCCTCCCGTTTTCATACCCAAGAGTACACTTTTAGAGCGCTCGAATGGTAAAGGAAATGGATTGCTTTTGTTTCAAGAAGATGGTTTTAAGGAGCAACCTAGCCCTGCCCCTCCAAAGGTTAATACAACTGTGGAGCTCATGTGTGCTGAGGCAATACTGGACATTTCAAAAACTGTCATGCCCGAGGCCTTCCATCCCAGTGTTGGCCTCAGCAGTAGCACTCCTACCGAATCTTCCTTGCAATCGTCACCCCCTGACAACTGCCCAGATGAAGACAGCGATGGCACTTCCATTGATAGTGAAGATGGGATAGAGCAAGAAATCAGGACATTTCTTGAGCAGAAGGCCCAAATGCACAAACAGCTGCCCACTGCTGCGACTCAAGAGCCTCAGCGTAGAAATCAACCGGAGAAAGTGAAAGTTGCAACCCAAAAGAAACCTTCAAGATTGTCTTTGACACAGAGAAGAAAACAGAACGAGGGAAGCTGTAGCATTTCCATCACGTCAGGGACAGATAACAACGTCAAAGAAACGTCCCCTAGACCTTCACCTGAGCATGGGCAAAAATCCCAGAGAACTCAAACACACCCAATGGCTGGATTATGTAAGACGGCGCAGAGTGGAGACAAAAGCAGCTCACTTGACAGCGATGAGGACCTTGACAGCGCTATTAAAGACCTGCTCAAGACAAAAAAGAAGTCAAAGAAAAAGACAAGAGACTTGAAGCGGAAACCAAGGCTGTGTCCCAACGATGAAGAACCACAGCTTGGAAATGCTTTAGAGACCAAAAAGTTGAAACCTGATCCTTTTTCCAAGCGCAGTCTTTTGAAAAAACTAGAAAAGAATAAGAATGACATGAAAGACAAGGCTGGATTGAGTAAACAGAGCGTTTCACAACATACACTTCCTAATAAGAGTCACGAGCACGATGATATACATGACGGTGAACCAGCATTTCGGGGTCAAGACACCCCGTTGCCGCACAATACTCAGACTACTCGTGAGGTAAAGGAAGACAGCAGTTCAGTAGACAGCGACGATGGCATTGAGCTAGAGATCCAAAGGTTTCTGGCTGAAAAGGCCAAAGTCTCCACCGCAGAGAAAAGTAAAGATGGAGATGTATCGAGGAATGGTACCGTCAAGGTTTGTACAGCACTTCGAGGTGAAGACATCAAACAGGAAAATCAGCTGGCTGAGATTCCAATCATCAGTCCTCTCTCTGGACAATCTACGCTGAGGAGTCGTCCTCTTCCAACGCCTCAAAGTTCGCCACCGGCGGACGTCTCCGCTGACGTTGCACAGTCACGCCTGCCATCGGTCGAGTCTTGCAGCCCCAGCCTTTTGGAACCAGCGGACTGGGCGGGAGCTGCTAGAACCGAGCAATGGAGGCCTATCTCTGGGAGAGGGGACAGCCAGGATGTCACCCCACAGATCGAGAGGGTTCGGCCCGGTGTGAGTCCGAACATTGCGGAGTCGATCAAGTGGCGCCAGAGCCTGGGACTCCCAGCGACTGACCCTAGGACTACCAGTCGAACTGCGTTCCATATCACTTCATCTAAAATCAGCGAGACTGCATCAGGAAGTCCATATCACAGTGGGGGGCACAAATCACAGACTACAGTCCCTTTTTGGTCCTCCGCAAGAACCAGCAGAGCACCTTTCCCCTGCTCTACAGAGACAAATGTGAATACCAAGTTCAGGTCCCCTGTTTTGAATCATTTGTCTACGGCCAGGCAGCATCCAAGAACGCCCTTTGCACGGAGCCCTGCGCCCGGCCACAGATCCCAGTGTCCTATAGAAGGAGAGACGGAGAGTATGGTGCACATGTCTAAGGACAAGAGTGTGTTTGTCGAACTGGAGTCTAATAGGACCAACCATGTCCAGGTTCGGAGCAGGGAAAGGAGCAAGGGAAAGGAGAAAGCAGACTTGCTAAGGGAGATAAAAAGAGAAGACAAGAGCGTGAAGATAGACGATAAACAAGTGCATCTAGAAAGATCACAGGAAGAGTTTATAGATGAGGCAGATTGTGAGTCAGGCAGCAGCAGAAATCCAGAGAAGAAGCAGGGCTCTCCCACATTGTAAGTATTGTCTTTAGCCTCTGTGTCCCATAGCATCATCAGCCAATTTTCTACGAGTTCATTTCTTGATTGCTGATATATATATATATAATGTAGGTTATGATCAAGCTCATTCATTTATAGGCTGGAAGGGAATGTTTGTTTATACGATAAAACAGGCATTTTTTTAAATGTGTTTGTACATTTATATGGCAATGTAACACAATAGCACCACCATGACAACAGTTTTGTGCTCTAAAGTTTAATTTATATCACCATCAAACCTTTGAAAAGCAATACAGCGACACAAGAGGCAGACTGGATGAGTAGTACCACCATCAACATGCAGAATATTTATTTGCAGAAAACGATATCATCTTAAATATCTTTCAGATTTTATGTAAAAAAGAAGTGACTACAAGAAATAACCTCAATATGACAAAATAAAGATTCAAGGTTCAGACCAAATGCTCAAGATTTCCATGTATTGTTTGAATTTATCAACACAAATTAGCAATGTTTATCAGAAACATACATGGTGTTCTGACATATCTTACCTGTGATATGTAGGTTCTTTATGTGCAAAGGTTAAAAAGTTGTGATTGTTAAATGTGTCCATAACTGCCTTCATTAGGGCTATCTGAATAAAAGCCGGAAAACCAAACGTATAGTATATGATTTAGATCCTCTCATGTCCTGGTGTACATCAAATCTAAATGCCTGCAGAATGCAGCAATTTGGCTAAAATGTTCTAATTACATTTTTTATAGCTTGCAATTACACATATCAAAATCTATGCCGATTCTCCTAAATGCTTATTAGTTAGATTTATAATTTTAAAAAGAGACCAGTCAGATGCTAACTAATCTAGCATAATACATATTGCCATGACTTTACCTGGCTTCTGCCATGTATTAAAACATGTCTCTTCACTTCCCACCCTAACCGATGTCTTTATGCCATTGCCCCACACTGCTAAAGCTCTACATCGGAGTTCCTCTAACGATTATAGTTCCAGAAAACCACAGGTTGAGGGAGTCCTTTCTAACTTCTTCACATAAAGAGAAAAGGCATAGTACACTTTTCAAACTGATTATACGCTCGACCCTGAAAAGGCATAATTTTTAGAGCAGCTTCAGAACCCCATTCGGTACGGGAACATATCCTTTCTAGACTATACCATGGAGATATCGTATCATTCTTCCCAACATTTGTTTTTCAGACACAGTGCTCTTGGTTTAAACTCACGGATGGGAAGTTAAAGCTCCGTTGTTGATGAAAGTCACCATAACAATCTTGGACTTATTACTTCTATGACTCGAGTGCTCTAGATTCCACAGAAACCACATAGTTACTCCTCTCTGTCGCGATACGCTTGATATTTAGTGTGTTCATTTCTCTGTCATGTTGAAGTTTTCTTGAATTTCCTATGTGAAAAAAAAAGCTATTTATTTTTGTTTCTCAAAAAAAAAAAAAAAAGTTACCAAACATGCTGTGCATTGCCAGGTTTTGTAAATATTTTGTAAGAAGTGTTTCTTTTTTCTTTTACTCTTTCAGAAAAAAACAAAAAACATTTGCTGTGTCTTTTAAGTGCATCTGTGTAATAAAGAGTGGAATCCGAGAGACAATGGGTCTTCCTCATCCTCATTAATGATTTATAATAAGAATGCTAATGGCATCGCAGTAACGCTCCCGGCTCATGGAACACCTCCCGTTTTTCCATTTACAAGCGGCGTTCACTGGCTTTAAGACGGACTTTGGGATGAGTTAGTACAGCACTAAGTCACCGCTCTGATGTGTGTCCTGCTTTGCCTTGCCCAGGTCTTTGTCCAGTGCCATTGACCCTGGCATCATCTTCATACCTTGCATAGCTCTTACCACAGAGGACAGAAGCAAGATGTTCACCAGGAGTTACCAGGCTGAGAAATGCAAGAAGGTACAACTAGAGACGAGTTTCTGGTGCAGTTTACTTTGCTCCATTATTTGTATCCGTTTGTGGTGAAACTAGTTATTCAGTAGAAACCGCTTCAGCCCCACCAATGGCAAGGAACTTTGTCTGTTCCTCGCCATCTGGCTGTTTGTAAAAAGTTGAGTGTGAAACCTTTACTACACGATACTTGCAGGGGGTTCGTTCTCTCGGTAGAGCTCCAGTGAAGAGAGAGTCTCTGCAACGTGTCAAAAGAAAGCTTAAGTTCATTCCAGTGAACAGGTATGTGTGTGTGTGTGGTTGGTCTCCATGTTGAGTGATCACAGTCATATAAAATCCCTCTCATCCAAGTTTTTCATCTTTTTTCAGGGAAAAATGAAGCACCCAGCCACCACAGCATAACGGAATAAAACTTAATACTGCATTTGAAACATACATGCAGATAATGTTTGATATTACAGTATGTGGGTTGTTGAGTATTTAATGTAAAATGTTTTTGCACTTCAAGAGTGTATGTTCATGTCAGGTTTGCGTTTGGATTTGATGTTGCAGGGCTAGTGGCGTTGGATTTTTTTTGCATTTTTAGACAACGCATACTTTTTGAGTTGGATTTTGAAATAAGAACATTTCGCCCAGTTTGTAGTGTTGCAGGTTCAATATTAAAGAGATTCTTTAAAATATGTAACGCTAAATTAAAGTTCACTTGTTAATGTAGCAGATGAAGGGTATTTGTGTTTTTACATTTTTCATGCTGCCACTGAATAATTTGAGTTTACTGGTGGACGGGTATTAGCTGGTTGCTGTTTTATAAATATCATTGGGTTCTCCTGGTACAGATGCGGTGAATTCTTATATTCTCATATTACAGCATTCGTTTTTGTTAAGTGTCATTCGTTTCAAACACTTGTTCCGTATCAGGAGTATCTACATAACTAAATAACACGAGAGTGTTGTGTATTCGTTTTTCAATAAAGTTGTGAAGTTAAAAAATAATGGGTATTGTAGTCTATTATGCCAAAATGTCACGACAGAACCACAACTTTACGGCAGTCCCTGAACTACACACGCGCAGTCGCAGTGAGCTGACCTTCTGTGGTGCTCCTGAAAGCAAGCATGGCTGCCCGGGCGCTAACGAAAGGTATTTGCACATAAGTATTTCTAATTGTCAGTCAGAGTGAGTCTTTGTCTGAATGTCACACAGTATTATATCTCTAGACCAGTTGGGGCATTGTTCTGGTTGATGCTTATTATCCTGGCAGTTCGGTTAGCAATTTACTTGACAGCTAACGTGTGTAGCTAGCAGCTAGCTAGCAGTTACCGACTCGCTTGTTACAAGTTAATGTCCGATGTCTTGACTGATGCCACTTTGTGTCTCGTGTTCAGGGCTTTGGGGACTACGACCCTCTGCTGTGTACCCGTGTGCTGGACACCAGTACGCCACTGCAGCATCCATCAAACCGACCCAAGTCAAAGCTGACGATGTTTCAGGTGAGCTCACAACAAGCAGGTGTGTGTCATGTTGTTTTTAAACCGGAGTTTTAGTAATGTTGCGTCTCCTACACACAGACAAAGTGATAAACCAGCCACTGGAGAAGCCGGACTTCTTCCGTGTGTCGGAGCTCTTCTCGTTGAAAGAACTGTTCGACGCCCGAGTGCATCTCGGCCATAAGAAAGGTTGCAGACACAGGTCGGTGTACATTTATACTCCAATTCAAAATGCATGATGTTGAAGCAATTCTATTGATTCGTTCCATTTGAGGGACATGGCTGCAAGAAAAGGTTATTTTCATCATTGAGAAATCTTTTCTTAAATAACAGATTATTGTTTTAGTCTCTAAAATGTAAAAAAAATATATATATTTTGATATCAAAATTTCTGAAAGTGTGTTTTCAAGTTCTTTATTTATCATATGCATAACAATTCCAGTCAGGGGTTGTTGAAAATTAAATGTTTTGCTCTTAGGCTCCCTCTAACAAAACTCATATAATATCTATAAAGAACTCGTTTTGTCCGACCAGCAGTCCAAAACCCAAAGATATCCAATTCAAGTCAATTTATTTAGCGTCGCCCAAAATCACAAATTTGCCTCAGAGGGCTTTACAATCTGTACACATCCTCTGTCCCGGGACCCTCACAACGGAACAGGAAGAACTCCCCCAAAAATACCCTTTAACAGGGAGAAAAGAGGGAGAGACCTGTGGGAGAGCCCTCTACCAGGATGGACAGAAGTGTCTACAGAATGAACAACATAACAGTTACAACATAATTTACTATCTCATAAAAGCACCAATAAAGTGTGGCATTTGTTGCTGGTTAATATTATATTGCACAACCAATCAATAAGTCAACAAATAGTTTCAGCTCTAGTGAAGGAAATGAAGATCTACCCGATAACGCACACAGCAGTCTGTACTTGTTCGGACGTGACCTTTCTGTTCTGATTCTGTGCTCCAACACATTGATTTTAAATTAAATCAATTACCTGACGCAATCCAGAGCAGTAAAGAAACAGTATTAATATCAGGCTACATAATGTCCCCATTACAGTACATTTATGACAGCTGTGCTGTTTTAATGTGTAACCAGTGTTAACATTTTATTTATTTTTGTTTACCAGGACATAAATAAATAATAGGAGGTAGATAAAGTATTAATGGAATAAAATGAGAACTATGTGAGGTGTGCTGATAAAGAGACAGTGGTGGGATTCATAGCAGAGTCAAAAAGTCTGTTCTACACTAAGGTAGCATTTGATATGATTGGTTCTCTTCCATTAAAGCACATAGAATACATCTTGAGTTGGTATTAATACTAGCTCTGTGTGGAACCACATCAGAGAAACAAAGCTGAACAGAAAATGGTTCGATAGAGTTGACCGCGGACAAATCAATCAGTCAATATTAAACTCGAGGGAGAGCTGTGACTATGAAAATGGAAGCACAGTTGGCTGCAGTGACCTCTCTATTTTTAAACCTAAATCGAATTCTCTTTTGTTTTTTTTCCCCCTAGGCTTATGGAGCCGTACCTCTATGGCTGCCGTTTGGACCAAGATATAATTGACCTCGACCAGACCGTGGAGCACCTCCAGCGAGCCCTGAACTTCACCGCCCACGTCGCGTACCGCGGCGGCGTCATACTGTTCGTCTCCCGCCAGCGTCAGTTCGTCCACCTGGTGGAGAGCGCCGCTGAGAGTTGCGGCGAGTACGCCCACACGCGGTACTGGCAGGGCGGCCTCCTCACCAACGCCCCCATCCAGTACGGCCCGGGAGTCCGCTTACCGGACCTCATCATCTTCCTCTCCACGCTCAACAATGTGTTCCAGCCGCACGTGGGCATCAGAGACGCGGCCAAGATGAACATCCCCACGGTCGGCGTGGTGGACTCGAACTGCAACCCCAGCCTGGTGACCTACCCGGTGCCCGGGAACGACGACACTCCGGCTGCTGTGGAGACGTACTGTCGCTTATTCAAGATGACCATCAACCGCGCCAAGGACAAGCGGAGGCGGCTGGAGCTGCTGCACGGCCTGTCGGCACCGGCCGCGCCAAGCTCGTGACATAATATGTTGTTAAATAAGAGACATTAAAAAAAAGTACACATCGTCTGCTGCTCCATTTCATCATGCCTCTGCATTTGGAAGAATAAATGTGATGCCAGTGTTCAGGGCTGACATGTTGTCTTGTGTTGAGACTGAACGTCCGTGTGTCTTACTCTTTAATCAGTCTAGTTTCTGTGACACGCTCGTCTCCTGGTTCTCATTTCATTTGTTTTATACCTCCATGCCGGTGACAGCCTTGGCCTGAGGCGTTATGTTTCCGGGGCTGTCTGTCCATACGGTTCCTGTGAAAGATGTGTCTCGAGACGCCCGGAGGGAATTTCACATCCATTTGTACTCGATAATGAACTGATTAGTATTTGGTGGTAAAGGTCTCTGTGGCCGCACAAAACATGCATTTTGGCCGCAAATCAAGAATTCATATGCTAATCATGACAATGTCACGCATATTTAATGGACTAGACACTCGGGACTGATACCAATCAAACCGCAATGACCGCTTTAGGACCTTCCTGTCACCCTAACCCTAATTCTGTGCTTGGCCACGCCCCCAGCCCAAAGCAATGGGAGTCTATGACAGCTATACCAAAGGAACAAGCTACAGCCACCAAACTTGAGACAAAGGTGCTATGGAGTGCTAGGAACACTCACAGAATACTTCAGGAGTCTAGCACAAACTTTCAAAACGTTTGTGCTACACTCTTCATTCATGAGCTAACTTCAAATCACATTCATGAGACAATTTGTCTAATTTCAGATTACATTCTAGAGGAAATGGTGCATAGTTACAAAATAATTTCACTTCAGGTTATTAGCAGACCAAGTGACTGGCTCACGATGGCTCAATTTCTGCTGTTTTGTGGTCTTTGGGTATGGAACCCTGCCAGATGCTTAGACTGTGTTTACCACAAGGTTGGTACAGTACCGTTGGGGAAACCACGAGTTACTTTGAGCACACTTTTGTGGTTGCACTTCATCAATTTCCGCACGTCTTGTTTATTTGATTTAAAGCTGCTGTAGTTCCTATTAGTTGGTTTACGTTTCTGCCATGAGCAGCTGCAGAATTATTATAAAATGCATTTTTGTAAAGTTCTTTCGAAGCGAACCCAAATTCTTCAGGTATGTGTAGTTCATCATAAATCTTGACTGTTCACAAATCTTTTTTTTCAAAATAGTCTTGTTTATCTTGAAAAATATATAAATGTGCACTACATCCATAATTGAAGCTAATAAGACGCTCGATGAGGCACACAAGTACCAGCGTTAACATTTGGAATCTTGATTCCTCCTGATGAAGGTCTTCAGCATCACCTCTGATGGACCCGATGATTGAACCCGTGGAGCAGCACCAGAGCTGCTTCGGACGGTGAGATCTCATGCTGACATGACACTTTACCAGACTCTGCTCCAACAAATGCTTCACGACATGCCTAAAAAACATTAGGGCATGTCTCAAGATAACAAATCTTTGATATTTTCTTGACCAGATATTCAATAGACATAATAGAGCTGGTGTACAGTTTGATGAGTCAGAACAGCACCATAGAGGCTTTAACGAGCCGTAGGAAGAGCTGCTCTCAGTACCGAGGCTCGGAAAACACTGGTGAGACGTTTCTTATTAATTGAATGAGGAATTGCTGTGTTTTTATCTTGTGGGATTTCTTTCTTTTCTATTTCTTTGTATTATTGCTATGGCCCCTCATGCGAGTCTGAAATAAAGTTCAAAACGAATAAAAGGTCAAATGTAATTGTCTTTTATTTAACTACAATAATACATGAATCTCATGTCAGTGAGATATAGGGACTTGTTTTTAGACAATGCATCTTGAATGTTATTTTTCACTTATTCCATTATTGGCATATTCTTATTTACATATTACAAGCAAGAAAAACACCTTGCACTCACTTTTTAGCCATGAATACAACTCAATGAAAAGGTCCATTTTCAACTTGTTAGATGGCAGAAAATGTATATATATATACACACTAGTGAAACTATTTTATTTTTTGTTCATTTTGCTACTAAAATGTTGGCGTATTTGATCAGCTGAAGCCAGTTGTTCGGAGAACTTCCTCTGAATGTTTCCAGCTGACTCCTCCGATCAGCTGTTTCCAGTTACTTTGCGGCTTGTTTTTATCCCATACGTACAACTAGGACAATGACATAGGGTTGTGGTCATTGACTAATATCTGTGTCATTCAATAAATCAATAAATAAGTGTTCTTTATGTGAAAAAACAACTTTCATGTTTGTCTGGGATCGTCAGGCTTTCAGCATCACTGTCATCCTTTTAATAGAAGGATTCAATCAGAGTACATACACTGTCCAACATCTCTTCTGCCGGTGATGTTTCTGTTCAATCTGTGGTGATTTTTGTTGTTTTATTATATACTATATTGCTGTTACATATGTTTGACTTTTTACTTCTTGTGGTACAGACACCAGCCGCCGAGTTCAGATGAATGCAATCGTATTCACAATTGTTGAAACCAACTAACGTTTATTTATGGATTACAAGTGAATTCAAGTTTAACGTCTGATCACCATTTACAACTCTGTTCGGGTCGATTTGAATATATTAATGATATCGGATCAACACCAGGAGGGACATTTCGGTGCTACCGTATACACGCATTACTCGATCCATTATTTGTGTCTCACATGGAGATTCATTTACACACACGGAACAAGAAAACCACCAATATTTACAATTGTACAAAAATCACACCGTGTCAAATTTGCCATTCTGCCTCAATAGGGAAAGACAAAAGTTTAAAAACTAAAATTACTCAGATTATTTTACAGATAAAGTTATAGGCAGTGCCCTGAGAACATTATGTCCGAGCAGATAAATGTGCTTCTCAAAATAACGCAAAAAAAACAAAAAAGAAAGTCTTGTTATTCAGCGGTTTCATATTGTATAATCAGTATTTCACAGTTTCCTGTTATTCACAGTCAATGTAGAGTTCAAAAATACACCAATAATCACCAGCCTCTACAACATTTGGCAAAGCTTTGTGTCCATGTCATAGTTCACGCATTCTGTAGATGGACAGGTTCGGATAATCTCAACCGGTTTTCAAGAGTACTGCGTGTTTGAAATTTTCTTCCACAGTAAGGTCTTGAGGTTGTTGAGGACTAGCGAGTGGTGCACCTCCATCTGGCTTGCCAGACCGCTGAGTGTCACACAGGTGCGCAGCTGCTTCTCCAGATCCCCACGGAGGTCTGAAGGCGCTCCAAAGAGCAGAAAGTCCTGCAAAAGCACACACACCTTTGCCAGATTGGGCTGCACAACCTCCGTGTTACACTGCTTCACCAGCCGATCACAGGTGGCCGTGCAGTCCCGGCCGAAGGTGCAGTCCGCGTTGGTCTCGCACCGCCGACCTCTCAGATGTCCCCGCACAACCGCCTCAGATGCCACACTGCGCAGGTTGGCCATTTTGCAGTCATACTTTGCGTTGTAGCCCACGTGGCGAGGACTGGCGTCGCATATTAGGAAGCTGCCGTAGGACCCGTGGAAGACCTCCTCCACAAACTCCAGCAGGCCGATGGTGATGCGAGCCCTTCGGGGCCAGGCCGGTGCGAGCCAGTGGTTCAGGCTGGAGCTCAGGGCCTCCGGGACCAGAGCCTCCAGGTAATGAGGCACCTCGAGCCTGTAGAGGGAGCTGTGGCCCACGTGTTCCGTCACGTACAGGTCTCCACAGAAGCCGAGCAGCTTGGGGGTGTGCTCCTTCTCCTGCAGCGCCACCATCAGAAGGAACTCGTTGATTTGGAGAAGAGCCCAGATCGACTTGGCCTCTGCTAGAGACACTTTGCCATCCTGGTTGACGTCAGCAAGGGTAATGACCCGGTCCACCAAGGTGCTCAGAGATGGCTGCTCACCAAGGTTGGCCTGCAAAAAGGAGGTATTATGTGGTGACATATATTATTATATATATTAAATTGTGTAATTGCTGAAAAAAAGAAGACCTTGAGGAAACTGTGCAGCATTTCTTTGAATTCGTCCATTGAGGTTCCACGAGTGGGTTTGTCAAATAAGCTCATCTCCCGCCGCAGCACAGAGTCCGGAGCCCAGTCAAACTTGTCCGGATGCTCAATCCCACACTTGATCACCACGGCTCTCTCCTTCCACAGCCCGCCGTACACCTGCAAGTCAAATAAATAACAAGAGACGAAAGAGTTATGTCCGTAATTTGATGTCGTATTTCTCTGTTACGTTTGCGGAGAATGCTTAAGTTGTGTTTGCATACATACAAAGTGTGCCTGGTTTGTAAGTGTATTCTGTGCGTTTGTGTCACCTGGTGTGTAGAGGAGGTGGACCTGCAGTGCTGCAGAGTCAGAGTTCTCTGATCGCACAACGCCTTGCAGGACGAGCCTGATATTATGCCCCTTCTGTAGTGATCACACTGCAAAGGGAAACAGGAAGTTCACTCCATTAAACACAGGAAACAGTTCGGTCGGCGCTAGATTTGTGAGTGCTTAAAATAAAAAAATCTGTATTAGGTATATATATTAAACGAGACATATCATGCTCCTTTTCAGATTCATACTTGCATTCTGAGTTTCTACTAGAACATGTTTATATGCTTTAATGTTTAAAAGAGCATTTCATTGACATACACTGCAACAGGAAATAAAGTGGGACACATTTAGAGAGACTGTGAAATGGTCGATATATTGTTTAGTTGTTGCATCACAACTGTTTGAAGGCAGAGTTTCTGAATCAGTCCAACAAAGGAATTAATTGACTATACTCCTGTTGGACCACAGTGTTGGAAAATGTCTCTCAAAGTGCCATCCTGGTTACAGAAGATCAATACCAGTCTCATGTCTGTGCTGTATGGCGAACAGGAAGGGGTAAACAGCTGGTCCGGCTCCGCCTTAAGATGACAACACCTTTCTACCAACACCTCTAAAGTGCACAATCCAACATGTGTAAAAACAAATGCCTGCTCACAGCCGGTTATTTCACCAGACACCCTCTCACGCTCTCCTCCCTGTTCCTGTTCAGAGCACTCATGTTAACGACACCTCACCAAAATGCAAAGCAGCCACAAGCAAATCAGAACCCATCGTGTTCCCATCCTCATCGGCACTTATCCGGGCGACACCAAACGTTTCCGTGTCATCACATTAGCCTTTATTTATTACATTTTCTCCAACGGTATTTAACAATGTCAAAACTGAGGCACAGAAACTGTTGTGAAGCTGTGATCAGTTGTTATGATGAGGTTGCATCATTGATCTTTCATTGCGCATCAATCCCTCTGGAGTAGTTATCCACTTAATCGCCGCGGTGTCTCATCGGATGTCAGCGCCTGTTCTGTTCTCGACGGCCGCAAAGCTCAGAAAACAGCTGGGCACAGCAGGAGAGGAGTTTAGCTATAGGCTGTAACTTTAGTTAGCTTCAAAGGAAGAGGCCCAACTGTCCCCTCCTCTTCCTCAAAAGACCTCCCGTCCATATTTCCCCTTGTTTTGAGTACTTGCGCGTTCATTTAGGAGTCGAAGCGGTTCACTGTGGCAGCCGGAACATTGTCTAACGGTCTAACTCATGAAACACAGAGCCTTGCATCTTCTTTTTCCTGTCTAAAAACAAATCCAAGCTCTATTGATTTGTACGTGTGCTTTCATAGCGTCACCCCATCTTGAATCTGTTGGAAAACGTTTACCTGCCGCTGCATCTACAACAACATTTTACAAACATCATATCTGTGCTGCTTTGTGCAGCAGAATGTGAGTGTGTGTGTGTGTGTGTGTTGCTTCCCCGTAGCATCCGGACCACCACCACACTGATGAAGTTATGAACATTGGCTGTCACTGCATTGAGAGATTCAACTTACAATGACCATATGGCAGACATGCCCGCGGCAGAGTTCAGAGTATGAGGCGTACTGCATGTAGATGACCCAGCTGGCAATGAGGATGCCCAGCCATGCCAGGAGAAGGTACTTCACCTTAATGGCTGGGTGACGACTCTGTGGAGGGGGGAGAAATGGGAGGAAAGGGGAGGAAAGGAGAGGAAAAGGGAGGAAAGGATGGATTGGAAGGAGAAGACATGACAACTGATCATAAAAACAGGTTTACACCACAATGAATGAAAGAACAGCTGGTCACTTGACCTCAGGATAAAACCAACATCTCTGATATGCAGGGTGACATAAGTGTTCAGGTCCAGGAAAAGCATGGACTATATTACAAGTCCTACATACGTTAAAGTACAACAAAATGTACTGAGAGAAGTAAAAGCACACGTGCTGCAAAAAAAAACGTACAAGTAGGCTTTACTTATGTTTATCTCAATACATGTAGCCTGGGCTGAGGCCTGCACAAGAAAGATTCAGAATCAGCTTTATTGGCCATTATGCATAGGCCCCCACACACATCCAGGCAATCTGATTCCAGTTTCCGTGCAGGCTAAACGGATGCTGGCCACTTGATGTTAGAATAAAACAAAGATGATATGTTGGCCTGCACCCTTTAAATCCCTTCTTTGCATTTGTTCACGACATTGTGTGATGTGCACTGGACGCAGAAGATATTGCCCTGGTAGTTTGCCATGCATGATGCATGTGGGTAATTTGCTGTTAATAGCAACCCAAATAAAAGCAGACCGGCATCATGCTGTCCACACATACCTGCAGACCTTTGGACTGAGGACAGAACAGCACCAGATGGACCAGTCTCCGCAGAGCCCTCGGCATTGTGAGCGACTCTGTTGGGAGGCAGCGCAGCGAGAAACCAGGGATCCCAATCTGATCACATCGTTCCGGAAAACCTACGCCGCGCGTCGCAAATAACCAAACCCCGGAGTCTAATCATCATATACCATAATAATTCCTCCCGCTTGTCTCCAAATGCAAAATGCCACGAGTCTCACACGACGCGGGATTTGACCAGATAGCTTCGTAATCCTATTTCTCAACATACATCATTAGTCGGAGAAAAGAAAAAAAAGGAGTGCGTCCTTGAAATTGAGCATTTTCACATTTCAGCTCCATATGGGCCATCCCTGCATTAAGGACCTCCTCCTCAGGGTCAAATCAAGGCGAATCCGATTAGTAGCCATAACAAAAAAAAATCTTCTTCTACAGTCTCATCAGATTAAAACCAGGACAGAAATGTGACACATAATAAATAGCCAGTGGGTCTCCCGATGAGGAGCACACGGCCGTTCTTACCCAGCGACTCATCACTGCGCTCCTTTAAAGGGAAAGATGCGGGATCTCAGCTGTGAGATGTTTTTTATACCGCCGACAGAAATCTCGCGCGTGCTTCCTGTCCGTCTGTGTGTGTGTGTGTGTGTGAGGGGAAACATGTCACGTTTTAATGTTGTCCAGTTAGCCTACTAAAGTTTTCCCCCAGCAAAGGTCCTTCTTAATATAAGGTATACACCAGTCCACTAACTATCCTGTTCAAACCAATCAAGCTGTGGTTGCATTGTACAATAAAGAAGTGTAATTTACTTTGATTACTTTAGCTGATCAGGCTACATCAGTGGTTTAATTGTGGATAATCACAAAGTAGACGTTCCTTGATTGTGTTATTTGTTTAAATTCTGTGATAGTCATAAAGGAAGGTGCTCTCCGCGCCAGTTGTTCCTGCCAGGATATTGAACTATTGTTGGCTCGAAAGGGGGACACAGCCCCTGATACATGGCATCCCCTTATTGCCTTCACGTGCTGTCGGAAAAAATACCATTCCAAAGCAGATATCAATCGAAAGGGTAAATAGTAGGGCTTCAGGAGATTCTATTACTTATAACCAACCAGTAAAATCAACATATCAATACATACATATTCGTGGCGGCTGGTCAATAGAGGGCCATGGGGCATGGCCCCACCATGAGCCACACAAAAAAAATAAAAAATTATAATAATCATAAATTATACAAATTGTCAATATTTGTGTTTTTTAACTATGGAATGTACCCAGTAATGTGTGTACAATATGATATCTGCGCAAAATATATGCTTTTCCTGCTCGTCCTCTCCCCCTGTGTGCTCGTCTGCTCGTGCTCTCTGCCTGTGTGCACGACACTGAGAACGCACAGCTAGGGGGGCCTGATCGTTTTAGCCCAAAAGAGACGGATCTATGAAGCAGTTTAGCCAATTGCTGATTCAAGATATAAATGAGTGACATACAATTTAGCCAATCAGTGCCCTCAAATAGATTCAGCTGTGGGCCAGATCGTTCTGCCCCACAGCTGCGCGTTCTCGTCAAGAGAAGTCTCTACAGGCGAGCGCGCCAGCGCGAGCACTCCTCCTCCAAGACCCGTTTGAGAGGAGAACTTTGAGGAGATTCTGCAGCCAAAGAGCTGATATCAGATCAGCCTGACTTCACAATCAGACAGCAGACTCGCGGGAAAGGGAAGCAGTACATGCGAAGCTTCTGTACTAGCTGTACACCAGACAGGTTTGGCTAGCTGGATGACGTCATGCTAATCATTTATTTAGCTTTTTAAAACAACGGGGACAGATCCAGGACGGACAGTTAGAGGAGTGAGGGATGAGGAGGTAAGGAAACATGAGAACACCAGGACACACATGGAGAACTCTGTCAAGCTACATATTAGACAAAGTGAACATCTTTTTTTCTACATAGCCTCAGTCTCATCTGCTTAACTTGGTCATGGAGGCATCAACATGTAATAGAGATGTTAAATTAACAGTGAAAACTCATCATAGCTTAATTTAACATCAGTATTCATAATTACACTTCATGTTTACTTCTCCTGATCTTCACCTCCTATAACAAGGTCCATAGGGACATCTCAATAAATAAACATGTTATATTATATTATATAAGTGTTATTTACTGATTGTTTTCGTGTTGGAATACATGTTAAATATTTAACTGCCAAGTAATAATGCGTGTTTGATACTTACTTTTTTTTTGCATGAAATCACACTGGGATGTTTGCTGAAATTGATAGGATGGCCCTACCTAGAACATGTTCCACCAGCCGCCAAGCTATTATGTTGAGTATGTCAAGAAGCAGGGTTCCTGTATATGTGTTGTGTGCTTTTACTGTGAAGGAGGGGACGGAAGGAGAGGAAAGAGGTTCTGAAGGAGTGTGTGACAAGAAATATAGTGGCTGCCGTCGGCTACATTGGTGGCAGCGGTGGGATTATGTTGCGCCTATACTTTAGAATAATAATAAAATAACAAACACGGGGCTCTGTGTTCAGCACCAAGACGGCAGCCACTTTATTTCTTGTCACACACTCCGTCAGAACCTATTTCCTCTCTCTCTCTCCTTCCGTCTCCTCCTTCACAATAAAAGCACACAACACATATACAGAAACCCTGCTTCTTAACATACTCAACATAATAGCTTACAATATTGTTCAATTCAGCTCTATGTAGTATTGGTTTGTTTTTCTATTTATATAGTTAATGTGCGATAAGCATGGAGATGAAGTAATAGAGCCGACATGCCTTCGGAAAGCTGGTGTTTACAAGGGTCCCTAAACGCAGCATCAGCTGCTCTGCCTTCTGCTGCTGCTGAGCGGCTCTGCTGCTTGACAACACAGCGACGGTAACACACACAGAGAGCAGAGGGCTGTGGCCGTCATTGCACCGCTGGTCAGCGCTAGAACAGTAGATAACCGTACGCGAAAGGTAAACTCTGTCATGAGTTAAAGGTAGACCCATATGTCAGCTAACGTCAGGTTTAGCTAGCTTCAAGTAGCTAGGCTAGCTACAAGTGCTGCCACTAGCAGAGCTAGGTTAAGTCAACGTCAGCTTGTTATTGCTGCTTTTAATATAGCCATCTAAGCTAGCAATGCGTTCTGCATTGTTCCAGGATAACGTTTGCTCGGATTATTGCACTCAGTGGCACAACTGTGCCCTGTCCAGCAGCGCACACTCGTAGCGTTCCGCATAATGAGTGACCGTTATGTAAAAGTAGAGATCCAAGTGGAGGAAATGAAATCACTGGGCGAGGATGCAGAGAAGGAGGGTGTGGATGCTGAGCAGCAGCTGCCTGTGTGTTCTCCCCCTGCTTCTGCCTCGCCAGACCCTTCTAGCCTCACTGTAGCCGGCAGAGATGCGTCCAACACCTGCAGATATAGGGTTAAAAATCGAAGCAAGCTGGGAAAGGATGCCAAGAACTCCTGTGGCAAACACACCTCGGATGTGTCACTGCACGGGCCTGTAGTTTCTGCTCATGTTGGAAAAAACCTGAACAGACTACTAGGACACGAGCGGACACTTCTTGTCAAAGGGACTGGGAAAATACTGCAGGGCAAGTTGGAGACGAATGGGAATTACGCAAACATCCAGCCATCCAAAAACAATCAAGAAACACGCCGCGAGGACGGATTTAAACTGGCGAAGAAGAGAAGACCAGTGACGGTGGACATCTCCAAAGCCAAAACTTCATTGGAGGCCCTCAAGTTAAGCGTCAAGCAGCTGAAGTGGAAAGAGGTGTGCTACATACGTTTCTAATGTTGTTCAACCAATGTTCTTTACAGGTTTTATTCCTATGGAACAAGAAAGGTGCTGGTTTAACTGGTGCAGCGCGCGCCTTGATCCGGAGATGATCTCTGGCATCAGCTGCGCATTAGTGTTTCATTTGGACGACAACCAGTTTAGGCTTTGGTCACGAACGTGCACGGATGGAAACCTCTGTCGTACTGCTCTCCAACTATGTGCCATTGAGAAGTAAATGTCTGCAGAGACGGGTCACAGGGATGTGGTGAGCAAAGTGTCTCTGTGGGAAGAACTAGAAGAAAAGGCCAACAATGCACATTTCTTACAGCTCTCAAGGATCTCAATCTGCACAGCACATAACATGAGGCAACATGAGGCTTTTTACTGGGCTTTTAACAGTTGGAGACAATAGAATCTTAGGTTTAGGGTTAAAAGAGGCAGTGTCTCTGACAAAATGTAAAATACAAAGGGACTGAAATCTAAGTCTGTGCAGGAGGAATGTTATCTTTGCAAGAAAGTTTGGCCCACTTCAACTTAACTTACCAGTTATTTAATGCAAAATGTGCACTTGTGTTAAATTTAAATAATGCAATCAAAGAAAACGGGTTATATATACTTTATTGTTTTATCCGCAGTACTTTATGCACAGCTTTCCAGCTTTTAAACGTTTTCATACTTGTCATTAAAATATACATGAGTCCACTACTAAAGGTGGCCAAACTGATCTGTCAGAAGGAGATTTGCAGAGGATAGGGTGAGGGAGTGTTGATGAACCTGTCCATCCATTGATATATTATGGACAGCTGACACTGAGCATTCATTGGATCAGTGTGGTCACAGCTGTTTTTAGACAGTCTCTCGTCATATCTATTTTTGTTATTTCGATCTCGCACTCTAATCTCTGAGACCGGATAAGTTAGTTTTTGTCCGATGCTAAAAGTCAAGCTAATCACTGGCTAGGAAATTGTAAATGCAGTGATCAATTGAGAAAAGAATCTTTAAATAATTTGTCATCAAAATATCCTTGGTTGCAGCTCTAATTCAGAGTATGAGGACTTGTTGTCCTTTCTTATTGAGTATTTATTTCCTGTATCAATGATTGAAGAAGTCCTTGATTGAAAACTTGGCCCATTATTAATTAGATGACACGATCGCCTTTAACCCGACAATGCCAGTTTGCCTCTAATGCATAAATTACAGAGGATGGGTGCGGATGAAAGTTGTTCAAAATGAACGGCGTTAAAACATTTATGAGTTGGCTAATTCATCCAGTTCTTCTTTTCTCCGAGCCACAAACACCACCTGGTCCATTTGAATGAGATGCAGGTAATACCTGCTATCGGCTATCGTTAACATGGGCTCCATTATGCATAAGGAGTAAAGAAGGGCACCGCGATGAAGTAAAGACTCTACGTGTGACTGCTGACCAGGCAGTGACACCCAAACCCTTCCAGGTCCGGTATCGGTATCGGTAGACAGAAGGCCGATGCATTACCACCACAAAGTCAGCGGCGCTATGGATCCTGTGCTGCTTTTGAAAGTACCTGTCGACGTCTTTCACGGGGTTGAAACTCCAGCAGCCCTGTCCGTCAATTCTGTAATGGACACTGATTGGGAGGAATCCAAGTTGTAACTCAAAGCACTGATGTGGGATTATAAAATAGAATGCTGGATACAGTTATGGAGATTTTATTAAGACACGTTAGTGACTGATAAGTTGCTCGTTTTGCATTTACATCCAAATGACTACGTCTGTACATCTGCAGTGTTTTCAGCTGTCAACTGACTTTCAGCATCCGTCCTTCTCTCACACGGTGGAAAATGATTAGGCTTAAGCTCCCTCTAATCCAATAGACTTCCAGGCCTCCTGGAGGCAGAGAGAGAACGGCCGGCCCGAGGGTCTGAGTGACAACTTCAGAAAATGAGACCAATAACTGCTTTCAGTCGGTGGGCTCGGCATTTCCATAATTATTCTACTGAGCGGGCGTTTTAAAAGGCCTGCCACCTGGAGGCTCCCATATTTAGGACATAACAACCAACTGAGATTATGATAATATAATAATAACTGAGACTATTTACTGGAGGCATGAAAGATGTGCTGCAACTTAAAATATCCTCTATGTGGCTGCACTTGTGCTACATTAGCTAAAATGAAATGCATTGTGTGGGCTTTAGTGGCTCGTAAAAACGGACCGGCCCACTCGTGAGTGTGTCCACAACAATGGGTGGAAAGCGTTCCTCTGTCTGTCTCTCCATACAGAGTCAAGATGGCTGTTTTGGGCCCTGATTCGTAGAAGCTACTCGGGTTAATTGGACTTCCTTCTCTGATGCGATGACACAGTTATACGTTGGCTTCTGCGTGGCAGCATTTATAGCAGGTGCTGGCTGCGGAGCAGGGTTTCCCTGTTTTCACACACTCTCACGCAAACTCGTTAATGAGATGCTACTCTGACACTCGTCCCAGAAATCAGGGAGTGCATCTTTAAAATGAATTATTCAGATGCATAGCAGTGAGATGTAGCAGCGTGTGGTGGAAATGTACTGTAATAGTAGACGCTGTCTTAACAGGAGTTCATGCACAGGTCAGTCAGGGGTCCAAACACTTGCATTGTGTGAGTGTGGAGGAGAAAAGCTCTGCCATTTCCCAGCTCTCTAAACCCTTTCCACAGTAGCGCCTCGTCTTCTTTCCCTCAGCTCATCACAAGCAAATGTGCTGAGTCATATGAACAAATTAAGCCTTCTCTCATTTACAGATGTAAAAAGTGTTTTTTTTTATTGTTTAAAATGATCTTTTATTCACTGTTCCTGTCCCCTCTCTCTCCCTGTCTTCAGTTTCCTCTGGGAAGACGAGCGCCCTGTGACATCTACTGGCACGGCGTTTCCTTCCACGACAATGAAAACATCGTCTCGGGGCAGGTGAACAAGTTCCCAGGTATTCCGCCGCTCTCGTCTTCTTTTAACCTCCCCTGTTGATTGAAGGCCACGGCGAGGCTCGTTGAACCGTAGGTGGAGAAGACGGCTTCATTTCATCTCGCGGTGCGTTCAGTATTCTGTAACCACAGCGGGAGGGATTTAGTTAAACCCTCCCTGATCCCCATTGCTCCAGCACTAACCTTTTCATGCCGTGGCAATAATCATTACTTTAGAGACGCTGGAGATTATTGTATTAGTAACAGATGCAGGTCACTTGAGTCTCCTGGCTTGCTTTTATCTTTCACTATCAGTGCATTATATGATACTTGTGTCATATTGAGGTATATCTCCTTACATGGTCAGCAGGGTTCGTACGGTCATGAAAAACCTGGAAAAGTCATGGAATTTTAAAATGGTCATTTCCAGGCCTGGATAAGTCATGGAAAAAAATAAAATCCCAAAGGTTTTGGAAAAGTCATGGAATTTTTTTATATTCATATGTTCATGTAGTACATTTACGCTGAGTTTGAAATAATTAATATGCTTTTAAAAGAAAGATATAAACAGGCATACGCTCTCAAACTTGCAGTGCGAATTATTCGCGCTGCTAGTGAACGCACCTTAACAGGTGACATGCCGACCGCTTCCCTGAGCTACTGTGATAGCAACATTAGCTCGGTTCGCGAACGGTCGGTATTATTCACTATGCCAGGTGTCGATTAAAAATGCTTGGCTACACATGGACAAATACAAGACATGGTTACACCCGACAAAGACCCGGGACGAGCCAAATGCAGGTTGTGTGGAGACAAAACCGTCGATATTTCTAACATGGGGGGGAGCCGACATCAGAGCCCCATCGCCGGCTTTCTAACTGCGACGCCGAGCAGCACGTCTCTCGCTTCGGCGAACAAGCAGGCGGCGATAGCGGATGGCGCTGTAACAAAAAATGACGTCCTTACTGCGGAGGTAATGTGGGCACTGAAGGTTGCCAATTCCCACTTTTCATTTAAATCATCAGAAGATGCCAGCCTGCTATTTCGCCGGATGTTCCCCGATAGCCAGATCGCAGCACAATTTGATGAGCTGGATGACTTAAAGAAGAGGGCAAGAGTGGAGACGGATATTAGCGCACTCGAGAGATCAGCAGATGAATATGCTGAGAAAGCAGAAGCTACAAACCAACTGACCTTCATCACCAAATCTAACAGCTTCCGCCGAACTGCAAAAGAGAAGAAGGCATCTCTGCCGGAGATTGAAAAGCAGATAGATGCGAAGCTTGAAGAAATGAAACGCTAAGCTGGCAAGTGACTGTTCAGTTAAGTTCCCGTGGACAGTGAAGCACAAATTTCTTCTTTCATTACAACTTGTTCAGGTTGCCACGAGCTATTCTCTCTTACGAGCCTCTCAAGGGACAAGTCTGTGTGAGTGTGTCAGTCAAACACACAAAAAGCTCTTGTTATGTGAATGTTTTATAAACCTGTTTAAATGTTAAATTGTTTTTGATGATTTATGTTTGAAGAGTTAGTTGCCAACTCGTTTTGTTAAAATTTGCACTAAAAGGGAATGCAATGTGTGCACTAGCTGGATCCTACTGAATGCCTGTCAGAGTATATAAATGTTGTTATTCTAATCAAACTATTGTCTCTCATTCATTTGTGTCATTTAAGGTATGCTGTATGCTTTAGAATTCTCATTTTTAGTTTAAATACTACATTTTCTCACTTTTTCATGTATACACCGAGATTTCACAAAATCTTTGGTCATGGAAATTTGGCTTAAAGTCATGGAAAAGTCATGGAAAAGTCATGGAAATCCATTGGTCCAAATGTGTATGAACCCTGGGTCAGGTCTGTTGGCCTTCCTTCTAGTCCTTCTACAGATTGTATTTGCTTTCCCAAATGTGTTTTTATTGATATCTTGCATGTCAGCCTCTTCCATTTGTTATATCTGAAACGGTGCGGTGTGCGTTGCAGGAATGATGGAAATGCTGAGGAAGATCAACCTGAGTCGGGCGGTGAGGACGATGCAGGAGTTGTTCCCGGAAGAGTACGACTTCTATCCCCGCTCCTGGATCCTGCCCGAGGAGTGCCAGCAGTTTTCCACGCAGGTATAGCTGCACAACCAAAGCGCTGTGATCGTGGGCACGATACGTGGAGCTTTTCTTTGGATTAATCTCTGTATTTCTGTGCACTGTGTATTCAACATTGGATACCGTATGCTGTCTTTTCTCATCTTATTCATAAGAATAAGATGACAAAAGATTAGATTTCATTGTATGCTTGAAGAAAAAAAAAGGATAACAACATAAATGGTTTTACTTTTTTTATTTAACCTTTATTTAACATGATGAATTGAGGTTGGATATCTCTTTTGCGAGGGACACTTGGCCAAGGCAGCAGCATATAAAGGTGCAAAATAACACATAAATCATGCAACGGATAAAACAATACTACAAATAAAGATAAGAAGAAGGCTAAAATAAGATAAAAAGACACAGCAGCGTGAGATCAGGTGTTACTAATAACATTAACGAGGGCTACGTTGCATTTAAGTGCCCCAATAGGCCATGAAGTGAACATGTATTACCCAGATACGGCTTTTTAAATACAAGACGCCTCTAAAAAGTAAAGCCAGGGTTTCTGTTTGCCATCTTGCTTCCTCTTAATTTTCAACACTTGGCACATTTTATCAATAACTAATGCGTGTACTGTTATCTTTACAGTACCGGTGCTTCTGTTCTCTCTCTATATGAATACTCGCCATGCTACGCCGAGCAGTAGTGTTTTAAATGGTGGACTGTAACTTGTTATTCCTGTGACGTGTGCTCTCTTCATTGCTCACTCTCCTTGATGGGGAAAACCAGACTGTACCATATTCATGAATATTACCCTTCATGGTCATCTAACAGTCCTCAACACATGGCTGAATCTAGTGGGATTATTGTGTAGAGAAGCGAAACCATTGAGTGCAGACACGTCTGCTGGGGAAGTAGAGCCGGGAAGAGACGAGGGGAAGATTAGTTTCCCTGGTTGAAAGCGCGTTACAGTCTGTTACCAAATGTGCCATTCACCACCAAGTCCTAAATGAACTGAGAATACACTAATCTGGATAAATGCTCAATCAATTAAGGAGGAACTGACACTGTTTAAAAGATGTATTTTTTTGCTCTCAATTTTGGCAGGGAGACAAAAATTTTTACTTTTCAGTGCGCTTTTATTTTGGAAAATTAAATCCAACTCTTTGATGCAATGGAAAGAGCAGATGGTCAAAAAATGATATTTAAGTAAATCATATATAGCAACAACATATGATGTCCAGCAGGGGGCACCAGCATATCACTGTTAACCCTCCGATCTAGTTCACAGCACACACAGTGTCTGTATCAGTGTGAAGGAAAAGCCATTCGAACACAGATGAGTGTTCCATCAAAGAGAATCTCACTGAAACAGAATAATAAAGCTGTGATTTGACTTAGCATGTATAATATATGGTGTTGATTTGGTACACTTGACTCAAAGGTTTAGTTGAATGATGGTTGACGCATATTTTTAAGGACCTGTGATGATTTCTTTTTTTTAAAAGCTGGACTTGGCACTTTATTTGAGAAGCTTTTTTCTTTTTTTTTTTTTCTCACATTTGTTAAAATTCTCTTCGCATCCTGACGGCGATCAATAAATCAAATGCTGGCAGGCCTGTAATCATCCCGTCCAACCGTTTCATTCAGCCCTCGGGAAATGATTGAATGGCCTTCCTGCCCGCGTTGTCATTGTGCGTGACCGGAGTCTATCTATGAGGACTAACAATAGCCATGTTTGTTGTTTACAATCATTAATTAATGTTAGTTTTTTGGTGTGTTTTTTTTCGGTTGGATATTTTCAAAATGCTGCTGGTTTCTCAAAGCTATCAAACAGACTTCCCTGAAACTCAGCGATCTTGGTTCTGAAGGTTCGGCACAGTGTGTGAAACCTGTGGGATTCCAGTGTTGCCAACAAGGGCCTTTTTGTTGACCTCGTCCTTTCTCGCTTGCAGATCCGCATGGTGAAGGAGAGCGATGCAACATTGAACCCCACCTTCATCGTCAAGCCGGACGGGGGCTCTCAGGGGGACGGCATCTACCTCATTCGTGACCCTGGTGACCTCAAGCTCATGGTGGGTACACAGGCCAAACAGGCTGTAGTCCAGGAGTACATCCAGAAGCCGCTACTCATCGACAAGCTCAAGTTCGATATCCGCCTCTACGTGCTGTTGAAGTCCCTGGAGCCGTTGGAGATCTACATTGCCAAGGAAGGCCTGACGCGTTTTTGCACCGAGCCCTACCAGGTAGCTGTGACGACGCTGTCAATACTTTACTTCGAAGTAGTTTATTCGCTTTGATACATATAGTTAAGGCCACTCTTATTCTGACTGTGTGTAGGAACCAAGCCAGAAGAACCTGAGCCACGTCTTCATGCACCTGACAAACTACTCCCTCAACGTCCACAGTGGCAACTTTGTCCACTCGGACAGCCAGAGCACAGGCAGCAAGCGCACGCTCTCCAGCGTGCTGTACAGGCTGGCGGCTAAAGGCGTGGACATCAAGAAGGTGTGGTCGGACATCATCGCTCTGGTGATCAAGACCGCCATCGCCGTGGTGCCTGAACTCAGAGTCCACTATCAGTCCGACATACCGCCCGGGAAACCGGGACCCACTTGCTTCCAGGTGGGCGGCGGCGGGTAACGTTGTGTTCGGACTAGAATGTGTACAGTAGGATCGTTGATGAATAAGAATGCATCGCTTATTATTGGAGATAAATATCCATTCATCTGTTTACAAAGCATATCAAACGACACTCAGTTCAACTTCAGATCATCTCTCATAATCATCACACTCAGACATTTTCTACTTCAACAGGAATCCTTGTCGCTATAACTGCTAGTAACAACATCAGCTCAACCTTTCTTGGTGCCAGAATGTAAATATATTATTATGGCATAAAACAAGGTGTGCTGGGGTTTAAGATCAATATTCAGACATTCAGTGAGGTCCCTCCTAAATATCCTCTCATTTGCTTTCACCATTTGTTGCTCAATGCGTGAGTCGAGCCTCACTGGTCTTCCTGGCGCTGTGCGTGACTCGACCGTAGACAGGAATCTGATGAGTTGAAGTTAGGGACCGTCTCAAAAGTGCAGCCAATTGGGCCAAGTGAGCTTCTCAACAGCATTCTCTTAGATCAGGGGTCTTCAATGTTTTTCAGGCCAAGGACCCTCAAACTGATAGAGATGGAGCAGGGACCCCCGACTATATATATTGTATAAAATTGTGTTTTATATTAAATGGGTCCAGTACCGTGTATACCTCTTTATTGTGCATTCAATACGAAGCTATTCAAATCATACACGGGTTCATATATTCATGTTTTTATTTTAAACATGTGCAAGGTACAGTGAGTAGGGAGGCCGTACCACTGCCATTTATAAACGCACCTTGTCAGCTGATACCAATATCAACATTGTCTGTCAATTGCATGATAATCATGCAAACAAGCTATTCAAATTGATGGCTATTGGTGCCACTGCCATGCATAAACATACCTGTTATCTTTCATACAATACTGAACTGTTAAAATAATGGACTTTTTTTAAAACTTTCTAATCAAGCACAAATTTCGCGGACCCCCTGCAGTACCTCCGCGGACCCCCTAGGGGCCGCGAACCCCCTATTGAAGACCTCTGTCTTAGACAGTTATTTTTCGTCTGGAGCTCCTCCTTCTGTATGTACAACCCCGTTTTCAAAAGAACAGCGTGTAGCATTAAGGGATCTATTGGCAGAAATGGAATATAATATCAATAACTTTATTAACTTTAATAATTTTATTTTGTGTATAATCACCTGAAAATAAGAATCGTGTCGCATTTCCGACTATTATTTACTGTCCACTCTTGTTTTATGCATTGATAAAACCAACCAGACCATTAACAGTTAAATGTATATTTATGTTAATAAATGAATGTCAAGAGAAAACAACTTGATGCAGAAAATAAAGCCGACTAGACGACCACTTTCTGCAGAAATCCAATTATACAGATAATAGCTTGTTGTTACACAGTTAGTCTACTTTATCCTAAAATATAAATACAAATGATGTACTCAGGATGTGTTTGTGTCTTAGATATTAGGTTTTGACATCCTGCTGATGAAAAACCTGAAGCCAGTATTACTAGAGGTCAACTCCAACCCCAGTATGAGAATCGAACACGAACAAGAGGTAAGAGTGAACGTCAACATCAGTATCGTCATGGTATTATCATCGTTGCCGTTCGCTGCTGAACTCTGTATTTGTGTTGGTCTCAGGTGACACCAGGAGTTTTTGAATACGTTCCCAGTCCGGTCGACGAAGAGGTGAAAGTGGGCGTGATCAGGGACACTCTGCGCCTCGTGGACCCGGGCCGCAAGAAACCTTCAATGTAAATACTCCCACTTTCTCACACACACACACACCCACACACACACACACACACACGTGTGCACTAAACACACCCTTTGAAGTTCTTCCATCGTCCTCGCTTTGTCTGCTGGCCTTAAGAGTCCACGTTTAAGGGCATGATGCCTCGCTCTGCCCATCCCCACTCAGAGCCCATCTTCTGCACCACTCAGCAGCTCTCCATGAGCCTTTAAATGGAAAGATCTAATTCAGCCCAGCCGAAGTGGAAATTCACACATTACTGTACGAGTCCGGTGGCTCGCTCTCTCTGGCCGACCGGCCCTGCGTGGTGCCTGGCAATAAATCTCCTCTACCATTAGGGTTTGCGGTTTTTTTTTTTTTTTTCCCCCTTCTTAATCTGTTTTTCTTCTATGACAAGAGGATTTACTGTTTCTATTCCACCACCATCTCGATTCCTTGCCTCACCCCCCTTTCCTCTCCTTCCCTCACTTCTTTCCTCTCCAGATTATCTTCTGTATCAGATATTTGATCTGCTTTGTTCTGCAAGTGACGGGGATATCTTCTCCGGGATAATACCCACTTAACTGTTTCAGTCATGACCAGCAACACGTCGCTATAATGCGCCTATGATGCCTTTAATCCCCGTCCCTCCCGCATTGCTATATTTTCATCCAGCTAGAATCAGCAGAACCACATCTTGTATTTGTCTGGGGATGAAATACAACACTGTATAATGTAGTGTGCACATTTAGAATTCTGAACACTAACTCCTGTGTATGTGCTGTTGGAGATCCCTGATCCTTTCATCTAATGTCCCTCCTACTTTTTATGTTTGACTCAGAACTCCGGGATCACTGTGTTAGAGCTTGAACAAGTAGTCGATTGACAGAAAAGCAAGTTGCAAATGTTTTTTTATAAATAGTTAACCAATTAGTCATTAGTCATTTTTCAATCACTCCAAAAAATGTACTTCTGCTGGGACAAAATATACAGCTTTGAAGGTTTCTCAACATTTGAGATGGGCATTTTTCAGAATTTTCAATCAATTGACTGTTAGATTACTGTCAGGACAATAAATTTCCGTTGGCAATATTAGGTTATTCCAGATATATAGGTATTAATGATATGTTGGCTTATAAATAACAAAAATTCCAAACGATGTGTTGAAACCGTGTCTCCATTAAATAGATTGTTTCCAGAAAGCACGTAACAGTACATTTTCAGTTCTTAAAGTCGCATTTCTTTACAAACATAATCAAAGGATCCTTTGTGTTATTGTATGGCCCGATTAATCATTTTCAATCTCTATATTTAGCCACAAAAATCCAGTATTAGTTGAGCTACAATGAAGTAGCCGTTGGTTGTAGCCCGACACAATTTATATTATTTTAAGAACTATTTCATGTGATTTCTGAGCATTATGTAATTCATTTAAGGAAGCAATGTTTGTGAAACATGTAGCTTTTAGCTAATTAGCTATTAGTCTTAACATTTCATATAGGAAGTTTTATTTATTTATAATGATCTTTCAATGATTTATAACATGAAATCAGATTTTCCATATCATCTGCCTGATTTCACTGCGTATTCATACCTCCATTTATTTCACTGTTCCTTCAAGACACACAGTCGCACTGCTTTAAGCCTCCTAAAGTCAATGAAGTAGTGAAAGAATATCTTTACACCATATCTGTGTGACGGAGCATTTGCAATCAGCAGTCATGTGGCGAAAAGAGGCTGAAGTCCAGACGCTCGGTCATCTTTAATGTGATGTAATTCACTGTGTTTATAAGAGAACAGCACTGCTCATAATTATGATGTGACAATAATGTTTTGAATTCATTATTTAGTAAACAATAATAGCCACAATTAGTGATAAGTGACATTATAATGAGATGGCACCAATAGTCTTGCAGGTGTGGTTAGATGTGCTGATGATAAGACTCTAATTAGGCGGCTATTAAATAATATAAATCACTGATTAGTGAATGTTACTGCTAATCAATGACTGCAGATGGAAAGTCGACCCAGACTAGGCGTGAAACTAAATCAGCGGCTGTCTGCTGAACTTCCTGGAGTACTTATCTTATCACTAATTAGTGTCCTGTAATATTGGAAAACAAACAAATTGGCCTCAGCATTTCAATACATTCTCTTTATACATGATAGAATCAAACTATGAGCCGTATCCAAACTCTGTGCAACCCCCACGCAAAGGTTTGGTATTCATGTCAGCTTGTGATTGAAAGAAGTGAGCTTTGAGAGTCTTGTGGTGTAGGGGGGTCCCAGCTAGCTAGTGCTAATATTGATTGAATTAGCCGTTAGATTGGATATGCTCCAAAAAATGTAATCATCACTGCAGCCACCGACGCTGGCACGGAATGAGATCTCGTTAATCATTCAGTCCCACAGTGTGTTCTCTGTCTGTTTACACGGGCACATTCATGTTTGTCTGGTAGAAAGCACATTTTTGATTCACTCAATGCTATGTTGAGTCTGATCCATTTTAAATCAAGCCATTTGTGTGTACAGATGTGGCACCAACGCCGCAGTGTAATCCATTACAAGTAAAAGTCCTGCTGGGTAAATACAAATAAAATAACTCATCAGCAGATGTATTTTGAGGATGAGTAGCAGAGTTACTCATTCCTCAGAAATGATATCTTATATACATTATTAGATTAATTCTGATGGTTCAAATTTCAGTGGTTGAGTTAAAAATACAATATTTCCCTCTATGCAGAGGAGTAAAAGCATAAAGTCCCACAAAAATTGTAAAACTCAAGTACAAGTACAACAAACTGTACCCCCGTGTAGTACTTGTGTAAATGTACTCGGTTTCTTGCACAGCTAAGTCGAAGCTAAAAGTTTCATCATCGAAGGTCCACGTAAAAATGTACGAAGTGAACAAAGCTCAGATTAACGCAAAAATGTGCTTGCTGCTGAAAAAACTAACTCCAGCGGCCGATTAATGGAAATAAGCAAAGGAGACAAAAAGGCGGGTCAGCATTAGAACCAGAGACAACGGGATCGGTTCTGTCTGGAGAACAGTTTGCTCCACTACTATACACCTCAGGGATTCATATGCATAGATTCACATTCAGCTCAGTCATATTTTAATGGGGACGGACTGATTTGACTTCCTGTTTCATCAGAAAACCTTCACAATTATTAACAAGTAGTCGTTGGGAGCACGAACAAAATGTTCCCAACGTGCTTACGGGAGGTTAAGTAATGAGTTTACTGAACAGATGGTGCAGCCGTGAATATACTTGTGTTGTCTCTGACAGCTGCTGTGCAGCGGGATGGATGGATGGATGGATGGATGGATGGATGGATGGATGGATGGATGGGATTCAGTCATTCAGAACACAAAAGTTTAAACTGAAGTCCCCCGCGTGCGAATTTGACTTGTCAAGATAAAGTGAAAGAGAGCCGAGAAGTGACCAGGCACGCAACACAAAGGTGCCGTAGAGAAAGAAAAAAAGACGGAGAACTTATACGAGAGAGAGATAAGTAAATACAAAATGGCAGAACACAATGGGGACCAAAAAAGTGTCATTTTGGAGAGAGGAGGAGGAGGAGGAGGAGGAGGAGGAGGAGGAGGAGGAGGAGGAGGAGGAGGAGGAGGAGGAGGAGGAGGAGGAGGAGGAGGAGGAGGAGGAGGAGGAGGAGGAGGAGGAGGAGGAGGAGGAGGAGGAGGAGGAGGAGGAGGAGGAGGAGGAGGAGGAGGAGGAGGAGGAGGAGGAGGAGGAGGAGGAGGAGGAG